>CM008339.1:6282220-6296845 GCA_002525835.2 Ipomoea batatas
CTGTGCTACTAAACATGTTTTATGTTTTCTATTCTCCAATTTTCAAAATTTCCAAAAAATTGGAGAATTTTTTTAGTTAGTAAACAGGCTCAATTTTAAATTGTGCACCTTCCGTACACAAACTACACACCTTAAGCACTTTAAAAACACAAATAACGCACCTAAAGTTTTAAAGTGACGCACCTTAAGTTTCAACTAACACTCACGCACTTTAAGAAGGAAAACATCGCACCTTAAGAAGGAAAACTACGCACCTGAAGTTTTAGGTTGACGCACCTTAAGTTTCAACACTAACGCACCTGAACTCTGGTCCCGCCCTATAAGATTACAAATAGTAGAAATGATCAAATGATATAGACAAAAGGCTTCCATAACTACTCAACTTGAAATCAATTTGAATAATCTTATCAACCGTCACTTTTGAATTACTCTCTCTCTCTCAATTAACGCCTTCGTGAAACCCTGAATTGGACAAAGTGACAACTCAGAATTTATTAATGTTGGACATTCTCATTGTTATCTAAAATTAATTATCAATTCAAAAGATTAAAAAAAAAAAGAGGTAATATAAAAGTGCGTACGTACGTGTAATACGGAGTAGATGCTTTGGAGGCTTGACAGGTGGTGGCTTTTGATATCTAGAAATCTCCCCACCATTCACGACATGATTTGAGTTAAATGGAGAGGTAATGAAACATTTTCCAGGCTTGACAGGTGGTCAACAGAGTAAAGTACAACGACTTTCCAACAGCTAGCTCAGGTAGCAACAATTAAGGTTATTTCATATTCCTGAAATGACAAAAAGTAATTTCACAGTTGTACGTAAACTTAAGGCAATTTTTTTAAAGAGTGGATTATATTTTTACATTATCAAATTTATAATTTTTTGACTCATTCTTTCTATTATTTTTTATTTTTTAATATTCTGCAATACTTTATCACTTTTAAAAGTAGTTTCACTTTCAAATCAATATAATGTTCTATCCGTCCCATTTTAAATGTCGAGTTTGATTAACGAGATTTGACTAAAATTATTTTAAATTTCATTTTTTATAATATTAAATTTATAATTAGTATGTAAAATTTATATATTAGAAACTACATACAAGTACTATTAAACACAAAACATTAAATTTAAAAATTATAAATAAATACTAATAGAAATAAATAAAGAAGAAAGAGTTGATTTTATCAATGAATAATAAGTAGAACGATAAAATGAGGAATGTGCCGGGGAGTAGTAAAAAATCATAATATAATAAGTAATAAATAAATACAAAAATACAAAAAAGTACAAAGCGATACAATTTTCGTTTGAAAGCTTTCAAACCATAGAATTTAAAAATGTTTTAAAAAATTTTCTCACAGACTTGCAATTGCTAAACTTGCAGGGATAAATTAAAAACCATCTAATGAACATTCTATTAAGGAAGCCTGAACATATTATGTTTTTGGTCATCCTGATTACTTGTAGTGCTTCCTTTAGAGTAGGATTATTATTTCGTTATTTCTTCTGTATTTTGGTATTCTGTTATTGTACTCTTGTATAAATAATGGTGCATTACTTCATTAATAAAGCTTGAAATATTACTTCTCTATATGGTATCAAGAGCCTTTCTCTCCTATGAGATTATGTGATCCTTCTTAATTTTTTCCATCTCTTTTTCTTTCCGTGCACCGTATTCACCTTGATGGTTGCAACTACTACTATCATACATTTAAATGCTCCCATTCATTTCCCAATTCGGTTAACTGAGTCCAATTTTCTAGTATGGTCAGGTGCATTCGACTCTCGATCATCGGCCATGATCGATATGGACACCTTGATGGAACAAAAAAAAAAGCGCCAACCAAGGGGATGATGATCTGGGAAACCCTTGAGAGGAGGAGGTGGTTCATTTAAGCACACTCCTACCAGTCACTAGCGTCCCATGGACCCAACCGGTCGAAATCCCCCTACTGTGGTGGAAGTCGCCAAGCGTCTCCTTGAAATTCTACAGCGTGATTGCATACCTAGAGGCGAGTCCCTACCGAACCCCTCTCAACGAAATAACCCACGCAAGATGGGCGACAGGGACCGATCACTCGAGAGAACACAAGGATTGGGCCCACCTAGAGAGCATCATCGCACAGTCTCAGTCCTTGGTCGTCTAGGACCTCCAATCCTAACATGAAAGGCTAGCCTCCACCCTTAGTGGCGAGCGGTGGCCGCTCAGACAGCCGATCTTCGCTCACAGGAACCACAGGTAGAGCATAGTAAAGAATGGTTTCTTGAGGGCATGATGGAAGGGAGTGGTGAGAGCCCTGACCTTGACCGAGAAAACTGAGACTGAGAGTTGATAGAGCATGCTAAAGAAGTAAGAGAACTCCAAATGAAGATTGAGGGTGGAAAGGATCGGTCGACCTCTCGATCTCTATTGTCCGTCAGCTCGTTCTCTATATAGATCTAAGAATATCGCGTGCCAAGATACTTTCAGTACCCAATGATGCCTACATATGACAAATGATCCCAATGGCTTTGAGGCAAAGATGATGGTGATAGGAGCAAATGATCCCATGTACTATCAAGCCTTCTTCTTGACACTAGGTTGGCAGCGCGACGATGGTTCTTGTCATTACCACCCCGATCTATCAACTACTTCGTGACCTTAGGCATATAGTTCCTGACACACTTCACGATAAGCATGAAAGCCAAAAAGCACTTTATGGCCTTAGCCACCGCACAACAAGGGGAAACTAAAATGTTGAAAGAATTTCTAAAGAGGTGGTAGAAAGAGGTGTAAACAGTAGAAGAATTGGATGACTGAACGACTCTGATGTTGTTCATGGAAACTTTAAGATCTAGACACCTATTCACCAGTCCGTGGAGGGAAACCCCCAACACATATACCCAAGACATCCAGCGGGCCAATAAATATGTAGAGACGGAAGAAGCCTTATAACAAAAGAAAAATTGGGAAGCAAAGCGAGCTTGCGACGAGACGGGAACATGTCCAACAGACCGACTGTCAAAAGGGAAAACTAGACGAAGTACACACGGAGGACCTGCTAGCCTCCATTACGGAGTGGTCCTTGTACCTAGGTCTCGATAGGTGTACGAGATACGACCACCTCGCCCCACATCCACAGCGGACCTGCCGCAACCACATCCCATACAGTCACATGATTAGCCACAACGTGTTCGACCATCTGCTAGGGAGCCTAAATATTCCCGTTACCACAGGAGCGTGGGACACACCACCGAAGAATGCACCACCCTACAAAAAAAATTGAAGACCTCATCCAAAGTGGCGATCGGCCGCTCGCCCCAACTAAGGGCTACGACACCCTAGGCACCCAGTCGTGGATTCGAGCCTTGTCGATCCAAAAACAGAAGCCACACAGGTATGTCCCAATTAACAAGATAATAACTGTGAGAAACATAAAGAATGGAACTGGAAACACAAGCCCGTAATTCACTAGAGACAATAGACGAAAGACGGATTGAGCGCATCTGGTATTCAAGGTGGCTCAAGAAACTCTATCTATATTTAGATGGATAAACTTGTATAGCTAGTTACCTTGTACCTTCGACTATTATGGTATCGTAACAAAGCCATTCGTACGAATTATCTTGCTGATCCTTTAAATAAATACATTCAAAAATTGCATAGTTGAACAACAAGAAAGATGATTGGTCACTCGACCCCTTGTAGTTGGCCACCTTTTGAACATGCATCATGAAAAACCGATAAGAATCGTGTGATTATCACACGAAGGTAATTTCCATTGTGTACGAGACTATTCTGAACAAGTTGTCACAATTAACAACAACCTACTTCCAAAATTGATGATTAAAGATCTTCAAAAGTTCTCAACATTTTGTCGGTTAGAAGAGGAGGGATTGGTCAGGTGGACTTGTCAGACAAGGTGGATGGATGGACTAGTCAGACTAACTGGACTGATGGACTAGTCGAAAAAAAATATTTAAGAGAAGTTGAAGGAGCCTGTAAGTTAGCAGGCGAGGAGTGAAAGAGGGGACCTGGCGACTTGGAGAGAAATACATCAAAGTTATATAGAGAAGTTAATGGGTGAAAATAAGATCTAAAGTCTAATTAGAAATTACAGGAGAGGAATAAGCTTGGCGAGACAAAGAAGAGAAAGCGAGGTGACTCTAGGCCTCACTGGTGGTCGACTGACCCCTCATCCTGGCTGGTCATCCTCACCAATCATCCTCACCGTTGGTCGACTGACCTTTCCACCACTCAGTGGTTAACTGCTCTTCCCACCCCTTGATGGTGGATTAACCTTCCCACTTCTCGGTGGTCGAGTATTTTCCCACCTCATGGTGGTCAACTGGTCTCCCCACCACTCGGTGGTCAACTGACTTTCCCACCTCTTGGTGGTCGACTGGTCTTCTAACCTCTCGGTGGTCGACTAGTCTTCCCACCCCTCCGTGGTAGACTAACCTTCCTACTTCTCGGTGTCGACTGGTCTTCCCACCCCTCGGTGTTCAACTAACCTTCGCACCATTCTGTGGTCGACTAACCTTTCCACCTCCCGATGGTCGGCAAGTCTTCCCTCCACTCGGTGGTCAACTAGTAACTACAATCTTCAAGACCCTCATTTAGACAGTTTACACCCGAACATCAGTGATGTGGTAATCGAGTCACGGTGATAAAAATGGTGATAACTGCTAAAAACATCACTTGACAAAGTCAGGCGATGAGGAGTTTAGTGGACGATCAGTGCAGGGTCTAGTGTAGATTATAGGGGCTATAGGTGAGTATTCTCGGTAGAGTCTAGAACTCATTAGAGCAGAGTATGGTCGGTGTAAAGAGCCTAGTAGGTAGGAAGCTACCTGATTGGAGAATGGGACAGATAATTTTAAAACTGCAACATTCTCAAACATTTTGGCGGAGAGGTGTATTGGATGGTTGATCAGAGTACTAGATGGTTAATCGGAGTATTCAATGATTAATTTGAGAACTCGAAAGTTCTCAAGAATTTTGGCGGTGGATGGCTAATCGCATATCACATGGTAATCTCCGCGCTACCAAATATCTTACTCCGTAAGCACCATGCTGTCACCTATATGACAAAAATCACACTAGAGATACAAGGGATGCACTACTCGGAGCGTAGTGGTTGGACTAAGGTACCCCTCTCTACGAGGCGGTTGACCTTAATTGGAGCATGGGAAGGAGATCCGACCTTTGCGGTCGAGGTCGGTGCGTAGGCATCATGGTTTGCGTGTCAGGAACCGTGCCACACCAAATAATTAGTTGGCGTATGATAAGGTCAGGTGACTGTTCGGTCGGGAGCCGACCAGTTACCCCTCGCAACGAGGTTGACTGACCATACTTTTTCAAGTCTTTATAACGGAAAAGAGCAAGATTCCTTGGCTACTCAGCTTAAGCAGGTTACCCGGTAGTTAGTCACCCTTTGGGCATGAGGCGATCGACAGATTTTTACTAGATTTCTTTGAATCCCTACAGGTTTAGGCACATAAAGCAAGATGCTGAGGGATTGGAACTCGAACGTTCTCAATAAAAAATTCTTGCGAGCGCACCAATCAAGTAAACTGGTCATACAGGTTGAGCGACTAGTCAGCAAGACCAATCAAGCAAGTTGAGTGACAAGTCAGGTCACTGGTCAGGTGGACCAGTTAAACAAACTAGATGAAAGGACTGGGCATACATATATATTCTCTCCAAAAAATAAAAGGTGGAAAGGGTTGAGACTGACCAGTCTGTCAATTGATCGATCGATCGGTGAAGCTGTGAAGTATAACACACATTGGGTTGAGATTGCGATATCTTTACCATCAGTATGATTGACTAGTTGAGATAGTGGATTAGACTTACTAATAGTGGTCCTAGACATAGATACTGTTGTATCGAACTAGGTAAATAATACTTTGTGTCTTTTGTTTCTGTTTGCTTTAATTTCGCACTTAGTTTTATCGCTGTTACACTTACTGGTCGAACAATCATATTCTTGCTCATTGATAACATAGTCTCTCAAAACAAAACAAAATTGAAATATTAATCTTGTGACAATACATTTCACAAATATAGAAATTTCAATCAAGTTCCTCTTTCTCTCCAACTAGTTTTACTCCTTACCAACACATCTTTGTGACCGTTCGAGTGGTGGTCCTTTTGGCAGCAATCGTTAAATCGAGTGGTCCATGGTAAGCCCCCTAAGTCAAAGTTGAGTATAGGCTAGGGGGCATAGATTACACCAATTAACTCAATAAAAATCTTGGAATAAAAACCTAGTGGGAAAAACTTAGCTAAGGGAGAAAGACTACAACCATAAGCGCAATATTTAGTTATGGCGGATATTTTGACCACTCTCGTGAGAAATTCAACCACCTCCATAGAAAATCTGATCATCTCGCTAAAACAATTGACCACTTCTACAGGAAATCCGACCACTGAGGTTGAAGACTAATCACTTAGGTCGACTATTAAGGCTTAAGATCGACCCCTATGCCTTAAGGCCGATTACTGAGGCTGAGACCGACCATTGAGGCTAAGGACTAACACCTTATCATCCTACAAAACTCAAGAACTAGTTATGTTAAAAGAAAACACACGAGGCACGCACTTTCCTTATGAGCTCTAGTCCTTGGCACTTAGAAACAATAAAAGTATAATGTGAGTACTCCGACCGACCACCTAGCATGTTAGCTGACCACCTAGGTACCGACCGATCGAGACTGACTAACAAGCATTCAATCGTCCTATCCTAAGTTAGTTGTCCACTCTTATTAGTGTGTGGCAGTCTCTCAGCATCTCGTCTCATATGCCCAAACCTGCAAAAATTCAAAGAAAACTAGCAAAAGTCAACCAACCACTTCGCAGTCTGAGGGGTGATTGAATATCGAGTAACCCTCCTAGGATGACTAGCCAATGAATCTCACTCTTTTCCAATATAAAGGCTTGGAAAAGGCTGGTCAACCGGTCTCATTGTGACGGGTGGTTGGTCATCTCCCGACCCTGCCATACGCTAAGTGATTATTCTGGGTGGTATGGTCGCCCTGCACACAGACCAGGACGCCTGCATGCCGACTTATATCGCAAAGGTCGGATCTCCTTCCCATGCTCCAAGTAAGGCCAACCACCTCACGGAGCGGGGTGCAGTGTCTTAGGCCAGCCACTATGCTCTGAGTTGTGTCTCCCTTATATCTCTATTGTGTGTGATTCTTTTTTTCTTTTTTTTTCTTTTTTTCAAAGAGTGCTTCGATCATCAATTTGTACACAACAAAACAGTAATGAAACTCCAGTTGAGAGGATTTAGAGTTGCTTATGATGTAGCCAAATACACTGTAAGCCGCACAAGGGAGTTTGAGTAGTGGTAAGACAAATAGACTTCGACTGCCTAATCTTTGCCAAGTAATTAGAACATATGACCAACCTGAGCATTTGAACTCCCAGCCTCGCTACTCTGGAGATGGTAAATTTGTTCCAATCCCCCGTCAAACGTGAATTGTTGGGAAACATTTAAAGGAAAAAAGAGTTAGTGACTTTTCTCCCCTAATTTTGTGGATCAGTCAATCCCCTTGACCGAATTTTTTGTTTATTCTTGCGTTAAACATACTGAACGTGACAGTGAGCCCTTCTCTTCCTATCACAAATTTCTCCAAGTTGTGGCTGGCATGAAGGATGACAGTTGTAGCTTGTAGTATATATACTGCCTCCTTCAGTCCTCATTGAGCATTAAAAATTATGCATTCCTTCTTCATTCTTTAACTAAAAGGTCTGAGCTTTATATATATATATATATATATATACACACACACAAACACACACACACACACGTTCTGTGTTCAACCTATCGAAAGCATGCGATGTTCCTGGTCGCCTAAATGCTTTTAAGGAAGTGTTAGTCCATAACACGACACAACATTGTCCTTTTATTCGTTTCTGCAAATTCTTCGCCAGCCTAAATTAACTTGTGTTTCATAAACACATACAGTTCATTCTTGTTTTTCCAGTTTGTGATTTCTCCACAAAACCCAACAATTAAAAGCATTTAGCAAAACAAGAATGTCTCACCAAACCAAACCCAATAGCAATGTCACCTCGGTCGAACCTCTTACCGGTGGACTCAACTACAGGAGATGGGCTGCAAAGATCATCATGCTACTAGAAGCTCAAGATGTGGATTACATAATATATGCTGACTCTGAAGCTTGCATGCTGCCACCGGTCATTCCATCCGTAGCCACTCATGTTGTGCAACCTCAAGACAAAGACAAGCAAGTCACAGAGAAAGAAAAGGGAGCCTCCGAGGAAGATAACCAAGTTACTGTCGTGATCACTCCATCTGATCCAAAAATGTCTGCTCCACAAACAACTGCCATATCCCAACAGGTCAGTCCTAAATTTGAAAAGGATAATAAGATAGCCCGAGCCATTATCCTTCAGCGCATGTCAAACTCGTTATTTGACATGTTTTCTGGCCATAAGTCTGCCAAAGTAATATGAGACTTATTGCGCCACAAATATCCCACTGACGATGCCGGAAGAAGAAAGTATGCCGTGGAGCGATGGATGAATTTCAAAATGGTAGACACAAAATTCATAGTTGATCAAGTGCATGAATACGAAAATCTAGTTGTTGATATGAATGCCGAAGGAGCAGAGGTAAATGATGTATTTCTAACTGATGCTCTTATTGAGAAACTACATGAGTCCTGGTTGGACTTCAAAAATAAAATGAAGCATGAGAGACGCAAGTGCACCCTACAGCAGTTGGTCAACAGCCTAAACATTGAAGAGGAAAACCGCATGATGCTCAGGTCTATTGCTTTCCCTGACAATGCCAAAGCTAACGTTGTTGAAACAAGTGTTGGCGTTGAAAGGCCAAAAATTGGTGATCAAAATAGACACAATAAAAAGAACTTCAAGAATAAATCCAATAATTATCAGCCGAGGAGTGGCAAAATCCAGAAGAACGGAAAAGATGCTGGGTGCTTTGTTTGTGGAAAAAAGGGCCATCGAGCTGCTCAGTGCTACTACCGCAAAGGAATTGAACGAAACAATCAAAAACCCAACACTGGAGGGCCCAAGAACTAAGCTCACCTGTTGGAAGACACGGAGAACACTGAAGTGGTAGCAGCGGTGATAATTGAAGCCAACATAGTGGGAGACCCAGAAGAGTGGATCGTGGACACAGGTGCGTCTCGCCACTTCTGCACTTTCCCTTAAATTAAAGAATCGCTTTTGCGTATTAATAGTGATTAAGATATATTTCACAAGCTTTTAATTTTTGCTAGTGGTGACTGTTCTTTTGCGTCTTTTTCCTTTTGGATGCCTGGCATGATAGTGGCATGTGAATTGGCACGTGCTTCAAATTGACGAGGAACGACTACTTGAATTGCTGCCAAGCAAGGTTACAAACTATCATGTCTTTCTGTAAGGCAGTTACCCTTGTAATTTGTCTTATTTCTTGATTGTAATAAAGATTTGTTAATTATTTAATGAGTTTATTACTGAAATGGTCTATCGATTATTGTGAAATTATCAATTTATTTCTCGACAATTTTTCTTGCCCAATTAAGTCATCGACTTTGAAAATTTTAACCAATTTAGTCCTCTGTTTATTTTGGTGTTAAACAACCGTTAAATCGGGATCAAATTAGTAATTTTGCTATAGTTAAGGGACTATTTCAGTAATTAATTTTTGACTGAAATGGTCCATTGATTATAATGAAATTATCAATTTGGTCCCAATTTAACGGATATCAAACGGTAAAATAAACGGAGGACCAAAATGGTTAAAATTTTCAAAGTCGAGGACTTAATTGGCCAAGAAAAATTGCCGAGGACCAAAATGGTAATTTCGCAATAGTCGAGAGACCATTTCGGTAATAAACTCTTATTTAATTAATATACTTATTACCTACTTTTTAATAATTTTAAAACCTAGCTTTGAATTTCAAAGTTTTTTTAATGGGATATATATTCATTTATAATTACGAAATTTACTTATATGAATAATCACTAAAGTTCCAATATAATTAATAGTCTTATTATAATGCATTTTATTATTTGTGTTTTTATTTTATTCTTATTCATTGATTTTTTTTTTTTTAACAAAACAGCGCCATTTTATTACCATGTAACCAAAACGTTCATACAATCAAGGCCCAAAAGTGACCTTTCCTCAAGACTAATCAAAACCCAAGGCAAGAGATTACTACAAAGCCATGTTTTTTTCCATAAGCCCATGATCATCCTTTTCCCAATTCACACAACACATGCACAAGCTTGAAATAAGATAATGCTCCTTGCCCCGGCCCACATAGCAATGTGCACCACGTACCTAAACGACGTCGTTTTGAGCATTGTAAACTAATCGTCCGTTTTTTTTTGGAAATCACGTTTCCCGTTTCGGCCGGTCTATGTATTTATGTTAATATTCTGTGTATTCCAAGCAATCATTATGTGTATTCTAGGCAACCGTTCTGTGTATTATATGCAACCGTTATGTGTATTCATGTTAGTAACACATGTTGTGATGTGTTTGTGCATTCGAATTTTTAGGAGGATGAGTTCTGTGTATTTTGTGTAAATATTATGTGTATTCATGTTATTAACACAAGTTGTGATGTGTTTGTGCATTCGAATGTTAGGAGGATGAGTCCTGTGTATTTTGCGTCAATATTCTGTGTATTATGGGCAAACATTCTGTGTATTCTATATAATGATTATGTGTATTATAGATAATGAATTCCCTGGAGTCATTCGCGTCCACTAACATCTGTGTATTTTGTGTCAATATTCTGTGTATTCTGGGCAAACATTCTGTGTATTCTAGGCAAACATTCTGTTTATTATAGATAATGAATTCACTGAGTCATTCGCGTCTGCGTCTACTAACACCGAAACAACGTCGTTTTACGTACGTGGTGCACATTGCTATGTGCACCGTGGTGCAGGGTATAACGATTGCCTTGCCCCATTACCCCATACAGCAGGGTGGGACCGATGCTCAAGCGATTAGACTCAACTCCTACCCACCACCCTTAAAGTCCGGGCCAGCCCACTGGGTACATATACTTTTTATTTTTATTTTTATTTTTATATTTATTTATTTATTATTTTTTGTTTTGTTTTGTTTGTTTGTTTGTTTGTTTGTTTTTTGGGGGTGAATATGGTTGTACGCCTGTACGATTGGGGCGTGACTGCGTGAGGATAAGAGAGCTGGGGAAATTATGTCTTTTGTGAGGGAAAAAACATTAGGTACAAAAAGGTCACGAGAGTTGTTTTAGAATGGTTGCCACTTGCCTAACTCACTAAAGTAATTGTGTAGATTTTATTATTATTATTATTATTGGATTAGAGGAAACTATAGTAACTATTCCAAGGTGAGTATTGGATAAAATCTGCTTATTTGTAATGGCCTGCAAACTACATAAGAGGGATAGATCACATTAAAAAAACTCTGTGAAACAATTTGACCAATCAAGATGATGTTAGCAAAAATTGAATTAGTGACCTTTAGGTACAAATTAAAGTTATGCTCCACCAACTCGAACACATTGTTTTTTGGAGGGGTTGTGCATTTATAGGTCCGAAGATATTTGTTGATTAAGACAAGGACTCATCTTCGTAACCAATGAATTATGAGTTTCGTTCTCATTGAATGTATAACTGAAACTTAATTAAGTTTTATGGATATAATATAGACAAAGAACAAGATATTATCAACTGTAGAAATGATGACGAAATGAACAAATCATTAGCTTAGAGTTTTTTTTTTTTTTTTTGAATGCTACTGACTCTATTACAATGTAGTATCTGTTCATAAACTACTTTCTCAACCTACTGAAGCACAAAGAGACAGCAACGCCTCCACTGAGGCTCGAACCCACCACCTCCCGTATACAGGGAAGGGTTTGATGCCACTGAACTACAAAGCCCTTGGCATTAGCTTAGAGTTAATAGAGCTTGGTTCTAATAAAGAGTTGAAGTTGAAAGCTTTTTTTTTTCTTTGATTTTTGAGTACTACTAAAGAACAACGAGTCAACAGTTGACTTCAGTTGAGTCCATTGAGGCTCGAACCCACTCTCAGCATCCATGTGAGAGTGTTAATCGGGACACCGAGTGTCACTTGACCACAAGGTCTTTGGCAATAATTAAATAGTTAATACTTAATAAGTTAATAATTATTACTTATTAAGTTATTAGTTATTATTTATTAATTATTAGTGCATTACATATTAGTTTAATTTAGTTATTACTTATTATTTTATTATTAAGTTATTACTTATTAATTATTAGACAATTAGAGTATTATTTTAATATATTATAACATTAATAGTTTAAATGTTTAAGATTTAATTTTTTTTAAAGAAAAAAAAATCTCCCGGTCAATCAGCAGCCTAAGCGCCCGCCCAAGTAGGCTAGACGCCGCCTAATGCCTAGGCACCGACAGGGACGGCGCACAGGGCCCCCAATTTTTTGGGGGCCTCTATTTAAAAAAAAATTAATAGTATATATAGTATATAACTGCAACTGCACAAGATGTCCGCACCAAGCCAAATTCTACAAATATTAGTAATCTTTTTCCTTTATGTTCACACAATTCTATGTATTTATATATACATTATATGAATCTTTTTCCTTTATGTTCACACAAGGCATCCCTTTTCCCCAGTTTCCTTCTGCAATTCTGCACCATTAGTCCATTACTCCCATTAGCCTCTCGTTGCGTGCTCTGCTCCCACCATCGAGTGAGACGACATACGCAGTTCGATAAGACTGAAGAATTCTTCTTGATCTTATAAAGTCACAAATTTTCAAGTTTTTCAATTCTCTTAACAGGTAATTAAAATTACTAAATATTTCACAATTTTTGTTCATTGTTTTATTTACATGACTTCATAATTCTTATTTCAGAATAATATATTCAAGAATTTGTTTCTTGATTAATTATTTCTTCATAGAGTTTCTAAATAAATTTTTATTTTTTCTTTAGGATTTTATAATTATGTCTTCTAGAAAATATTCATCTGGGTTTGAAAAGAGTAAAAATAAAAGAAAATTGAGCAACTAACTCAATCTCAAAAGGGAGCTCTTGAAAAATTCATTACAAAAGAAACTCAAATAGATGTGCAAAAAAATGATGCTAAGGAAAAATTGTTAAATGAAATTTTAGATTTATTTTTTATACAATATTTATATTTTGAATTTTTGAAACAAAATTTTGAACAACTATTATTTATATATACAAATTATTTGAAAAAGAGGCCCAATTTAAAATATTGCACACGACCCCATTTTTTATTGGAACGGTCCTGGGCACTGATTAATTGGCGCCTAGGTGCAATTTTTGCAACATTGTTCAAAAGAGTGTTTGTCCCACATTACTTTCTAAAGTGTATTCTACCCACATTTAAAGTAGGGACACTTCTAGGAGAATTTGAAATGTTATGGAGGGAAAATAAAGGGAAATCACGCATGGATTTGATTTTTTGTGGCCATATGTTTATCTGTGTTACCCACCGGAAGTGTACCATGTTATATTTGTTGGCCATATGGTTATATGTGTTACCCACCGAAAGTGTACCATGGTATATTTGTTACCCATCAGAGGTGTATCGCGTTTAAAGACATCACAATCTCTGAAAAACGCTTTTAAGGCAGTGTTGCATGCATGCATGACAAAGATTTCCTTTTCTTTCTTTCTTGTTTTGAGCCAACCAATATTAACGTATTTATGATATGACATTTCCCTTTCAAATTCATAATAGTTAAAAGCGATTCCCTGAAAATGCAACCTTTGTTAGCAAGGATGTTTGTCAATCTCTCAAAAGTCAAGCCTCTTAATTAATGGTCTGAACTATCATCGGTGGTGAATCAAAATTGAAAATCATTTTTGAGTCGATTGAGCCCGACTATGTCCTAATCACTAACGTTGAACGATATCAACCTTTTGTCCAGCCCAATACTTGTTGACTCTTATTTTATATCATATTTGACCCACCGTAGTCTTACAAAAACACACTTTACTATTTCCAAAATCCATAACACAACCCTAACCATTCTTACTACCATTAAGACCAACCTCAAACTTCATACCCCCTCCATGGCCACCATGGAAGAACTTTCCATCAACTTGATGGAAGTGATGTTGTAAAACAGTGAGGCTATCTTGAAGAGTAGTCTAGAATTCCGAGCGGGACAATTGAAAAAAAAACCTTAATTGAAAGAGTCCCCAAAGAGATTTCTAAACCTCAAGGTGATAATTTGATTCAAGGTGGAGGAGATGTGATGCAAGATGAAGAGGTAAATCAAGAAGAAGAAGTTGTAGAATGGGATAGTGAGAAAGGAGAGGAGGTGGAAAGAAGAGAAGAAGAAAAGGTCGAAATGCAGGGAAGTGGTGACAAAGAGCCCATTAAAGGTTATCTTTTGGAAGAGGAAGTGTCGAAGCTAACAAGAATGGAGTGCATGAATTGAATGAAAATGCCCCATTAATGGAGAGCATTTCTCTTGGCGAGGGGGGGGGGGGGGGGTTTTTTGGAGAATTAAAAAAAAAAGCTAAACGTGCATTGCTTTATACATTAGAGATTGACCAATACCTCTTACAATAACCTTGAGGCAATGCTCATAGTGTCCCATTCCCTAT
>CM008339.1:6303009-6337114 GCA_002525835.2 Ipomoea batatas
TATACTCGCCAAAGGAAGCCCCTATGAACACATAAACCAGTTCGAAATTCCAAGGTATGTTAATTTAAATATGGTCCAACTGTGGCTAATGATACCAAGGAGAAATAATATAAAATTGAAAAAATTATTTTTTTTGAAAAATTTAAAAAATTATATAAATAACGTGAAAAGTCACATATATAACAACTAAGGCAGTGTTTGGAAGACTGGAAAATAATTTTCGAAAATAATTTTCCGGACTTTCTGTGTTTGGCTCTACATGGAAAACTCTAGTGATTTCCGTTAATATGGAAAATCACCTTAAAATGGCGGAAGATGAAGTCATTTTCTGCCGTTTCATTTCAAAGAAGAAGACCATGTTTCTAACAACCAAAGTGCTCTGATTTCGGACGAGAAACCATAGCATTGCTTTGGCCCGGCAGAAATCAGTGGGTTTTTTTTTTTTAATTAAAAATATTATTTTAAATATTATTATAAATATTTTAATATTTTAAATAAAATAATAAAAATATATAATTATACAATTATACAAATTTTTCAGAAAATAAACCAAATACACCAAAATAGTTTTTCAAGATACATCCAAATACTGCAAATGAACCTATTTTCTGAAAAATGACTTATTTTCCAGAAAACATTTTTTAAAGTTATTGTCATGCTTTCCAAACACAACCTAAATTTAAGAATATAATAAAAATCTCAACAAACTATATTCTATCTCATAATTTTTTTTTTGACAAGATGGGACTCCCCGGCGGGGTCATTGGTGTCAGAAAACACCATCGGAGTGGCGCATGATCACTTCATCACGTTTCACCTGGACATGGACGTCGATGGGCCGACCAACTCTTTCGTGAAGGTTGATCTTGTCAAGAATTACAACATAGCTGGGAAAATAGAGAGAAAAAGTTACTGGAGCCCCAAAAGAAAAGTGGCCAAATCTGAAGATGATGCAAAGATTAAGCTCCAACTTGATAAACCTTCTGAATTTCATGTCATTAATCCTCGTCGTCAATCAAGGTTGGGTAATCCAAGTGGGTATAAGATTGTCCCTAGTGCCACTGCAACCAGTTTACTTGATCTCCATGTTCCTCCCCAACTAAGAGCTGCTTTTACAAATAATCAGGTATAAATAACGACTTTGGAAATTTTACCATAGTAGTAAATGTTAATTGTTGGGGTTGTGTTATATTGTCAGTACTTTGATTTATGGAAAAATTTCTCTAGTCGTTATTAGAATGTACACTACTATAGGTGGAATTCGCCGTTTGGCTCTAGCCGGCAAAAAGTTACAGAATATAAGAAAGTAAATCATATTTGGTTGTCCACCACTCTAAAATAGTGTCGAACTAGTGTTTAACAACTTGGCTAGGGTACGATAGTACTATCAATACTTATCCTTATAGTGCTGGTACAACCACATATATACCATACTTAGTTGTATCAAATATAAAAGGCACCAATGTTGATAAATACCTTACAACAATTCATTTTAATTTATAAAGGGTTTTTTTTTTGGGGGTAAAATAATGGTTATTTTAGGTTATGCTAATGTATGTGTGTGTGTGTGTGTGTGTGTATATATATATATATATTGCTGATATAAATTTTCTTTTATTTATTTAATAGTAGATATGGGAAGTGTTGCAAAAATCTCGCGTAGGTTTCGAGTCGATTAATCACCGCCTAGGCGCTAGACGCTGGTCGACCGCCTAGCGTATCACCTTTAATGCTGGTCTAGGTGGCTAGCCGGCTAGGCGACCGCCTAGGCTTCCTAGCCGCTAACCGCCTAGGCCTCCTAGGCATCGACTAGACTTCCTAGGCACCGACCGATTAACTATTGTTCCTTTTTTTTTTATTGGGTTATTCCACACAAAACGTTTTGAGTGAAATAACCTTAAATTGTACAAACTCTAGATATTTTTTAGGTTAATATTTAATATTTTAGTATTAACTATTAAATTATTATATACTTTATAATTATTACTCTTTAAAAAATTAAGAATACTTAAACAAATTTTTAAAAAATAAAAAATAAAATAAAAAAATACATGGGCGCCTAGCCGCCGATTAATCCCCGCCTAGACATCCTAGGTGCTAGGATCTAGGCGCTCGATTTTTTAGCCGGATTTGGGTGACTCCATACAATCGATCTATATATTGCTGATATAAATTTTTTCTTATTTATTTAATGGTAGATATGGGTGACTCCATACAATCGATCAGAACAATGGGCAGGAGGGCTTTTTACGTATCAAAGCCACGGAGATGACACACTTGCAGTTTGGTCAAATAGGTAATAATATATGGAGTATAATATAATATAATAAAGATGAAATATTTTTTCGACAAAATTTAATTGTGAGTACCATTTTTAGATATATTTTGAATTTTCTTACTATATATTTTCTTGTTTAATTTAAGTTTGGTTGATATTTAATAGGAATCGTGGGATTGAGAAGCAAGACATCGTATTATGGTACACTTTAGGATTTCATCACCTACCATGTCAAGAGGATTTTCCGGTAATGCCCACAGTTACATCTACCTTTCAACTAAAGCCAGTCAATTTCTTTGAAAGAAATCCAATTATTCAAGCAAACCCTAATTTTGCAGAGGATTTGCCCATGTGTAGGCCAGGCAGACACTAGTTCACAGTCATTTCAATTCTAATTTGTATCTTTCAATATATGCAATTTTAGTGTTGTAATCATATTTCAAGAAAAATGAAAAAAGATTGAGTTTCTTGACAATATTAATCTCTTCGGTCTTTACCTAATGATTATGATAAATTATATCATGCACTAGAGTTCATCATGCATTGTGTACTCTAGTCCAAAATAACAATCATATTCTTTATCTGCAGTTAACAAGTTATATGTATGTAAATTAATTGAACACACATAATATTTTAACTGCATGCACATATATAATAAGCAACTAACATATTATGTGAATTATGTGAATGTAGTTCATGTTGTAAAAGGTTATGCCCGATGGTCTTTAGCTCCTATCCAGTGAGTTACAGTATTTGGATTAACAATATAATGGTAAAGCAAATAATAGACAAGAGATAGGGAGGGAAGGATTCCATTTCATCAACATCAACCAATACAAAGTGTTAAAAAAAACCCTAAACCTGTGGGTGACGAATCACGCAGCGTCGCAGCCAGAGAGAGGCCAACGGTCAGCCGCCCGTAGTCGTGTGTCCGTCGTCTGCAACTTCGAATCACGTCGTCGTCGCCATCGCAACCAGCGAGACCGCCGATTAATAACACGGCGGTAAATCAGTCAAAAAGGTCTCTATTGCAGGTGGAGTAACAGGCCACTCGTGGACTCACGAGAAGACTTTCAAAGGGGAGGATTATTATCAAGAAGGCAATCACGTTTACCCTGAACTGGATGTTCTTGAGGCTTTTCAGAAAGCTTTGACGACATGGTGAAGATGGATTGATGCCCATATAAATCCTGCAAAACAGTTTATTGCCTTCAGAGGTTATTCTGCATCTCATTTCCTTGGTGGTCAGTGGAACTCTGGCGGGGCGTGTGACCGCGAAATGGAGCCTGCCTATAAAGAATGGGACTAACCTAAAACCATATCTACCCATGATGGAAGACTTGGATAGAGTATTTAAAGATATAAATACTCCAGTCTCTTACGTTAATATCACAAGAATGACTGATTTCCGAAAGGATGCCCACCAATCAATGTACCGGACCCGAAATATGACAGCTGAGGAGCGGAAAAATTGGTTTATACACCAAGACTGCAGCCATTGGTGCCTGCCCGGCGTGGCGGATAACTGGAATAAGCTCCTGTATGCAGAACTACTTGTGAACCAATACTAGAAGGAACAACAAAGTAGCAGATAATAGGTAAAATGAGACAAGCCAGGCGGAGGCCTGAGGTTTTGTACTTTTATTTCAATATTTTGTTAGTTTGAGAATTTTTTTTACCAATAAAAATACTTTACTATTCAAAAAAAACAAAAAAAAAAACCTAAACACTAAATCGCTAAACCCTAAACCCCAAACCATATTTTATTTGGTTAAAAAAAAAAACCCCAAACCATAAACCCAAGAGATTCTCTGCTAATCGCTCCGCTCCCCCCGATTCTAATGATTGCCCGCTGTGCTGCGTTGCTTTCTCCACCTTCGACACTGAATCTTGGCCTTTACGACCTTACTAGTGTCGATGTCAGCTGATTTCTATCTAATTGACATTGAGCTTTTCCAGCTATTCAGCGACAAAATCGCATGCACCCCTACACCGATTTTAGAAGTACCATTCGCTTACGAATATTCACCTAATAAGTTGTTACCATACTGGATTGAGAATATGTTATACTATTACTGTTTCACGGACAAGAGCCAATTCTCGACGAGTAATTGGTATATTGGAAGGCAATATGGCGGGAAGTGGATTAAAATATAACCTGATGAAGTCATTATTTTGGACGAAAACATTAAACTTTTAGGACTGAAAGCATACAAAGTGCATTACCGAAATAAAAAGAGAACAAGTTGGGTCTTGTGGGAATACCGTTAATCCCACATGGTACCAACCAAATCTCTTTGGAACTGCAATTCAATTGATTTGGAAAACTTTGTAAATATAAAAGTTTAATTCAAAGCTAATTTAGCTGATCCGAGCTTGAGCGGCTGTCCATCACATTTGAAGAAGCTGAGGATGTTCCCAATTTTAATCGGGAACATCCCCGAAGTCCTGCTAAGCGGAGGAGATTTTATTAAACTAGTTTGAACTTCATTAGTACTCTGTATAGATACTTGTATAGATACTTAGTAATAAATGTAATGTACACATTTGATGATTTGTACAGATTAGAGTTTACTAAAAAAAACAAAAACAAAAAAAATCAAAACCTAAACTCTAAACCCTAATCCTAAGCCCTATTGTAACAATGAAGATGACTCGTACTCTTCACCTACTCTGGTGGAGGATAGCTCTACACAGGGTGATGCTAGTTCTGCAGCTCTTACATCTTTGGGACTGCAGACACCAGTTAAGGGACATGGGACTGGTTTGTGTCATTTGAACACTGAGCAGGCCACCATTCCTATGGTATCTACAGCTGCTCAACACACTAAATCTCCGGTGGCAAAACGCACTTGGAGAACTCGGTCAACGTCGGAGCAATCCAACATTACGGGGTTCTACCGAGAGGCGTCTGATGATGATAGCGATTTTTCCGTGGCTGGTAGAGTTGCTATATTTGAATTTGCGGGACGTCGTAGGGAGTTTGCGGGGGGCCACGGCTCGCCCCCTAAGACTTCTCAAGTGCCATTTGGTGGCAGGATCACTAGATCTCAGGTACGTAAGGAGCAGAGTAGTG
The DNA here is from genome assembly GCA_002525835.2 of Ipomoea batatas. Lineage (NCBI taxonomy): Eukaryota > Viridiplantae > Streptophyta > Magnoliopsida > Solanales > Convolvulaceae > Ipomoea > Ipomoea batatas. The sequence goes on from CM008339.1 coordinate 6,308,364, forward strand.
CGGCAGTTGGCACGCCTAACTCTTCTCAATCCCCTTCATTTTAATGATGCGATTTCTTGTTTGGAATGTGCGGGGGATTGCCTCGCGTGGTTCTTTTCAAAGATTGCATGTGTTGCTCGAAAGACATAGGCCTTTTATCTTGTGTCTTCTTGAACCTTTCTGTGATAATGTTAGGTTGGATTCCTTTAGACTACGACTTGGCTTTGACTCTACTTTTGCTGGGGTAGATGATAAGTTGTGGTTCTTTTGGAATTCTGACCATACTTTGAATTTTGAATCTGATTCTGAGCAATCTGTTTCAGTTTCATGCATTCATGCTACTATTCCTACTGCATTCTGGGTTTCATTTGTGTATGCTAAAACTAGGGAACGCTTGAGGGATTCTTTATGGGCTGAGCTACGCTCAGTTTTAGACAGGGTCCCTTCTAGTGTTCCTTGGTCGGTAGTGAGTGATTTTAATTATTTATTAACTGTGGATGAGAAAAAAAGGTAGCTTTCCTTATCCTCATAGGAAGACTACTAATTTTCGGGAGTGTGTCAGTACGTGTGACCTTAATGACTCTACTGCCTATGGTTCCTACTTCACTTGGTGGAATGGGAGGCGTAGGGAGTCTGCTATATGGATGCGCTTAGACATGTTTCTTTACACTTCGATGTGGGAATCATGGTTTAGGACATCTGTTCAACATTTGTCACGGGCCACGTCTGACCTTTGTCCTTTACTTGTTACTTCTGAGGTCATATCTGCTCAACCTGTTCCTAAGCATTTTATTTTTCTGAATGTGTGGACTAAACATGAGGATTTCCTGCGTGTGGTGAGGGAAAGTTGGGAGGTTCCAATTGAGGGTGTACCTATGTATGTTTAGCCACTAAGCTTTGCAGGTTAAAGAAGGTTCTTGCTCCTTGGAGCAAGGAAACCTTTGGTGATATTTTTTCTAAGTTGTAGGAACTTGAGGATAAAGTGCTGGTTTTAGAGGAGGTGGGACAACAGAACCCAGATGATGATAGGGCCCTCATTGAGTATAAGGAATGTGTGGCTCTGTTGTAGAGGCAGGTTTCTATTGAGGAGGAATATTGGCAACAAAAGGTTCACATGGTGGCTGTTCAGGAGGGTGATAGGAACTCTAAGTTTTTTCACTCGATGGTAAAAGAGAAAAGGTGGAAACTTTACATCAATAAGGCTAAGGATGACACAAAGCACTAGATTGAGGATAGACAAGGGATAGCACAACAGGCTGACTCTTTTTTTGAGGGTATGTTCACAGCGGAGGTAGGTAATTTTGATTTGTCTAAACTAGACTGCGTTAAGCGTCTAGTTACTAATGAGTATAATGCCTGGCTTACTGCTGTACCTGAGGAAGAAGAGGTAAAAAATGTTGTGTTTGCTATGAATTCTGTTAGTGCCGCTGGCCCTGACGGGTTTAATGGGGCATTCTATAAGGCTTGTTGGGATATTGTTAAAGGGGATGTGGTTGATATGGTTAGGAGTTACTTCCTTGGTAGGGAGTTCACCAGGTCTATTACCCACACCTTCATTGTCTTGTTGCCTAAAAAGGCCAATCCGGGGACATTTGCTGATTATAGGCCCATTAGCTTGTGCAATTTTAGTAGTAAGATTGTTACTAAGCTAATGATTTTTAGATTAGCTTCTGTTCTCCCCAGGTTATTGTCGCCTCACTAGAGTGGTTTTGTCTCGGGGCGGTCTATCACTGATAATATTTTACTTGCTTCTGAGATATGTCATGGTATAAAGCTAAGAAATCAGGATATAGTGCTGAAGCTGGACATGGCTAAGGCCTATGACCGGATTTCTTGGTTTTTTCTTGTTTCTGTGATGCGCAGAATGGGTTTTTGTGAGGTCTGGATTGACCTGGACTATCGTGTTGTTTCTAATGTCTGGTATACTATTATTGTAAATGGGGTCAAGGAGGGTTTCTTTACCTCGTCTCATGGTCTGAGGTAGGGAGACCCTCTTTCCCCTAGTCTTTTTATCATTGCTGCAGAAGTTCTGTCCATGTTCATCGCTCGAGTCCATTTGGACGAGAGTATCCCTAGATTCTCGCAGCCTACTAGTACTCCTCATATTCATCACTTAGTGTATGCGGATGATGTTATTAATTTTAGTACTGGTAGGCAGGGGGCTATTTGCAGGGTGGTTAGGGCATTAAAAGAGTATTAGGGAATTTTTGGTCAGATGGTTAGCTTCCCTAAGAATGCTATTTATATGCATCCTTGTACCTCATGCAGTGTTATTCATAGGATAAGAGATGTGACTAGGTGCATTCATAAGCCTTTCCCGTTTACATATCTTGGCTGCCTGACAATGATGTTTGTATGGGGTGAGTGAATGTGAAGATGGTAAAACGAAGAGTCAAGACTCCCCGAGAGTCGTGTCTCTCAAGGATGGCGAATGGGAACCGAATTTATGTTGGCATTTATGAGGTTGAAAGGTAAGAGTTACAAGAACGGATGGGAGTTTTGTTCATGGTTGGGTGAAGGGTTTGAAAGTAAAATAAGATGGAAAATACAAAAGATAAAAGGAAGGGGTGCGTGCCTATGCTAAGCCAAAGGATTGATTATCGTAGGTAGCTTGGAATTGGGTTTCAGGATTGATCTAGGGAGTCACGGTCTTTTTATTGAGTGACGTCACACTCAAACTCTCAATCCTCATTCGGTTGAGGCATTTTATCGAACACCTTGCCTACCACTCCTCTCGGATCTCATCCTTTCGGATTAAGAGCGGAGATATAGATGATCTAGGCTCGTGAGTGGCCGCTATCGCGCACACAATCACTTCCTACGGGTTTACTACCTATCCCGGCCGAAAATAGAAGCAAAGATTAAGCAACATCTTCCATACAAAGCATCAAACATACTCCCACAACACCAAGATCATAATATCAAACTATAAGCGATAATCCATAGATCAACAAGGGAACACACACCCAACTACTCTACTCTACCATAATAAACATAAATAAAAGCAATAAAATAAAGATTACTCTCAATCAATAGATCTAATCTAACAATCCAATGAAAAGAAAATGTTACCCAAGGGGTGTTGAGTCTACATCTTCAATCCATCTTCAATCCTAAAATCTAATCTTAGTCTAATAGAAATTGAGTGTGTTTTTCCTCCCCAAGAGGGGAAGGAATGATAAGAAAATTCAGATCTGAAAGTTGGGAGAGTCCTCCTCCAAAAATGAGAGAAAAGGGTTTAAATAGCTGCTCAAAAATAAGATTTCCGCTGTTGCCCTATTGGTCTGCTCCCACGCCTATCACACGCGTGTGAGGGCGCGTGGGAGCTCTCTGGATAAAATCCACGCCTGCTCACACGCGTGTGAGTGGGCGTGGCAGCCTCCTGCATGATGATTTCTTTGATTGATGCTTCTTTTGGCCTAAAACTTTGATGTATCCTTCGGAAATGATTCGAAGTATTTTTCTTGAGCTGGATTTATCAAATAGAAGTTAATTAGAGATTTTATCCATGAAAGTGATCATAATTGGGTGTAGAATCATTAAAATATTATCTAATCATGACCCGCAATTAGACTATTTTTGGCACTTATCAAAGTTTCCAGACTTTAAATCTTGCTTGTCCTCAAGCAAGCGTTCTATCATTTCCTAATCATCTAAGTGCCAAGAACAGTTGAATGAAGATAGGATAATCAAAAATTCGTGATCAGATGTGTCGGAATGGAGCGGGTGAAATTCCCTTCACTATCTACCAAGACTATTAAGTTTAGGTTAGACCAATGTAAGGAATATATTGAGGAAGCAAAAAGCTTTTCAAGTGTAGGTTTCAAAAATGACAATCACACATTTCCAATCATGCAATTATTGGGGATTCGTCTTCTATTTTATTGGGGCCTAAAAGCCGATCTTACTAGTGGGAACGATGTGCACAACCTGGCCAAAATTTCCAACCATACGCCAAAGCCCCTGCACTGAAAATTAAGTGAGAGCATGGACACGGACCCCTCATCGCCATGGCTTGGGCGATCGCTCTATTTTCTCACCTCCTAAGATAACGTCATCGGGCTAACCGACTTCACATGGAGATCCATGCATTTTCGAAGACAGTGCAATGGGTGCCCGAATCCTAGCGAGGCGGCTCACCTCCTCTCATTTTTCTCTTCTCCTAGGAACATTATTAAGTGGACAATCGACTCCAGATATAGCATACGAAGACTATGGTTGAACACTTCCTAGCGAGAAGGCTTTCCTCGGATTTTATCTCAGGGAGTGGCCTTTTTTTGAAAGCCTTTATTCACGTTTCACCATGTCAACCCCTCATGCCTCTTTCTAGGGAGTAGGGATTATTTTCACTCAAAGCTCACTTTAAAGCTCTCCTTTTGCCCCATGTCCTGCTAGATTTAGTTCATTTCCGGGCTTCGCAATTTTATCTTTCTAAAACCTAGAAAGTACACACTCTCACTTCGAGCGATCCTTGACTAAGGTCCCACTAAAATAGAAGACGAAAGACATGCAATCATACGGAATTTTTCAAATTTGATGGTGGTGTGTCACAGATAGCTTCCAGGGCATATTTCAAACATTTGTTTTGGTGTAAAAGTAAGAGTCTTCCTAGATAGTGCAGACAACAACACACTCTTTTATCCTAACATCTCATCAACTCATCTGATTACTTATCTAATGCAAAACATCCTTTCCACACTTTAAAAGTTGACATCGTCCTCGATGTCGCCATGAGGCACGGTGGAGAAAGAGTTGGGTCAAAGAATTAACTAACAAGGAGCGCCTTTCCACACTTTAAAAGTGTTTCCTGGGCTCGGACTGAACTGTTTAATTTTTAACACCCAAAAATATCTTTAACTCAAAGAATAAGAATGTTATACCAAATATTGAGCAACCATCCTTCTTTTAAATGGGAAAAGAAGATATACCTTTTGTAGCAATTCTTCAATTGAGCATTGACTGTCCCTTTTCCTAACAAAATATTCCATAAAAGATTTGATCAAAAGATGGAAAGTAAGAATTGTACCTCGTTTGATCATTGTTCGGGGTTCTTCTCAAAAGTGCCACTTTTAACATTCTTAGCTGGACGAAACGCAGTAGAATAAAGATAAAGTGCTAATCATAATAAAAACAAAAGAAAACAAATAAAGATAGAATATTGTCTCCATGCAAATTGTCAATAGTTAAAATAGAAGTTATTTATCCCTTCAAACATCTTGCAAATGCAAGATTTCCTCAAATGTCTTTAAATAGAAATTAAAATCCAGAGCTAGGTCCTCTTCTTGCCAATTCTTCTCGTAGAAATGCAATTTGCATGCTCAGATCCTGGATGAGTTCATAGTGTCTTGCGTCCCTTTGTTCCAAGAGGTTTTCATGTTCCATGTGCAACTCATACTGAAATCTCTGCATTGATTCCCAATTGGTGACTTTTGTGAAGCGTGCTGGAGCTGCAGGTGAGGATGGTGATGAGATAGTATTTGGGTTGTCTGGAGGTGGTGCATCATTGGAGATTGAGATATTCAGAGATAGGGTTGGTGAAGAAAGATGTTGATTGTCCGAAGGAGTAGGGGTTTGTTCTCTTGGGAGGTTCTGAGAATGGGAAGGGAGGTGATGGATCGACTCTCTTCTTTGGTTTCTTGGGTAATCTTTTCTTAATTGCTTTTGCTCCCGTTCTCATTCGCATGTTCCGACCAATTTTTAGTTCAGATAAATCCGTCATAGACAACGGAGTTATAGCTGCGCTTCCCAGGACTTTATTGGTTTCCTCCATCCTTGTTTGATAACCTAGACTAAGGCACAGTTGAGTCACTAGAGGTTCAACGAACAAAGTAGTAACTTTCTTAGACTGTTGTGCCTTCAACAATCTTTTACAAACCACCCCCATGTTCACGGGCGTACTTGTGTCCATGCTCCAAAGTGCAAGCAAATCAGTTCTATAAACTTTTGCAAAGTTCCCTGTGCGTCCTTCCCAAGATTGAGCAATTATTCGACGAATAATTCGAATGTCATCTCTTTTGAGTTGAGATTGTAGTACCCTCGATCCACTCCATTCGACTCCTGGTTTAGCAATCCTCTTCCAGTAATTCCTTAGAGTTTCAGAGTCACCAAAATCAATTGGAAGTTCTTTGTACCACATGCTCTCTTGATCCTCCTCAGTATAGAATCCAAGTAAAATTCCTAAAGTGTTGACTGAGATATGATGAGGTTCATTAAAGAGATTAAACTTGATTGTTGGGCTTTTCAGGTCGCCAGTTTTTCCTGTAACCTCCAAGGTGGCCACAAATTCGAAGAAAGTAGGTATATAAGTTGAGTAGCGCCATATAAAAATTTTGCTCCAGAAGGGTTGATGGATGAGACATGCTAGCGAGTTTCGGCATTGAAAGGGATTCAACGTTGCTAAGTCGATGAATTTCCAACTAGCTATCGGAAGGTAGACCGCATATTCAAAACGCCTTTGCTGCTCTTCCGTTAAGAATATTCTATTTTCTACAACTCTTTCATTCCTTTCTTCCTTAGGTTCTGTGAACTCTGTTTCCATCATTGGGGCTTTTCCTTTCCTAGCCCTCATTTCTTCTTGATTAGCCGTGGATGAATGTGAAGACATTGCCTACAATTCATCAACAAGATTTGAGCAATATATGGACTTATATTTTATAAGGAACATCATAGAATTCATCCATTGCATCTACTTCATTAATGCTTATTTTCAAGAGAATGAGCATGTCACATATGGATAATATCATGCAAAATTCGAAAATTGTCAATACAAGATAAATTTCTTCCCCTTCTTCTAGCTAGCTAAGAATTGAAAAATGAGAAAGCATGCTTCTTTTGAAATTGACAAGGTAATATGTGGGGATAGCCATAATCAAAGCCTAACAAGCAACAAATTTCTTCATTTCACACTTCTTATTCCCCATTTCATCATGAGTTCCATACAATAAAAAGATACCCATATTACCTAGGGTTTGCAATCTAAACATCAAGAAGTTTTCAAATTATGCAATGTTGATCATCTAATAGCAAGTATGAGTTCTAATCAAGTCCTAGAATCTATTTCTAAACCATTTCAATCATAAGGAATCATTATGTCACTATATTCATACAAACATGCTTTCCAAAGAAAATAGATCCCAAAATCTGTAAATGAAAATAGAGGGAAGGAATGTTACCTTTTGAAGAACTTAGGAAGGAGATTCAAGAGATTTGCACCCAAAATCACTTTGGAAAAGCTTACTCTTACCTTGGAAGAAGTTCTTAGCTCTTGGATGAGGTTAAATGAGAAATGGGCAAGGGTTAGAACACATTTGCGCCTTTATTTACGTAGATTTTCTGGTGCCCGTCCACGCCACTCACATGCGTGTGAGTGGGCGTGGCTTGCCTTCTAGAAGATTCCCACGCCGGCTCACACGCGTGTGAGCGGGCGTGGCGACTTTCTGGAGAAATTCCACGCCTACTCACACGCGTGTGAGTGGCGTGGACCATGTTTCGTCTGCCTTCTTCAACTTTTTGCTCATCCCCTTTTGAGTCCAATTATCATCTTTAGTGAGTAAAAACATTCGTTGAAGGTTATCATGGTATTGACAATCTGCTTGGTTAGCAAAAGAAAACTACACAAAACGTAACATTTATTAGAAAGGAAAATAAACAAAAGACGACAAAGTAAAATCTAAGTCATATGGATGACGTTGGAACTGCCTCCCAAGTGCGTCTTTGTTTATAGTCTTTGGCTAGACTTGGATTATGCTATCCTTCTAAGCATACAGACTTGGGGACTTTGCCAAGTGTCCCGTGTACTTTCGATTTGAGATATGCCCGAAGATGGGAAATATCCTTGAATTTGGAAACTAAAGAGAGGAAAATAAAATTCATCGATAAATAAGGTCGGGATAATATTTCAAGACGTTCAAAAATAACATACCCCTTTTCTTCTTCCTCCTTATAGCTTCCTACCCCTGCAACTTTTTCCTTAAGGATCTCCAAATGAACATTCTCTCCACAGTCTATCCCATTTAAAGCACTTTCTCTCCATTCTTGTTCTTTTGGATTGTCAATGGAGACGATCATTCCCTTTCTTTTCCTTTCTCCTTCTATGATCCCTAATAACTCGATATCATCCTCACTCCCCAAATCATCACAAAATTGTAAGGAATCACTCTCCCATGAGCAAAAAGAAGCTTTATCACAGTCATCAAAATTATCATGAAGTACAAGGTAATCATCCTCACAAACATTATAAGAATTTTTAATTAGAGTTGGAGTGAAAGTCTTACCTTGTGCGGGTTTTTCATCTTCCCACACAATTTCAATGTTGTCGTCGTCTTCACTCTCAATCTCTTCCCATTGTTGTGTGTTCAACTCAGGAGTTGAAACTTCTTGGAGCACCGGGGTGTCAAGTTCTGTGGATTCTTTTGCACACACCTCTTCATCATTAACCATTCTGTCCATCTCGTCATTACTTTGTGGGTTGGTTTCCAGTGTCGGGTGATCATCTACGAATGGGTTGTTAGCTTGTGGTAGCATCCTTTTCATTAGCTCTTCCGACATCGATAGCATCTTAGCTTCAATTTCGTCCAGTGGAAGTCCTTCCTCGCGAAGAGTGGCGAGATTTTTCTTGATTTCACTCCTAATTTCATTTCTTAAGTTGATAGTATCCTCCTTGGCCATTTGGATGAACATTTCTAGTTTATCCTTCAAGATTTCGATTTCGTCATTGACCGGAGGAAGATACTCACAAGATGGTCTCTCACATGATATGGATTGGGTGAAATTTTGAGCAAAGGGTGGTGTTTCGTAGAAATATCTATCATGCTGTTGAGGTGGGGGTGAATAGCTAGGATGAGTGTAAGAATGAGAACACTTATTTCTCTCAGGATCATAATTTGATATAGGGTTATAATGAGATGGAGGTTTAACAATTGAAGGAATTGTGGCCTTGAATGCCGGTTCACAATTGGGATCAATCTCCTTCATGACTCGAATAAGTCGGTTGTTAATACTCTCAGCTATAGAACTAATGGATTCCTCTCCATTTTGGTATGTAGGCTTCTCAATTCTTTCTTGGGTAGACACAGAGGGGGTATCATGAGGATATGGTGCATAATTGGAATAAGGGAAAGTATTTGGGTAAGGTGGATATGTATATTGTGGTGATGGGTATTCATAAAGATTTAGATAGTAATGTGGGTAAGGTTTATAAGTTTGGGGTGGAATATTTGTCGTATATGGTCTTCCATGGTATGGGTAACCATGGGAAAACGGATAAGCACTCATTGTTAAGCTTCAAATGATTTGACAAAGAAAATTTCCTGCACAAATTAGCTTAACCAACAACAAATATTTTGCAACTAGAAGTAGTTGCAAGTGAGTAGCAAGATATTCAAAGATAATATGCTTTCTTCTTCAAGCAAATAACAAAAATAAGAAAATAAATCAAACAAAAAGAAAGCAATTCAAGAACTCTTAACAATCTACTTCAAAGATGTCAACACTATTCGAAATCGTTTGACATCCCCGGCAACGGCGCCATTTTGACAATGATGTTTGTATGGGGTGAGTGAATGTGAAGATGGTAAAACGAAGAGTCAAGACTCCTTGAGTGTCGTGTCTCTCAAGGATGGCGAATGGGAACTGAATTTATGTTGGCATTTATGAGGTTGAAAGGTAAGAGTTACAAGAACGGATGGGAGTTTTGTTCATGGTTGGGTGAAGGGTTTGAAAGTAAAATAAGATGAAAAATACAAAAGATAAAAGGAAGGAGTGCGTGCCTATGCTAAGCCAAAGGATTGATTATCATAGGTAGCTTGGAATTGGGTTTCAGGATTGATCTAGCGAGTCATGGTCTTTTTATTGAGTGACGTCACACTCAAACTCTCAATCCTCATTCGGTTGAGGCATTTTATCGAACACCTTGCCTACCACTCCTCTCGGATCTCATCCTTTCGGATTAAGAGCGGAGATATGGATGATCTAGGCTCGTGAGTGGCCGCTATCGCGCACACAATCACTTCCTACGGGTTTACTACCTATCCCGACCGGAAATAGAAGCAAAGATTAAGCAACATCTTCCATACAAAGCATCAAACATACTCCCACAACACCAAGATCATAATATCAAACTATAAGCGACAATCCATAGATCAACAAGGGCACACACACCCAACTACTCTACTCTACCATAATAAACATAAATAAAAGCAATAAAATAAAGATTACTCTCAATCAATAGATCTAATCTAACAATCCAATGAAAAGAAAATGTTACCCAAGGGGTGTTGAGTCTACATCTTCAATCCATCTTCAATCCTAAAATCTAATCTTAGTCTAATAGAAATTGAGTGTGTTTTTCCTCCCCAAGAGGGGAAGGAATGATAAGAAAATTCAGATCTGAAAGTTGGGAGAGTCCTCCTCCAAAAATGAGAGAAAAGGGTTTAAATAGCTGCTCAAAAATAAGATTTCCGCTGTTGCCCTATTGGTCTGCTCCCACGCTTGTCACACGCGTGTGAGGGCGCGTGGGAGCTCTCTGGATAAAATCCACGCCTGCTCACACGCGTGTGAGTGGGCGTGGCAGCCTCCTGCATGATGATTTCTTTGATTGATGCTTCTTTTGGCCTAAAACTTTGATGTATCCTTCCGAAATGATTTGAAGTATTTTTCTTGAGCTGGATTTATCAAATAGAAGTTAATTAGAGATTTTATCCATGAAAGTGATCATAATTGGGTGTAGAATCATTAAAATATTATCTAATCATGACCCGCAATTAGACTATTTTTGGCACTTATCAGTGCCCTATTTATGTTGGTCGGAAAAAGTGTGTTTATTTCTCATCTGTGGTGGACAAGGTGAAGGCTAAGTGCCTTGGGTGGCAACGCAGGTTGTTATCTAATGGCGGGAAGGCGATATTAATCTCTTCTATTTTGCAGGCTATTCCCTTACATCTTTTTGCAGCTTGTGCTCCTCCTAAACAGGTTATCCGGGACCTAGAACGATGTTTTGCAGGCTTCTTTTGAAGGCAAGCAGGGGGTGCTCATTACAATTGGGCGTCATGGAAAACGCTAGCCCTTCCCAAAAAGGAGGGTGGTGTGGGGTTCTTTGATCTAGACCTGATGGTACGAGTATCTAGTGCGAAGATGTGGTGGAATTTTCCCACAGTGTATTCTCTGTGGGGAAATTTCATGAGAGCTAAGTACTGTAGTCGTGTTCACCCGGTGGCAAAGCTTTTGCAATCCTCAGGTTCGCATACTTGGAAACGCATGCTTAGCATTAGGGATGAGGTGGAGGCGGTCTTGGGTTGGCGGCTGACTCATGGAGATGTTAATCTCTGGTGGGATAACTAGTCAGGACTTGGCCCGCTAGGGCCCCTTTACCACTTCCCTTGCGTTGAGTACTCTGGTGATTTACTGTCCAATTTTATTCAAGATGGGGAATTGAATTTGTCCGCCTATGATGACCTTCTGCCGGTGGGTTTGGAGGCGGACACGCCCCGCTTAGGTCAGATGATTGTTGATATACCCATTTGGCGGGTAGCTTCAGATGGTAAGTTTTCTTTCTCCTATGCAAAATCGCTTTTAAGGATTGACTTGTGAATTCTTATCCTCTTTTGAGTAATTGCTGGCACAAGCACCTGCCCTTTAAGGTGTCTTTCTTCACCTGGCGGATGCTTCGCGGGCGTTTGCCCACGGACGACGCTATGGCCAAGTTTGGACACGTTATAGTTTCTAGGTGCTGGTGTTGCCAATCCCATGTTAGGGAAACTATTGATCACATTTTCTATACAGGGGATACAACAAAGGCTATGTGGCGGTTTTTTAGGCGGTCACTGGGCCTTCACTTTAGTCATCATGGTCTCTGGACCTTGTTGGCAGGGTGGAGGCGGGTGCTTGCTCGTAATAGTCTTGTTTCTTTTGTTGTTTGCAGGTTACCTTATCTTATCCTTTGGGAGTTGTGGAAACACAGAAATGCATGCATGCATGGTAGGGGATCGCCCAGTGTGCCACGGGTGGTGTATGTTGTGGCAAAGTGGATGGTTGAGTGTCTTTAGGCGGTGGCCAAGGGGCCACATTCTGCCGCCGAACTGGTCTGTCATTTTGTCCTATATGGACTCGCATGTACCTCAATGCATTGTTCGTGTTATTAGATGGGATCCTCCGCCAGCTAGTTCTCTAAAGATCAATATGTCATACTCTAAGTCTTTGGGTGGAACTGCTGCCTTGGTGCGTAACCAAGGGGGTTGGGTTTGCTATGGCTTGGCCATGTCAGCAGTTGATGGGTTTTGGGATATTTTCTGGGTACTGTTCCGCTGTCTTGAATGGTGTTTAGCCCAGGGATTTACATCTTTGATTTTAGAGTCTGTGATGTTTGAGCTTAAGGGATATGTTGATACCTCTTTTCCCATTCCTTGTTCCTGTGCCTCTGTGTCAGTTGTTCAATGTCTGTTGCAGGGTAATTTACCTGTGACTGCCTTAGCAGATTGGGTTAGGAGTAAAGATGGGGAGTTTAGGTTTCATAGTCTGTCTGACCTACCTCCGAGGGTGCGTTCATTGATTGTTCATGATGATGTCCCCTCTGTTTTCTTTGAGGATTATGATCTACCTTGATCTAATTTTGATAAATGCATAAGATGCCTTTTAAAAAAATTGGAAAATGAGAAAAAAAGAAAAATGAGAAAAAGTGAAAAAAAAAATGAGAAAAAAGAAAAAGAAAAAATAGAAAATGATGAAAAGTGAAAAAAAAAAAGAAAGAAAAAGATTGTGAAAGAAAGTTGGTTCTGCTGGTCGCTTGGTTTAGAGGCGATGATGGCTTGGCTTTATGCTAAGTTTAGCCTCAACAACGCAATTTCGGCGGTAGAAGAGACACCCTAGTCCGAGTTGAACGGTGGTCGTGCAGGATTTTTCAAATATGTTGACCTAATCAGGCTTGCTGCTGGCTAATAGTAGTTGAACCCCTTCTGGGTTCTAGGTGGGGTTGGCTATGCTCGGGGTGTTTACTTTTCTTTCGTGTCTCGTTCTTTTTTCTGAACAATTTTTTATTCATTCATTCAATAAGTCTTTGTTTTCTGCTTGCTAGTTTATTTTATTTTATTTTATTAGAGGTGTGCATTCTTCTTGTTCATTGTATGCATCTTTATTTCTCTTTGGTCGTCTGAGGTGTGTTTGGTCTACGAGCTATCTTGGTTTTGCCCTTGTGGGTTTTTCTTTGAATGGACCATGCCTCATCCTCGGTGCTTGTGGTAAGAAGTTCCACCCTGGCCCAGGCTTAACGGTGGACGGGTAGAAATTTTTCAAAATCCGTTGGCCGGTTAGTCCAGGCTTGCTGCTGGCCCATAGTAGCTAATCCCGTTGGGGTTTCTGGTTCTGAACTGCTCTTTGGTTTGCTGTTTGCTGGCCTGCGTGCCGATGTTTTTTAGGCTTGCGTGCCACTTTTAGTTTATGGTGGATTTTTCTACTTATTTGTTATGATTTCATCTTGTTTTCTGAGTGGCATGTGTGCCTATGGGATTGGTGGGTTTGGGTGCCTTGTGCTGTGCTTGGTATGCATTACAACTGTTTTCTTAGAAACAAGTGTTATGTTGCCGGATGCGGCAGGACGGGGCATGGTGCTTAGCTGATACACAAGGTGATTGGTTTAGTGCTTTGTTATGGTTTTGGTGTGTTTGGCAGCTGTTTAGTTTCTAGGATAGCCCCTAAAATAGTCGTTATGCTGCCGAAATTTCGACAACGTACTTGAAGACTTGGGCTGCTCACAAGCTTCTAGCATTTATTCATTTCATTATTTCTTTATTTCTTTATGTTTGGGCTACAATTAGCTTGAGCAATTATTTTTTAAGTTTTCATTCTTTAGACCTAGGCTACTATTTTTGGGCTTGGGTCAATTCTTTAATTTATTATTTCATTAGTTTAGGTTGGGTCATTTCTTTTGGCCTTATTTGATTTATGGTCACTTTTGGGTCATCTGTTGTAAGGCATTTATTTTTGTATATTAATAAATTTTTGAAAAAAAAATAAATTCGCCGCTAATCCGTCGCTATACCGTCGTTAACGTAGCAACGGAATGAATCCGTCGCAAAATCTGTCGTTATTTCCGCGTTTTTTTGTAGTGACTATTGTACAACTAAACTCATTTCTTCTTTTTGTATTAAAAAAAATCATTTCTTTTTGATGACTCACATGTGACAGTAGATTAGAGCATATTAGAGCTAGAATCAGAGAATATATAAGCGCATTATTTGTCATGAGACTCTGGAGATCAAGTTTAGTTGATCTAAATAACTCTCCTTTCATTTTAGAAAACCCAACACTCATTTCCTTTCAGAAAAAACTCAACATTCCTTTACTTTCAGAAATTATGGATGATACTGATTTCAGCACCAATGACTTCTTCGTCAACCCCTATGGCACCCCTCCTACACTCCATCCCAAGGGAATAGCAGCTACTGCTCTTATCTCTATTCGTGCTTCTAACCTCAAACCGCAGAAAATCCTTTCTCTGGCTCTTCCTGGTTGCTACTGTGTTAAAGCGGAGTTCGGTACCGATATGGTGATAGTGTATATGGATCGCCCACTACTAAAAGACTTGAAATCCATATTGATCAGAGGCCCCATCTGAAGAAGATGAACCTAAATATTGTCTATATGGATAGAGAAGGGGACACTATGAGCATTGCCTCAAGGGTTATTGTAAAAGGTAATGAAAAATCTCTAATGTATAAAAAATGTACATTTAGCTTCTTTTTTTTCTTTTAAAAAAAAAAAAAAAACTCTAAACCCTAAACACTAAACCTAAACCTAAACCCTAAAGAGAAAATTTTGTTCTCCATTCATCATCAATGGCCGAGATTGAACTGAAGACTGCTCCAGCTGATTTTCGATTCCCTACAACAAACTAGACTAGGCATTGTTTCACACGCTACGTTGAGTTTCACTGGTGTGTGGCAGCTAAAGGTGGGGAGGCTGGTAAATGTGAGAAATTCGCTAGGTACTATCGGGCACTTTGCCCAGGTGAATGGGTTGAAAAATGGAATGAACAGAGGGAGAGTGGGACTTTCCCAGGGCCACTTTAACTTGATGTGGATTTAGACAATGCTCATCTTCTGAAATTTGACCTTTTGGTTTCCTTTTGAATGTCAATGGATTAATAAGCATTCTTGGAGTGTCTTCTTAGAAACCTCCCTCTCATTGTTTCTGAAAAGTTTTCTTGGTTTGGGAGTTCTAAAACAGTTTAATGTTGTTACCCTCTTTTCTCAGAACTATTGGCTTCTAGTATATATAGATTCTTTGTTTTTGTTAAAAAAAAAAAAGAAAAAACCCTAAACCCTAAAAACCTAAAACCCTAAAAACCTAAACTTTGTATTTGGAAAACCTCAACGTTGATTTGACAGATCTCGAGCTTGAGCGGATGTCCATCACACGTGAAGACACTGAGGATGTTCCCAATTTTAATCGGGAATATCCCCGAAATCCTGCTAAGCGGGGAGATTTGATCAGAGTAGTTTGAACTTCATTAGTACTCTGTATAGATACATGAATAGATACTTAGTAATAAATGTAACGTACATATTTGATAATTTGTACAGATAAGAGTTTACTCAAAAGAAAAAACCCCGAAACCTAAACATAAAAACCCTAAATTCCATAAACACTAATCCTAAACCCTACTGTACAACTAAACTCATTTGTTTTTTATCACTCACATCTGACAATAGATCAGAGTATATCAGAGCTATGATTAGAGCATATTAGAGCTATGATCAGAGCATATTAGAGCTAGGATCAGAGCATATTTAAGCGCATTGCTCTCCTGAGTTGCTGCCTTATTGAAGGAGTATGATGGCAAATGGCTAAAATCAGAATCTGAAGTCATAATCCGCGATGAAGCCAGTAAACTATTGGAGATTAAAGAGTGCAAAATTCATTACCGTATGCAGATAAGGACTGGGTGAATAATGTGGGACTACTGTTACTCCCACATGCAAACAATCCAGAATCGTTTAAACTATCCCTCCCCCTCAATTGATTTGGTTACGTTCTTCTTAAGATACATTTCCAAGCTGATTTGAGGGATCCGGATCTCGAGGAACTAACGGTTGCACCAGAAGATATGGATGCTCCCGATTTTAGTCGGGAACATCCACGAAATGCTGCCAAGTGCAGGAAGTTCGAATAAAGACGATTGGATTAGACTACCAAGCGTAGGAGGTTCGAATATAGACTATTGGATTAGACTACCAAGCCCAGGAGGTTCGAATATAGACGATTGGATTAGACTATATAGTTACTAGTATATAGTATAGATACGATCTACAGATTGTGCAGACTATTCGATCTAGTATACTTAGTATCTGACTAGACTTGTACAGATTTGATGTACCTTTCTTACATTTTATACTACATTTTATACCTGCATTTGAAGCTTGGAAAAAAAAAAGCCTCAACACTAAATCCCTAAACCCTAAACCCCAAACGATAAACCCAAGAGATTCCCTGCTAATCACTTCACCCTCACCCGATTCCGCTGATTGCCCACTATACTACGCTGCTTTCTCAACCCGAATATCGAATCTTGGCCTTTCGACCTTACTGGTGTCGATGGCAGCTGATTTCTCTCTAAATGACATTGAGCTTTTTCAGCTCCTTAGCAACAAGATCGCATGCGCCCCTACACCGATTTTTGAAGTACTATTCGCTTACAAATATTCACCTAAGCTGTTACCATACTGGATTGAGAATATGTTATACTATTACTGTTTCACAGACAAGACCCAATTCTCGACTAGTAATTGATATGTTGGAAGGCAAATGGCGAGAAGTAGATTAAAACAGAACCTAATGAAGTCATTGTTTTAGACAAAAGCAGAAAACTTTTGGGACGGAAATCATACAAAGTGCGTTACCGAAATAAAAAGAGAACAATTTGGGTCTTGTGGGAATACTGTTACTCCTACATGGTACCAACCAAATCTCTTCTCTTTTGAACTGCAATTCAATTGATTTGGAAAACTTTGTATTTATAAAATTTCAATTCAACGTTGATTTGACAGATCTCAAGCTTGAGCGGATGTCCATCACACGTGAAGACACTGAGGATGTTCCCAATTTTAATCGGGAATATCCCCGAATCCTGCTAAGCGGGGAGATTTGGTCAGAGTAGTTTGAACTTCATTAGTACTCTGTATAGATACATGAATAGATACTTAGTAATAAATGTAACGTACATATTTGATAATTTGTACAGATAAGAGTTTACTCAAAAGAAAAAACCCCGAAACCTAAACCCTAAACCTAAACATAAAAACCCTAAAATCCATAAACCCTAGTACAACTAAACTCATTTGTTTTTTATCACTCACATCTGACAATAGATCAGAGTATATCAGAGCTATGATTAGAGCATATTAGAGCTAGGATCAGAGCATATTAGAGCTAGGATCAGAGCATATTTAAGCGCATTGCCTGAGTTGCTGCCTTATTGAAGGAGTATGATGACAAATGGCTAAAATCAGAATCTGAAGTCATAATCCGCAATGAAGTCAGTAAACTATTGCAGATTAAAGAGTGCAAAATTCATTACCGTATGCAGATAAGGACTAGGTGAATAATGTGGGACTACTGTTACTCCCACATGCAAACAACCCAGAATCTTTTAAACTATCCCTCCCCCTCAATTGATTTGGTTACGTTCTTCTTAAGATAAATTTCCAAGCTGATTTGAGGGACCCGGATCTCGAGGAACTAACGGTTGCACCAGAAGATATGGATGCTCCCGATTTTAGTTGGAAACATCCACGAAATACTGCCAAGTCCAGGAAGTTTAAATAAAGACGATTGGATTAGACTACCAAGCGTTGGAGGTTCGAATATAGACGATTGGATTAGACTACCAAGCGCAGGAGGTTCGAATATAGACGATTGGATTAGACTAGATACTTACTAGTATATAGTATAGATACGATCTACAGATTGTGCAGACTATTCGATGTAGTATACTTAGTATCTTACTAGACTTGTACAGATTTGATGTACCTTTCTTACATTTTATACCTGCATTTGAAGCTTGGAAAAAAAAAACCAAACACTAAATCCCTAAAGCCTAAACGCCGAACCATAAACCTAAGAGATTCCCTGCTAATTGCTCAACTCCCCTCGATTCCGCTGATTGCCCGCTGTTCTGCGCTGTTTTCTCCACCCCGACGTTGAATCTTCGCCTTTACGACCTTAGTGGTGTCGATGGCAACTGATATCTCTCTGAATGACATTGAGCTTTTTCAGCTCATCAGTGACAAGATCGCATGCGCCCCTACACCAATTTTAGAAGTATCATTTGCTTACTAATATTTACCTAAGCTGTTACCATACTGTTTCACGGACAATAGCCAATTCTCGACTGGTAATTGATATGTTGGAAAGCAATATGGCGGGGAGTGGATTAAAACAGAACCTGATGAAGTCATTATTTTGGACGAAAGAATGAACTTTTGGGACTAAAAGCATACAAAGTGCATTACCGAAATAAAAAGAAAACATGTTGGGTCTTATGGGAATACCGTTATTCCCAAAACCTAAACCCTAAACCTAAACATAAAAACCCTAAAACCCCAAACCCAAACCTCAAACCCTAAACCCTAATCCTACCAACCCCATCTCTCTCCGCACGAACGCACGAAACCCTATTTTCTCTCTACAAAATGTTCTCCTTCCTGAAGACGCTGGTCTCCGCTATGTCTCAAGTCTAAAATCAGTACATGTATTAGATATATACATTTAGAAACTTGTTTTGGATCTTTGATTTAAAGTCTATAATGATATACTTCTAGATCCAATCTATTAAAATTGAAAATGATAAGTGTATGTACTCTCACATTTCCCTTCGCCTGGCTAATATTTTCAATAAATAACCTTGTTCTTGTTTTTTTTTTAAAAAAAAAAAAACCTTATCCTAAACCCTACTATACAACTAAACCCATTTGTTTTTGATGACTCCCATCTGACAGTAGATCAAAGTATATCAGAGCTATGATTAGAGCATATAAGCGCATTGCTCGTTGTGAGACTCTGGAGATCAAGTTTTACGCGAACTACGCGTATTGCTTATGCTCTTCTATAACCTCTTTATGCTAAAGTTAGTATCTTCCATCATGAACACAAATTCATTGTAATCAATGTGCTCATCCTAGAGATAATAAATGGCAATAGAAAGCGGAACATTATTGAAGTAAATTCGAAAGTGGAAGTGAAGTTGCCTAGAGGTGAAATTGCGAAAGTGAATCCAAAAGTAAAAGGGAAGCCGCTCAAAGTGAAGCCGCCCAGAGGCGAAATTGCCGAAGTGAATTAGAAGTGGAAGTGAAGCGGCCCAAAGTTTTATGTTAGACTTCTCCTTTTGTTATTATGCTTTTTGACTTGTATTATTGTTTGGCCTGTAAGCTTATGTGTTTTGATTGGCCTGTGTGTCTTTGTGGTGTGTTTGATGTGATGGGCAGTAGTTTTTGTGGTTCTGTCACTTTAGATAGTCCCAAAAACAGTTGTTATGTTGCCTAGCTAATTTTCAGTAGGATGGCGCATGGTTTCTAGATAGGTAGGCTGCTTGGTTTTGTGCTATATTGTGCCTAGTGCTATGTTTGGCAACTGTTTTGGTGTTTCTGTCTTTCTGGATAAACCATTCTGGTGCGTACATAAGGTACATGATGTTCCACTTTAATGCTCAATCTCATACAAAACGGGAAATTGGGCGTTTACAAGTACTAATCATCCATTCACACATGTTTAAATAATTGACTCATATTCGGTTCTTATAGTTCATGAAACATGAATAACACATGTGATCAAAGTAGGGTATTTCCAATTAAGCGCGAACCCGTAGTAAGTTTAGTGCATGGAACTTCATGTCAGATTGCTTTCTGTCATTAACAAAATGGGTTATGATAAGGTTTTTGAAGTTATGAATCTTTTATATATAAAAGGGCAGCTCTACCGGAACCCACCAAGGAAACCTTATCAATAATGGCAGGAAGAAGTTAGAGGTTCGCATAAAGATCATCCAAAAAGAGAACATCACTAAAAGGATGCTGAATGAAAAAAGTAGGTTATCAATATTACCAACAAGAGCATTTGCTTCAAGCAAGGCTACTTGGTTGGATTCAATATTGTGATGTTCATTTATGTTTCAACAAAATGCTTCGGGGTGTGACACGCACATGAGTAGTGCCTTTTACACCCATACGTGAAGCATAACTTGTTGTTGGGCCAAAGTTTGACTTTGTCGCTGTTTTTTTCGAGTTGGATCATTTTTCTTTTTATTCAGGTTCCGGGACTAATTGTTGGTACTACCTCGGCCATAACTCTTTCCCGTCTTCTTCCGCAGCCCCTTTTGGTGTTGCACTAGTAAGTGACATTTGTGTGCTTTGAGCACCGGTGCAGAGCCAGTTGGGCATGCATTATATATTTGCATCAACATGTGGTTGTGCGCCTACACTTACGGGAAGGAGGGCGGTGTGGAAAAGAAGACAAGGTCTCGACAGTCAAATTGTGATTTTAGAAAGGACCATTAATATTTGCTAGCTAAAATTTATCATTGTCACAATGTAAAATTAAGGTTTAGCAACAAGTTCAACCTAACAAAACCATGTCATCGTTTTGTGGTATGCAAAGCCCAAAAATAAGATACCAATCCTTGTCAATATATTCTAGAAGCTCACTTCATGGCTTATAGCAAATAATTATTACCAACGAGAATATCATTATGGTTTACATGACCACAAATTAAAGCAAATAGATGTTCTCAAATTTGAACAAGAGGATGGGCATTAAGCAATTGTGAGCTAAAAACGTGGGTGCACCTCTTTATAATTCGCATAATCAAATATAAATTATGCTATATGACAGAGTATGCATACAAATTCATATGAAACAAATAAATTGCACAATAATAGTAATTTAAGTTATAAGCATATTCAATCGTTAAATTTAAATAATAGGCCCAAAATAATTTGTACATGCATATGTTTAACCTTCGATCAGTTATTTCTCCTTGGTTAACCATTCGTGAAGTAACTATTTGGGTTACCACCATTCGGTCTATACCGATTCGTATATTGAGCACTCCTCGGGTTATCATGAGAGAAATTCCTTCTCAAGAGTTCCACAAATCGTTGTACATCCTTTCCTTTCAGTTGGCTTATTGTTTGTGATGCCTTTCCCTTTTCAACAGCTGTCACTCAGTGTGGTCGGGTTGTCTTGAGATTGATTATTCAGTTGGCTTATTGTTTGTGGTGCCTTTCCCTTTTCAACAACTGTCACTCAGTGTGGTCTTGAGATTGATTATTCCTCATGAATCTTTTGAACTTCCTAATAAACAATGCAAATTGTTCATCAGATAAAAATTCAACAGGGATAGAATTTGACCTTCACAATGTTGATGGTTGCTGACTTGCAAACAGTGCAACATTCCTTGTCTCGGGTTCTGCTTCATGTATGGATTCACGCTCAAACTCATATGCCTTCAAGTTACTGAAGATTTGCATGGTATGAGTTACCTTGAGATCTCGTCATCTCGATGATCTCTCATGGCTATGACCTTCATTCTCCATGACTTGGGAAGGCCTCGGAGAATCTTCAGATTGATCTCCTTCTGTGTCGGCTCTTTGCCTAGATCAGCCACCTCACTAAGCAGCTTCATGAATCTGGTTTCCATTTCTACGATGGACTCAGTTGCTCCCATCTTGAATTCCTCAAACTTCTTCATGACAATAGTTAGTTTGTTTTTTTTTCTTGCTCATCACCTTCGCCTATGAACATGAGAGTCTCCCAAATCTCATTTTTAGTCTTGCACTTTTTCACTCTTGGAAACAATGTCTCGTCAAGAGTCTTGTAGAGAATGTCTCTTGCAATATTGTCCACGTTGCTACGAATACGTTCCTGTGCAACGTAGGAGTGTTTAGGCTTGGGAACGAGTTTAGACGCAATTAGTCCTTGTGTATGTCGATTAGGATTTGCCAACATGATTACGATGGGTCTGTCAGCAATGACGTCCCACATCTCGTCATGAATAACATTTAAATGTGCTTGCATTCAGACCTTCTAATCATCAAAATTTGACAAGTTAAGCATAAGATGTTTAGAGGGATGATGATGATCCATTTTGAAAATGATCGTGCAAAGTAATATGAGATTTTTGAATTTTGAAAATGAGATCTCCAGGCAGTATGCACAGAGTGTTTACTGGTCAAGGAAACCGCTCTGATACCACTTGTTGGTCCCAAATGAATAGAGGAATGAGTCTAGAGGGCGCGGGGGTTAAATAGACTCACTGGCATTTTGAAAAATTCTTCACGAACCAATACTCTTTCTCAAGAGATATGGGTCACCAGCAAGTCTGCCTCATTGCTCTTTTCACTTCTCAAAGTAGAGAGTGTTGATACAATGTCACCAGCAAGTCTGCCTCATTGATCAGAATGTCACCAGCAGCAAGTAAACTTGCTCTTTTCACTTCTCAAAGTAGAGAGTGTTGTTTGTTTGAAGAAATGGTTTCTCGAGTGTTGTTTGTTTGAAGAAATGGTTTCTTCTTTTCCCCAAGAAGGATTTGATTTGCACCCCTGCGCGCGAGAGAGATCATCTATGCTATACAAGTTACTTAGTCATAAAAAGACCCTTGTATATATATTGGGGCAAATGTTCATTCCCAACCAATGTGGGACAAAAGCTACATAAGTTCTTTTTCCACCCAAATTCAATCTCAAATGGGTCTACTTTGAGAACCAATTTCTCATTCACCCATTATCCATTTTGAGCGTATAATATATCGATCTCTTCGTCTAACTACGAAGAACCCGAATCCACTTTGACCCGACCCAAATCAGAAGTGGACCCCACATATATTTATACCACAAAATGGCCACTTAAAATGCCATTTTTAGTGCAATTTTCCAACATGTTACTTGTAAACTTAAACTTTTTGAAAACTCGTATGTTCTTAGAATGACCAACACCTCATTCTGAATAGGAAAGAGATATTTATACGTGAGAAATTTTGTCCCGTTGGAGGGAAGACACAATTTCAATCCACCATCGACTAGTGTGTAATAATCGTTGGGTATTGAGCTTATGTGGGTGCCAGTAATTTAATTTCTAGCTGTTTTATCCTTAAAGCATGCAGACTCTTTGTCCTATAGTTATGCACAAAAGGACATGACATATAATGACAGTTGACTTTGAGATCTGTTCCTAGGACTCGATTTGTCCAAGACAAATTATCCCACACTCAAGGCTTCGGACAGAGAATCTCTCAGAGAATGTTTTTGGCTTGTCCAATCAAATCGTGTAACGACTCGTGCCTTTGGTGCTCAACCCCAGAGAATTGAGAATCTAAACTCCTATGTTGGGTATTTTCAAAATCTAAATATAGAAGTGTTCCTAACGCATTGTTCTATCTTTTCATTGTCCTCTACTTTTACATTCTTTACCCTTTAATTACTTGGACTTGATTAATTTCAACCATTAGAATTAATATTAATTCCATTAGGTATTGATCGAATCAAGGAAAAATGTACCGGCAAAACAACGTGCAAATTAAAATCGGAGTAGACCCCACCGGCATAAAACAAAGTTTCACACTATGAAGTATTCGGTACTGAGTTGTCTGGTTAAGGATATGTCGTAGGTGTTCCAGGGATACAGATATACAGTACAAGAAATGAAAATATTATAGAAAATAATGTCTCTGTGCCTTAGCTCTCCCACTGTCAAAGCTCTTCAACCATGTTTCAAGATTTGATTAGAGCACTCCATGATTCTTTGCAGGCTGCAACTTTCAGCTATGCCCTCGCCTTGCTGGGGGTGGTGTGGTTTGCTTGGGTTTTCATCTTCAACAAGTCTGGAAATGGGCAGCCGCCATTGCCGCCAGGTCCCAGACCTCTCCCCTTAGTTGGGAACCTGCTGTCTCTAGACCCTGAGCTCCACACCTATTTTACAGCCTTGTCTAAGGTCCACGGCCCCATCTACACGCTCTGGCTCGGCAAGAAGCCCGGGATAATCATCAGCTCCCCCGCCATGGCTCGCGAGGTGCTAAAGGATCAAGACGCCACCTTTGCGAACCGAGACGTTCCTGTTGTGGGAAGGGAAGCCACCTATGGAGGCAAGGATATTGTGTGGACACCCTATGGACCCGAATGGAGGATGCTGAGGAAGGTATGCGTCCGCGAAATGCTTAGCAATTCCACTCTGGACTCTGTTTATGATCTCAGGCGCCGAGAAATTAGACAAACTATGAAGTTTTTCTATGATCATGCTGGGAGAACGGTGAATATTGGTGAGCAGATGTTCTTGACTATCCTTAATGTGATCACAGGCATGATGTGGGGTGGAACTGTGAAGGGGAAGGAAAGGGAAAGTCTTGGGTTAGAGTTTAGGGAGATTGTGGCAGAGATGATAGAGTTATTAGGCCTCCCTAATGTTTCTGATTTTTATCCTGGATTGGCTAAGTTTGACTTGCAAGGGTTGCAGGGAAAGATGAAGAGAGTGGCCAATAAATTGGACAAGATTTTTCAGAGTGTAATTGATCAGAGATCAAAAGTGGATGAGAAAAAGAGCAAAGACTTTCTGCAGGTTCTGCTCCAGCTAAAAGATGAAGGAGATGAGAAAACTCCTTTCAACATCACTCATCTCAAAGCCTTACTCACGGTAAGTTCATTCAATTCATTCAATTTCAAGCCTTGCTTTCAGACATTGCCAATTTGTTTTTGTTAACAGGATATGGTTGTTGCTGGAACTGATACAACCTCGAATGCTATCGAGTTTGCCATGGCTGAGATCATGAATAAACCACAAGTCATAAACAAATTACAAGAAGAGGTGGATGCAGTGGTGGGAAAAGACAACATTGTTGAGGAATCTCACATTCATCAGCTCCCATATCTGTATGCTGTAATGAAAGAAACACTGCGCCTGCATCCAACTCTCCCACTCTTGGTGCCTCACTGCCCCACCCAAACTTGCCTCGTTGGGGGATACACAGTCCCGAAAGGGTCTCGTGTTTTTTTGAATGTCTGGGCAATACATAGAGACCCTTCCATCTGGGAAAATCCATTAGAGTTTCGTCCCGAGAGATTTTTGGACAGCAAATGGGATTTCTCTGGGAAAGACTTCAACTACTTTCCTTTTGGTTCTGGGAAAAGAATTTGTGCTGGGATGGCGTCGGCCGAGAGGATGTTCATGTATGCACTTGCCTCAATGATTCACTCTTTTGACTGGAAAATGGCTCAAGGAGAGAAATTAGAGCTTTCAGAGAAGTTTGGGATTGTGTTGAAGAAAAGAATCCCTCTGGTTGCAATCCCAACTCCAAGATTATCTCATCCAGCACTCTATCAGTAAGCTACAAGCTAAGATCTGCTATTCCCTTTCCATGGTGATATTGGTCAGCAGCTGTTTAATGCAAAACATCACCGGGGATGCTGCAATGGTACTTCATGTTATATTACTTCCCTTTGATTATGCAATTGTTTATTTCAAGAAAGTTGTTGTAGAAGATTTATTGGCATTCTAAATTTCTGATCTGGCATACAATTTTGACATTGTAATTTCAGTATCAGAATTAAAATTAATTGGTATGAAGTAATCAAATCTAAGACACTAAAAAAAAACTACTACATGTATTTTTATTTTACTTTCAAGTTAATTCATTTTTTTTCCTAGATTTATAGGTAACAGTACACTTTTAGTTCTTTTTATTAGAACATTAACATATCATCCTAATATTATTGTGACATTACCATTTCTGGTCTTGTATCAACAAAATAATTTTAATGCCGTTAAATACAAAGTCATTTCGGTCTTCAATTATGAATTTAAATATAAAAATATAACGGGGTCAACTCATTTTGTATAAAAATGATCGAAATACATTTCTATTTAATGACATTTCAACAATTTTGTTGACAGTGGACTAAAAATGATCATGCCAGAATAATATTAGAACCAAATATAAATATTCTAATAAAAATGATTAAAAGTGAACTTTCACCTGTAACTCTAGGACTAAAAATAGAAATAATTCTTTACTTTCTATTTCATAACATGTTGATTTAGGCTATGTTTGTCAAACTTAGCTGAAAGCTGAAAAGTAGCTGAAAACTAAAAAGCTACAAGCTCGAAGCTGAAATATGAAGAGTTGTTATGCTTAAAAGTGTTTGGTAAAATTAGTTTTTTAATAAGCTGATAAATGTAAAAAGACTAAAAAGGACATATTCATACAATTTAAATAGTTTAAATTTAAAATATATTTAAAACTAAAATAGTGAAATCAATATATTTTAATAAAATATAAAGTAAGAGCATATATTTGAAAACATATAAAACATATAAAGTAAAACAAAATGTTTATAATTTACAAGATTAATTCATACAAATATCAATGTCCAAACAAAAATGTCAAATTGAAATTACAACTAAACATATTGAAGAAATTTTTTTTAAAAAAAAAAAAAAAAAAAGTCAAAAAGGTTTAGCCAAAAAGGTTTTAATTGGGAAAGGTAAATGATGTCATTTTTTTAAAAGAATAAGGTTAAAGATAGAAAAAAAGTTAGGAAGCTACTAGCTTATTTTGAAATGCTACCTTAGGTAGCGTTTAAAAATAAACTCTTATTTTAAGCTACTAGCTTATTTTAGGAACATTACCAAACAGAGCTTATAGCTTATTAGTAGCTTAAAATAAGCTATAAGCTCCTAAATAAGCTCTGTCAAACAGAGTCTTAAGGGGCGGTCTGCTTATTTATTCTCTTTTTATTTTCTTGTTTTTTTACCCAATTTTATTATGACTATGTATTCTATGAAGAATATAATTTATTCTCCCTCTCCTTGTATTATTAAGATTTAAGAATATATCATTTACTTTATTGGACTCTTTGTATCCTTATAAATACATATCTTCATGTACTTTAAATACAATGAATTTATCAATAATAAGATCATTCTCAAAACTTTTGTTCTCGTATCAGTAGATCAAATGATCCATAGCTACAAACCTTACCAAGAAAAAAAAAATAAAAACCACTAATAACGCCAGCCAAGGACACCATCTTCTCATCTTGCACTATCAGTGATATTGCCTATCCAATCACAACCCCAATAAATACTCTAAAACAGCGCACCAAATATCACGTAGGCAGCATTTATAACTTACCAAATTAGAGCACAAAATGAGACATTTGATACCAAAAAAGAAAAACATTAATAAATATCATGTAGGCAACATTTATAACTTACCAAAATGAGATATGCTAACTGAGGCAAATTTTATTGCGGACTATGGTTCTAAATAGTGCAGTTTTTTTTTTAGAGCAAAATAGTGCAGTTTCCTTTCATGCATACTGTAGTTTTATTTCGATTTAATTCCATTTTTGGTCATAAATTTATAGGTGACCGTCTACTTTTAGTCCCTTTTTATCAAAACATCTCATTTTGGTCCTAGTATTATTGTGGCATGACCATTTTTGGTCTTCCATCAACAAAATCGTTGAAATGCTGTTAAATACAATGACATTTCGATCTTTTTAATACAAAGTAAGTTGACTCGTTATATTTTTTATGTTTATATTTTTGAAAAAACTCATAATTGAAAACAAAAATGTCTTTGTATTTAACGATATTTAAGCTATTTTGTTGATAGAGGACCAAAAATGGTCACGTCACAATAATAATAGGACCAAAAGAGGATGTTTTGAAAAAAAATGACTAAAAGTGGACTGCCACATATAAATCTAGGACAAAAAAACATAATTAACTCTTTTATTTCAGTACAATTAAAGTATCATCTCAATTCAATTACAGTTTCATTTGATAGTATACACTAAATATGTGAAACATGTTATTCAATTTCATTTTATACATACTGTAATTTCATTTCAACACAATTAAAATATCATTCCAGACACGTGGCGCGCTTTGATTCGTCCGCATTTCTCTCCTGGGCGGCTTGTACGCATTTGAATGCGTACTGGCCGCCCAGGAGAGAAATGCGGACGAATCAAAGCGCGCCACGTGTCCGGAATGTAGTTGCACCTAACATTATAACTAGGTGCACGTCATGTTATAACTAGGTGCACATAGGTGCACCCAGGTGCATAAATGTTAACAAGATAAATTACTTGCACATGCAAGTGAAAATAGGTGCACACGTGCAAGTAAAATGTATTACAAGTGCAAGTAAATTGTACAATGAATATCAATACTAAGTGCACCTAATATTATAACTAGGTGCACCTAATGCTATAACTAGGTGCACATAGGTTGCAACCAGGTGCATGAATGTTAACAAAGTAAATTATTTGCACAAGTGCAAGTAAAATGTATTGCAGATGCAAGTAAAATGTATTACAGGTGCAAGTGAATTGTACAATGAGCATCAATATTAAGTGCACCTAATGTTATAACTAGGTGCACCTAATGTTATAACTAGGTGCGCCTAGGTTGCACTCAGGTGCATGAATACTAACAAGGTAAATTACTTGCATTTGTAAGTGAAAGTATTTGCGAAAATATGCGCATGAATATTAATAAGGTAAATTACTTGCACTTGTAAGTGAAAATAGGTGCGAAAATAGGTGCAGTTGTAAGTAAAACTAGGTGCACCAAAGTTTCAGTTATTTACGAAAATGCCACCACGTCATTTTTTTTTTTAAATTGCATCTGATTCGTTGATCTGGACACGTGGACGGCTGTGGAGCGTTCTCATTTCTTACCTGAGCGACAGTTCGCATGGGAGTGCAACCCTATATATATATATATATATA
>CM008339.1:6381497-6402533 GCA_002525835.2 Ipomoea batatas
CATTCCAATTTCCTTTTTTTTTTTTTTTTTTTTTTCTTTTTCTCTTTTTTCCTAATTTGATAACCCAGTTACCCCAGCTTCATGGAAAGGGTAAATAGAGTATGCGCAACTTCAAAATTCAACACTAAAACATATATTTTTATGTACAAAGAGTCCAATCGAACCCTAATCCAAGCACCTCCACCTTGTCATTGGAAGTGAATTTTAAATGTAGTTTCTTAACCACTGGATGACTACTTGATAAGTATTTTATTGCCTATATTTTTACTCCTTATTTAAGTAATTTTATTCTTGAATTTCTCCAAATTTTGTGAGGATTATGCCTTATTTGTGCTATTTTGGGTCACAAGTACATTTACTATCAAGAATAAGGATTTGAGCGTTTTGAAACATTTTGGACTGAGTTTTGAGCTAGAGAACCCGTTGAAGATGACTAGGAGTATTTTGGAGCATCTTGGAAGGAAGTAGCACGAGCGAGTACCCACCCCGAGACCATGCCCGCCTATGCACACAGGCTACTCCACGCCTATATATTAGGGCTTTTATTATATCAAAAGATTGAAGTAGCTTAATTGGAAATAACTTTGATTATTAATTATAAGGTTGAGAGTTCAAATCTCAATTTGAACAAAAAATTGAATTTTATAATTATTTTATATAAAAATATAAATAAATACAAAAATTTCCAGCCCAGGCTTGGAATTTTTCAGATTCCAACTAGTATGGTAGAGGAAAGAGCATGCAATCCAGTAATTGCGCATATTTGCGCACTTTTTAATTTCAGTAGTGACTTAATTGCATAAAAGCGATAAGCTTATTAGTATCTATTTGACATTTTTTAGTTGCATTGTGTTCACATATTTGATTTTCGTTAATATAGATCGTAAAATGAACCACCATTTTTATTACTTTCTTTCTCTTATATCAATAAAATCACAATATATGACAAAAGTTTTACTCCATGCATATATCACTTTCTGATCTTAAATGACAAATTCCAGTTGTAATCGTAGACATGGACGAAGCCATAAATTTCTTCTAGTGGGGGCGAAACATTAAAACAAAAGAGATAGTTAAAAAAGAAGAAGAAGAAGAAATACTTATGAAATATGAAACATAATTTTTTTGAGTACTATTGACTCTGTTATAATGTAGTGTCAAACCTGTGACCTCTCACTTAGGAGAGCCACAGCTCTGCTGCTTGACCACAAGATCTTTGGCGAAATATAATTAATTTGATAAAATAATTCAAATAGAAAACGCATTATAAATTACACATCTCATTATCAATGATATATATATATATATATATATATATATATATATATATATATATATGTATATATATATATATGTATATATATATATACTAAAAATAGATAAATGTAAACAAGAATTTTATTGAATTAGTTCGTAGATGTGTGATTGGGCTAAAGAAAAGTTAGGGGTTCAATTCTCTTATTGCAAGAGAGCGGTCAGATGAAATGCTTAGTGTAGTCCAAGTATGATAATAATAATAAAAAAATAAAAAAATAAAAAAATAAAAAAATAAAATAAATACGTGTCATCCTAATCAGCAGAAACATGTTGTTAACCTGTTAAAAAAAAATTTACCGGGTTCGTGGATGATTGTGGAGCTTATTTGCGTTCGATGGCTTAATTGTTATGCCCTAAATAGTTCAGTAGAAGAGTTAAAATTGATGGGTTTTTTTTTTTTTTTTGGTAATTTTACAAGGTCTTTCCCCTTGTTACACCCACTGACCCACGTTCGCTTCAGGAGGCACACAGGAGCTCATTTGCTACTTGAGCTATCTCATTGGGTTGATGGGCTTCTATTATGACTCTAAAGAAACTACATATACATAGTGTATAAGATAAGTTAGTACTGAAGGCTTCTGCAAAGCTTAGTAGCTCATTAGTGCCAAAAAACTTGGTTGATATGACATATATAAAATGACACTAAGAAGGCAGAGAAGCTTGAGCAGAAGGTTAAGGTTCTAACAAATGGATACCAGACGAGCCTTCATTTTTCTTGGTTGATTCATTTTGGTTATTCATTACATTTGCTTTATGTTCATTTATCATATTTCACCTTTGCTTGTAACTGTTAACTTACAAAGAACTTCATTTTTAATAGCTTCCTTTTTACTTTTGATGAACAGTTTCGAGCTGGAAAAATTTGGTCACAAATTGAGGCAACTTTCAAGCAGATGGACACTGCTGGTACTGAACTTAAATGCTTCCAAGTGTTGCAAAAACAAGCAATATATGAATATTGTTCACAAGAAAAACAAGCAATATATGAATATTGTTCACAAGAATTGAAGTGATTGCTTGATGAGTTCATTAATTAGTACCAAAAAGAAAGTCAGATGGTTCTGTTCGTGGATCAGGATAAAAATAATAATGTTGGTTTGATCTTTAAATTTTATCAGATTCTCAAATTCTCGTTCCTCATGTTTATACACAATTAATAATATATTTCAGGTATATAACTCATACTCTTAAGGTATAGAATTACGTAACATAAGACATAGAAATGAGTTAATTCCAGAAATAGTCTTTCAACTATTGACTTTTACCAATTTTTGTCCTCGACTTTTAATTTTACAAAAGTTGGTCCCTTAACTATTGATTTTGTACCAATTTTGGTCATTCTGTTAAACTATGTTAAATAGGTGCTAAAATTAAAGGCAAAAATGTAAAACCAAATATTTTAACCTTTATTCTTCATTTTGTTTCCCCTCCTCCATCGCAAGATTATATAGGGAACAATGTGATCGAGTCAATATAATTTTATTTTATTTTTTACATTTTATGTTAAATTGTTTCAAGTAATCAAATTTGTTTCCTATATCTTTTTTTTTTTTTTGATTTTTTTGATTTACTGCAATGTAATATATACTTCGTAATAATTTTTATTTTTATTTTTATTTTTTGTAAATTCTCTAACTGGATGTAGAGTGTTATTGTATATTTTATTGTTGTATTAGGTGTTTTTTTAATTATTATTTGATAGCAAAAATGGTAGAAAAGGGCACCACTAGGATGGGAAACAAAGTGAAGAAAAAAGTTTAAAATATTTGGCTTTACATTTTGGGTCACACTTATGTGAGACCGTCTCATGGATCCTTATTCGTGAGACGGGCCGGGTCAGGTCAAAACACAATGCAAATGTCATACTTATATGTGCAAATGTTATACTTATATGTTCAAATAATATAACACTAATCAAGAATACAATTTTTGTTACTTATAAGAGAAAAAGTAATATATTTTTCATAATAAGTAATGTTGACAAGTGCCCCTTACTTATAAGGGCAAATATAATACTTTTGAGGAAAAATGTAATACTTTTAAATCGAAATATAAAAGTATTGTATATTCCCATAAAAGTATTACATTTACCCTTATAAGTAACAAAATTTTTATTTCTGATTAGTATTACATTTGGGCATATAAGTATGACATTTGTGCATATAAGTGTTACATTTGCATCTTGACCCGACCCGACCCGTCTCATGGTGAGACGGTCTCACATAAGTTTTTGTTTTACATTTTTGCCATTAATTTTAAACCTATTAACATAGATTTAACAGAAGGACAAAAATTAGTACAAAATCAATAGTTAAGAGACCAATTTTGGTAAAATTAAAAGTTGAGGATACAAATTGGTAATAGTTAATAGTCGAATGACCATTTATGAAATTAACTCCATTAATAGGTGACTTGGTTAAAAGACAAATTGACATTTGATCTTGGATACAAAATCAAGCACATCGTACTAGATGATAAATAGAGACATGGGATTGATATTAAGTACAAAAACAACTTGATATAGACGCCTAAAAGGTATTGAGAGCCTTTATGACAAGTGGGATAAGCCTTATGTGATTTTTTTTTTTGAAAATTTTATTTAATTAATTAATATATAATAAAATAAAAATTAAAAAAAAATCGAAGCAATAAAAATTGTCTATTATTGCCTCTTCTCAACTTTTAAAAAATTGAGAGTGGACAGAAGACAATATTATTGCCTTTTAACTTTAAAAAAACAAAAGGTGAATTCTTTGTGGTATCACTAGTCAAAACAAGAAGGTAATAACATTATTATTTTTCATAAAATTTTTAAGATTTTAAATTTACACAATTTTGTTCAAATTATGTCAAATCTAAACAATTATGCGCATGTCTCCCAAAAGGTTCACCGGAAGTGCCGGCACTAACCAATTCTGAACCCCATTGCTTCCACTGAATGGGCCGTAGTAATCGTACGCCACAACGTTTACCCAATCCAGGTTTTTCTGGATAGCCTGGATGGGATAGCTCAATTTGTTAATTCTGGGTTCGTTGTTAATCGCCGTCGTTAAGAGCAGCGGTGACCTACCGGAGCTGGCGGCTTCGGCAGCCACCGCGGCACGCCATTCTTTCAGGAGAGCCTCCACATCAGCCATTTGATTCGTCGTTATTGGGTATTCCCAGACCAGGTCCAGCCCAGAAAACCCGTTAGCTCTAGCTACGGAAATGGAGGAATCGATGAACGATTTCCGGGAACTGGGGTGGCTGGCCATGACCAGAAAAGTGACGGGGTGGAATATTCCGCCGCCGATGGATAGCAGGGTCTTGACGGAAGGGTTTTTGCGGCGGACAGTGGGTGTGAACTGGGAAAATGATGCAGAGGGAAGGGTGACCTTGTTGGTAATAGGGTCAAGTTTTGCAAATGCGCAGAAAAGGTGAGTGAACAAAGTGGAGTCTATGTCGGAGGATGGAACTCCGGCGTCTGCCAACCAATATGCTCCATTCACGGCGCCTTGCCCAAAGGACGTGTGAAACTCAAAGACAAGGACAAGAAGAAAGAAGTAAAACACACTTTTGGAAGCCATTTGAAGTGTATGAAGCAACCTTATCTACCTATCACAACATATATATAGGTGACAGACTGACGACTTAATATTCCCCCCCTACCTTTAATTTCTTCAAATATGTAATAGTGGAATAGTTATCATGTTCTATGCCTTTTTTTTTTTAATGAAAAAAATTTGATGTTACTAACAAAGTGTGTATTAAATAAAGTCACTCGTGCCTAAAAATTAGACCTTATGTAATAACTAATAAGTTTGAACAAGATACAAAATTATATTTTATTGACTCATCACCTCTTTGGAGGCTCATGGTCCATGTCTTGGTTCATAGGATTATCATTATCATTATCAACTAATAGAAATTAAAATCCAACAAAATTCAACTAAATGCCAGTTGTTTTACAATACTTTTGTACAATTTCATATACTACGTATATCTACTATACGAATAAGAGCAAATTAATAAAGTTAAGCTTATAGCGGGAATTAAAAAAATATGCGTCCTATTATTTAATAAAATGAATGGTTCAGATTATTTTGATTTTAGTATTTTTTTTTATTTTTCTTCTTTACCTTCTATTATATCATCTACTTTTATTAAATACCATGCACTCTGTCAGTGTAAGTTTTAGTAATGGAATGTTCCGTTAATTATTTATTATTCATAACTTACTCATTGATTTTCATAAGGAAAGTCTTAGGTTCGAACCCTGCCCCTATCAAAATTGACATAATTGTTGAACATATACTATGAATATATTAGAATGCATTAAAAAATTTAATATAAAATTTAACATGAACTTTAGTCAATTAATTAGCCTGATAGCCCAGACTATATACATAGCGTTCAAAGTTGAGCCACTTGAGCATCAAAGATTACAAATAAGAAACCTTGAAAATTATTTTCTTGCATTTTTAATTTTTTTTAAAAACAAATCTATATTAGTTTTTTTTTTTCTTTTTTTTTTCGTTTAATTAATTTTCTTTTGATTATTTATAACAAGACTAAATATTTCAATTATGTTTTTGCATTATTGGAATGATTTAGGTCATTATGATATTAATATTTTTGCTTGTATTTCTATAATAGTAGTATTATAAATTACTTTACAAATATTGTACTATTACTTTTTTTTTATTAGGCAAAATTGTTGTTATGGGAGGAGGGGGGTGGGGGGGGGGTTAGGGTAACAAAGGATATATAAAAATGATATACGACTCACAATTGGTACATTTACATGTAGAGAACTCAAGTTCAAGCATTGGAATGTATGATATCACTCTATAGACCAATCCCTGATATACTATTTCAAATGCCGTTGTCAAAGGGCAAACTAACTACAAAGTTGTGTTGATCATAAATACAACTACACTGGGACTTTAAACGGTAAGACTATTGTCCAAATAATTGATAATGGTGACACTCCACTAGCTTCAATTGAACAAGTTTACACATTATTCTTAGAATTTTATCAATGTATAAAAATTTGTAAAGAATTTGTAAGTTAATCTGTACTATATCATTATAACAATATCTATTGTAAATTTGTAACCATATACTTCAAATGATTTATCCTCATTCTATATTGGCAGCAATTATAGCATTTGTCATTGACAAACTCCCAAAACAATTTCTTTTAACAACGGATAAAAATAAAAAAAATCAATGACTTCATAAGGGTGTGATTATACTGAAACTACTAGAGTGATAATGGCTCTTTTTGACAGAGCTTATTTATGAGCTTATAGCTTATTTTAAGCTACTAATAAGCTATAAGCTTTGTTTGGTAATGTTCTCAAAATAAGCAAGAGCTTATTTTGAAACACTACTTTAGGTAGCTTTTCAAAAATAAGCTAGTAGCTTCTTAATTTTTTTCCATCTTTATCCTTATTATGTGAAATAAATAACATCATTTACTCCACTCAATTAAAACTCTTTTTTTTTTTTTTTGAGAATTCAATTAAAACTCTTTTGGCCTTTTCGATTCGATCAATATGTTTCGTTGTGATTTCAATTTGACATTTGTGTTTGAACAATAATTTTTTTATGAACTAATTTTATGAATTATAAACATTTTGTTTTAGTTTATATATTTTCAAATATATGTTCTTTATATTTTTATTAAAATATATTGGTTTTATTATTTTATATTTTAATATGCAAACAAACCTATTTAAATTTAAAACTATTTAAATTTTATGAAGATGCCCTTTTTAGTCTTTTTACATTTATCAGCTTATCAAAAAGCTAATTTACCAAACACTTTTAAGCATAACAGCTCTTCATATTTCAACTTCGAACTTATGGCTTTTCAGCTTTCAGCTACTTTTTCAGCTAGGTTTGCCAAACATAGCCAATATATAGCATACTAACACGGTAAGATTAGAACAATTAGACCACTCCATTTATCTCAAAAGTGTGGACAACTTCCGCGTGGAAGTAATTTTTTTTTTTTCCTCCAAAAAAATAAAAATCTATCCCGTTAATATACAAACTCCCGATGAATTTTTTTTTTTGTTTTTGATTACAACTGACCTTGTTACAATGTAGTATCTGTTCATAACTACTTTCGCAATCTATTGAAGTATAAATAGTCAATACTACCCTCACTGAGTCTCAAACCTATGACCAAGATGTGAAAGTTATTTCGTGCCACTAGATGACAAAGTCATTAGCCCAATAAAAGTTCTTAATTACCTTATCTCGGTGGAAAATTCAGAGTTTAGATACTTATTCAAAGTCAATACTATTGTTTAGTAGTGCCTTAATTACATTTATTAGTAATTATTATTACTCTGTATACTAATAAATTAATTGGGACATCATTGACAATGTTAATATTATTGTTTAGTCGTGCCTTACATTTATTAATAATTATTATTACTCCGTATATAATAAATTATTTGCGAAAATTTTCTCATTTCTTGAAAATTATACTCCCCTACCAATTCATTGACAATGTTATCTATGCCCACTAGTATACGTGACAAAAATGAATTCTAACATCCGGATAGGATAGGGAACTAGCACCAAAGGCCTTATGATCAAGCAGCATAGTTGTGGCCCTTCCAAATGAGAGGTCACAGGTTCAATCCCTGTTGGCTTGTTGTGAGAAAGTTAATAGTACATATTTATAAGAGATTTTTAAAGGAAAAAAAAAATTGCCCCTAAACATTACCCTAATTATTATTACTCCATATACTAATGAATTAATGGGGCCATCATTTTTTTTTTTCATTTTTATTTTCATTTTTTTCTCCATTCTTGTCAATTACTCCGCTTTATTTGACTTTGTTGTTTATGTCAATTACTATACATGATAGAAAGGAATTATATCCAATATGCCATGTCACTTTCTTCATTGATGAATATTTTTGTAGTTCAATAGCACCGTCGTGTTTGTTCTTAGGTGTTGATGTGATGTCATGATTTGGATAGGACAATAGCAATGACGATGATAATGGAGGAGACGATGAGTGTCCTTAAGTTTAATTGTAAAGAAGTTTCATCAAGACTTACACTCCAATGAAAGCAATACCAATATTATGCACAAAGATATACATACATCACAGAAAAATCCTTTAATTTGAACAGATTTCTAACTGTTAATTGTGTCTGAGAAGATAAGGATATTGTTCTCTGAAGTACTACTGTTTATTATATTCTAAGCGTGTGTACGTGTGTGTATATATATATTAATGTTGCAAAAATCTCGCCTAGACTCCGATTAATTGGGGCCTAGGCGATCAGCGATGGCCAGCCGCCTAGCGTATCACCATAATCGGTGGTCTAAGCGGCTAGCCGGCGTCTCACACCGCCGATTCTCCCCTGCTTCTGTCAAGATTTCGGCTAAGCAACGAAGCCAGCAAACATCGCCGATTCACACAGTCCTCCGTACTGAATTGCCGTCTTTGGCGTTCACTCATCTCTTACACACGCAACTATCGCTGCCCAATGAAGCCATGTCTTTGATGAATCCATGTCTCCTTCCCCTCATGTTTTCAACTGTTAATTTGTGATAGTTCAAGAGGAGGGCTGTGAATGGGAAAGGAAACCATTGAAAAGAGAATAGTATAACATGAAAAGATGAAAACGCTCCTGAATTATACATCCAACTGATGGAAATACTAACAGTGGACTAAAAGTGGAACACTTTAAATAACACTGGTCGCAATGTGGCAAAATTAATTAAAATGCACTAAAATTGAAAACACCCCTATAACAGTTGAACCAAAAAAGGAATTCACTCTAAAAAAACACAACTCTAATATTATATATGATTATTTATACTCCACACCTCCAAATAATCATACAAATATTAAATTACTTTATTTATAAATTTGTAACCATGTATGTATGTGGGTATAAGCATTTCTGAACAGTACTCCATATCAAATAAGAAGAAGACTAGGAATCTGTTTGTATTTGTGAAGGAGAAAGAGAATTTGTTTGTAATTTCGTCTGTGTCTTTTGGAGCATGGTAACATAGCTATTTATAGTACAAGGTTATTTAACCAACTCTTTCATACACACCACATGAACATGCAGTGGAAGATTATGTTAAATGATACACATTTCACAACTTGCGGACAAGAAGGAAAAGTTTTGTAGACAGGTCCAAATATTTAGGAGGCAACCATTAATCATTAAAACAAAATTATGTTGAAGAGCCGTTTCTATGATGTTCCTGCAAAAGACTTGCCACAGCCCCCGCCACTAACATCCCCGCAATCCGCGTATCGCCGAAAGTGAATGGGCCGGCGGGATCGTAGAGGGCAGAATGGGGTCGGGTTACTTTTGAATAGCTTAGGTCGTAGAAATTGTAGGCCATGACGTTTACCCAATCTAGGTTTTTCTGGATAGCCTGGACGGGATAGCTCAATTCGTTAATTCTGGATGCGTAGTAAATCACCGCCGTTAAGAGCAGCGGTAACTCGCCGGAGCTGGCAGCCTCGGCAGCCACCGCGGCACGCCATTCTTTCAGGAGAGACTCCAGATCAGCCATTTGATTCGTGGTTCTTGGGTATTCCCAGTTCAGGTCCAACCCAGAAAACCCGTTAGCTCTAGCTACGGAAATGGAGGAATCGATGAACGATTTCCGGGAACTGGGTTGGCTCGCCATGGCCGGAAAAGTGGCGGGGTCGACATTTCCGCCGCCGATGGATAGCAGGGTCTTGACGGAAGGGTTTTTGCGGCGGACAGTGGCTGTGAACTGGGAAAATGATGTAGAGGGAAGGGTGACCTTGTTGGTTTGAGGATCAAGTTCTGCAAATGCACAGAAAAGGTGAGTGAACAAAGTGGAGTCTATGTCGGAGACTGGAACTCCGGCGTCTGCCAACCAATATGCTCCATTCACGGCGCCTTGCGCAAAGGACGTCTGAAACTCAAAGACAAGGACAAGAAGAAAGAAGTAAAACACACTTTTGGGAGCCATTTGAAGTGTATATATTAAGCAACCTTATCTGGCTATCACAACATATATATAGGTGACAAACTGACAACTTAAATTTTTTTTTTTCCCATACATTAATCTACTCAGTTTCCTCAAACATGTAAGAGTATTGGAATAGTCATCATATGTCTTTTTCTTTTCTTTCTTCTTTTTTTTTTTTCCAGGAAAACTCAAAATCACTATCCAAACATGTATTAAATAAATTCGCTCCTGTAAAAATTAGACCTTATGCATGCAATAAGCTTTACCAACATACAAAATCATATTTTATTGATTCATCTCCCCTTTGGATTCCTAATAAAATATATTCTTATATTCCTAATAAAATGTATTTAAAACAAGTTATTGCGGCAATTGGATAGAATCCAAAGGCAGATGGGCCATGCCACTTTCTATCAAAAAGCGTGGCAGGTGGTGGGAAAGTCGGTCTTTAAGCAAGTGGATATGTTTATGAATTCTGGTAAGCTGGAGGAGGGCATCAACGATACCTTCATTGCACTTATTCCAAAAAATATTTGCCCCACAAATGCTAGCCAATATCGTCCGATTAGTTTATGTAATGTTATTTATAAAATCATTACAAAAGCTATGACTAATCGGATCAAGCCCATCTTGAGGAAGCTAATTGGGAATGAACAAAGCAGTTTTATGTCGTGTAGATAGATCACTGACAACATTTTGATATATCATGAAGTGGTTCACTCTATGCGTAATAAACAGGGGAAGAAAGATCTCATGATTCTCAAAATTGACTTTGAAAAGCCTACGATAGATTGAGTAGGGACTTTATCCGGGATACCCTTAAGGATGTGGGCATGAACAATGAATGGATTAGTAATACCATGGCATGCGTGGAGTCCCCTAGAATGAGAGTATTATGGAATGGAAAACAACTTGATCAGATTATACCCTCGAGGGGCATCCGCGAAGGTGATTCCATATCCCCGTATCTATTCGTTTTGTACATGGAGCGCCTAAGTCACGTCATCAAAGAAGAGGTGTATAAAGAGACGTGGAAAGGCATCTGACTCTCAAGGTATGGCCCCCTTCTTACCCATTTATTCTTTGCTGAAGACCTTGTTTTGTTTGCTGAAGCTTCACAGAAACAAATCACTATAATCTCGCAGTGTCTCGAAAGATTTAACAGGGCCTCGGGTAAAAAAGTCAGTTTAAACAAATCAAAAAATGTGAATAGAGAAGAAGCCCAAAGAATAGTTGACTTAGCTGGCATCCCCGTGACTATGAATCTAGGAAGTATCTTAGGGTTCCCACTTTCCCTGGAGGAGTCACCAACAACCTTTTCTCCCCAATATTGGATAAGATAGACATCAGATTAAATGGATGGAAGAATAAGTTCCTGACGTGGCAGGGAGACAAGCCTTGGCCTAATCGGTCATCCAAACAATCCAATATTATGGGATGCAAACAATGTTTATGCCTGCTGGGGACTGAGAAGAGATTGACAAAAGGATTCATAAGTTTATATGAGGGGAACCCTTGAGGCCTGAAAATGCCACCTTGTGTGCTGGGAGGATGTCACGAAGCCAAAAAATATTGGAGGATTGGGAATTAGGTCGGCAAAGGATTGATTTGTGAATTATTGAGTAAGAATTGAATAGTTGAGGACTTAATTGGTAAAATTGATAGTCGAGGACTAATTTGTGAATTATGGCATAGTCGAGGGACCAATTTAGGTATGTACACTTTCAAAAATATGAACATGAAAATGAACAGGTGCAAAATATATGGATGTGAAAATTGTTGATGAAATTGGCCTGGACACGTTGCGACATTAGTATTCGGACTACTTACAAAATTATTATTGTTCCTATCAAGTAAACAAGTTATGAAAATAGAAAAAGAGGTACTCTGTACTACTTATGAACCTTCTACAAATATAATAAATATTAATATTTTATTCAATACTTCCACATTAAACATAAAGGAAAAAAAAAACTATTATTGCAAAATATCAATAATCGCTTGCAAGATTAAGAGTTCATAGTACAACTAAGATCCAAGTCATATGCACAACAAGGCAAATCCATAGCTTCCTACACCATTATCTCATTGCATTACGCTATCATCTATGCTAGCTACCACTAGTAACCCAGCTGTAAATGGCACACTACCAACAAAAAAAGAAGAGCACAAATAGTAAATTTGAAGACAATGACAATGTTAACCAAAATAGAATTAAGAAGACTTGAGAAATTCAAATTAAACCAAAAGTAGTATTTATTTAGACTATCTATTTTACAAAATTGTAAACATTTATTTTAGTGACAATTAAAATGAATCTCCTATATTGTCTTGCATTTATATACTTTGAATTACATATTTAAATAAACAAATTCGACATTCAATTATTTATATATGAACTTCTACTATATAATCTTACATTAATATACTTTAAAGTATTTATTTATATATAAAGAGTTAATTCCATTTTTTGTCCTAGATTTATAGGTGATAATATGCTTTTAGTCCTTTTTTTTTTTCCAAAACATCCACTTTGGGTCCTAGTATTATTATGACATGACCATTTTTGGTCCTCTATCAACAAAACCGTTTAAATTTCATAAAATACAAGGGCATTTTGGTCTTCAGTTATGAATTTTTCAAAACAACAAACATAAAAAAATATAGCCGGTCAACCTACTTTGTATAAAAAAGATCGAAATGTCCTTATATTCAACTACATTTCAATGATTTTTTTTTACGGAGGACCAAAAATGTCCATGTCACAATAATACCAGGACCAAAAAAGGATGTTCTGATAAAAAGAGAGTAAAAATGGATTGTCACCTATAAATCTAGGACAAAAAATGAAATTAACTGTACTCTATATATAAATATTGGACGTTAATTCATTCGCGCATTGCGCGTGTAATACTAGCTAGTAAACTATACATAATAGGGTGATTATACTGAAACTAGCTTAGAGTGATCATATATAATAGCATACTAACACGCGGTAAGATTAGAACAACTAGACCAATCCATTTATCTCAAAACTAATGTTTAGTCGTGCCTTACATTTATTAGTAATTACTATTAGTCCGTATACTAATAATTTAATTGGGACATCATTGACAATGTTAATACTATTGTTTAGTCGTGCCTTACATTTATTAGTAATTATTATTACTCCGTAGACTAATAAATTAATTGGGGCATGCATCATTTACAATGTTAATACTATTGTTTAGTCATGCCTTATATTTATTACTTATTATTACTCCGCATACTAATAAATTAATTGGGAAAATTTTCTCTTTTCTTGAAAATCATACTCCCCTACCCATTCATTGACAATGTTATATTTGCCCACTAGTATACGTGATAAAAATGAATTCTAACATCCTAGGTAGGAAACTAGGAATAGTGCTACCCACTCCAATTTCTCATCTTAATCTTCTCTTTTGACATAGTATTTTTTTTATTGGATAATTTGATTTTTGATAATAAGTTAGTGGAGTAAGTTAATTCATGACACATTATATTTATAAGTCATTTTATAAGCTAAGAGATTTTAAAAGGAAAAAAATGGAAGGGAACTAAACATCACCCTAATTATTATTACTCCATATATTAATGAATTAATGGGGTAAATTCTCAATAGCCTATCTAACTATTTTATTTAAATAAAATGCAATTTGTAATTTTCCTCCCAGGGTATAAATAATTGCAGTGGCCGGTAGTGAAACATTGTACGATGAATTTATAGTTTTTCCAAGTTATCTATCCTGATGACCAGCTCTAGACGAGGATGTACAGACCAAGATAGGCCAAGATCACCTTCATTGAGGCGAGAGCACATGACTCTTATTTAGTAAAATAACTGCATATCACTTAACCACAAGGTTGGTTAGTCACTAATGCAATAAGTTTGGTCATGTAAGAATAATGTTGCATTATATTATTCCATCACCAGATTACCAAAAATAAATCAAATAAAGATAAATTCATCGTGAATAAAATTATCACACGATAAATATTTGCTTCTAACATGTAATATTATATATGATTATTTATACTCCACAACTCCAAATAATCATACAAATATTAGATCACTTTATAAGTCAGGAATCTTATTTATTTATAAATTTCCAACCATGTATGTATGTGGGGTATAAGCATTTCTGAGTAGTACGTACTCCGTATCAAATAAGAAGACAAAGAAGCACTAATAATAATGCTGAGGAATACTCTTCTTCTGCATGCCAATGTAATATCCACAAACGCCGCAGCAATATATAAACGACACATATTATATATTATATATTATATGCTCCTTCACAAGGAGAATATGTTTGTATTAGTCTGTGTCTTCTGGAGCTTGGTAGCATGACTATTTATAGTAGTATAAGGTTTAATTTTCACACACACCACATGAACATGCACTATATATAATAGTGGCCTGGAAGATTATGTTGAATGATACACATCTCACAACTTGCGGACAAGAAGGAAAATAAAGTTGTATAGACAGGCCAGGGCAACCATTAATAATTAAAACAAAATTATATATAGATTTCTTCCTATAACATAATCGCCACAATCCCCGCCGCTAACAATTCCACAAGCCTATTGCCTAAATTGAAGGGGCCGGCGGGATCGTAGAGGGCAGAATGGGGTCGGGCTACTTTTGAATAGCTTGGGTCGTAGAAATTGTAGGCCATCACGTTTATCCAATCCAGGTTTTTCTGGATTTCCTTAATTTTGGATGGGTAGTAAATCACCGCCGTTAAGAGCAGAGGTGACAGGCCGGAGCTGGCAGCCTCGGCAGCCACCGCG
The DNA here is from genome assembly GCA_002525835.2 of Ipomoea batatas. NCBI lineage: Eukaryota > Viridiplantae > Streptophyta > Magnoliopsida > Solanales > Convolvulaceae > Ipomoea > Ipomoea batatas. Next base: position 6,396,613 of record CM008339.1, read on the forward strand.
GCACGCCATTCTTTCAGGAGAGACTCCAGATCAGCCATTTGATTCGTGGTTCTTGGGTATTCCCAATTCAGGTCCAACCCAGAAAACCCGTTAGCTCTAGCTAGCTACGGAAATGGAGGAATCAATGAACGATTTCCGGGAACTGGGTTTATTGGCTGATGACGAACAGAAGCAGCACGAGTAGTTCCTTTGCATGGCAGTTAAGCCGTTCTTGCTGTTTAGTTTGTTATAGGGACTTCCTTGTCTTTTCTCCTTTCTCTAGTTAGTTACAACCGCCACCCTACGCTGTATATAAGCTAGTCTTCTTCTTCCTTTGTAATCAATTCAGTTTGCTATCTCAGTAAATGAAAGTTCATTCGCTTTTCCTTCTCTAATCCAAACTGGTCGAGAAACTCGTCATGGTATCAGAGCCACGGCGCAGTTCCTACGCCGCCGCCGTCTCAGGTGTCGGAGACACCGCTCCAGGGACGCGGACAGCCACTCCTATCACCACTCCGATTACACGCTCTCCGATCCAGAATCCTATTCGCAGCAACCAAGAGAGGATTTCGCAGCGAAATCCACAACGGAACGAGGAGTTGGAAGATCCTTTGTTCCTTAGTTCGAACGACAGTCCGTCGCTTGTCCTAGTGAGTCCGCCATTGACGGGAAGCTCAAATTATGGGACGTGGTCGCGATCGATGAGAATCGCCCTAGAAGTCAAGAACAAGTGGACTTTGATCAATGGGAGCACTCCAGCTCCTGAGATGGATCAACCAGACTATCCAGCGTGGAGGAGATGCAATCTAATGATCTGTGCTTGGATCTTCAAATCGGTGCACTCCTCTATTGCGCAGAGTCTCATGCATTTTAACAAAAGAGAGGATGTTTGGGAGGATCTGAGCAGAAGGTTCTCGCAAGAAGATGCTCATCGCATCTCAGTTTTACAGAACGATGTGAACAATTTGAAGCAGGGGACTCTGACCGTTAATGAATATTACACTAAATGCAGAACTCTATGGGAGGAGATGAATATTCTAAGGCCACCTCCTGTCTGCAAGTGCAGGCCAAGATGTTCGTGCGATCTCATGGAGAAAATTCTGAAAGAGAAAGACACAGATCAGGTAATCAGATTCCTACAAGGATTGAATGATGATTACAATAATTTGAAATCAAATGTGCTTGTTATGGATCCTATTCCGGAAGTATATAGAGTGTTTGTAATGGCCGAGAAAGTTGAAAGGCAGATTAAGCTCACAAACATGGCCTTAGGTCACCTGGATATCAGTCAATCAAACGCCATCCAGGGACCAGCAATGGATGAGAATGTCTTAGCAGCTGTGAACTCTTATGGGAGGCGTTTCAATAATACAAAACCCAAGTGTACACATTGCGGGATGACTGGTCACACAGTGGATAGATGCTACAAAAAGCATGGTTATCCTCCGGGTTGGGTTCCTGGATACAAAATGAAAGGGAAACAGCATATTGCTACTAGCACTGATCTAGGAATAACACCCGAACAGCTGCAGAAACTGTTATCCTTAGTGCAGAATCAGAATGGTGCCAATCGAGCTCCATCAGTAGGCTCTTCTAGCTCTGGCACAACAGCTGCTGTGGCCTTAACACCCAACTTTGAAGAGCAACCAGATGAAGGCAAGTATTCTGTGAACTCTATTTCTTTAAATTCTTCAACATGGATTCTTGATTCGGGAGCTACGAATCACATTGTTTGCTCTATGGATTTCTTAACTAATCATCACAATGTTCAAGATGTTAGAGTGAACCTACCTACTGGAGAATTTATAGATGTTAAGCATGTTGGAGATGTGAAGCTTGACAACAATCTATGGCTAAAAGATGCCTTACACATTCCCTCTTTCAAGTTCAATATAATATCTGTAAGTAAGTTGCTGCAAGATAAGAATTATAAACTGATTTTCTCATCCAAGCAGTGCTTGATTCAGGGGGATCATGGGCTGATTGCTGGTATAGCTAAAGAGGACAGAGGGTTATACATTCTCAAGGATCCACCACAGCCGTTTGACAGTTGCAATGCTGTGCAGAATACTACTTTGGAAATTTGGCACCAAAGACTTGGACATTTTCCTGCTCATAAACTGTATTTGTTCAAGAATGTTAATGTTTCCAGCAATAAACATTTGATTTGTGATGTATGCCATTATGCTAAGCAGAAACGATCTCCCTTTCCCACAAGTATTACTTGCTCAATTGCTTTGTTTGATTTAGTGCATCTTGACATATGGGGTCCTTTCCCGGTTTGTTCTTTAAAAGGAGAATTTTATTTCCTAACAATAGTAGATGACTACTCACGTTTCACTTGGGTGCATATGATGAGAAACAAGGGTGAAACAAGACAGTTTGTGAGAAATTTTCATGCTTATGTTCTTACACAATTTGGAGTTCGAATCAAAGTTTTCCGTAGTGACAATGGATGTGAATTTAAGATGAATGACTTCTTTGCAGAAAATGGAATTATCCATCAAACATCTTGTGTCAATACACCACAGCAGAATGCTATTGTGGAGCGCAAACATCAGCATATTCTAAACATAGCTCGATCCCTCCGTTTCCAAGCACACCTTCCACTGGAATTCTGGGGACATTGCATCATGCATGCTGTTTACCTCATAAACCGAACTCCATCTCCGGTCATTGATGGTTCCAGTCCATATCATCGTTTGTATGGAAGCAGTCCGGATCTTGACAATTTGAGGGTTTTTGGATGTCTTTGCTATGCTGCTAGTCTTTCTAATAACAGACACAAGATGGCATCTCGAAGTCACAAGGGTATTTTCATTGGCATTCCTGCTGGCACAAAAGGGTACATTGTTTATGACCTACACACTGCATCTATATTCATATCTAGGGATGTTCAGTTTTATGAAAACCAGTTTCCCATGGCTGATATTGGTACTGAACAGCACACAGAGATATCTTCAGGCCCTCCACTGCCAAATATCCCTACATCTATGGGATCAGAAACATATGCTCGATCGGTACAGACTCCCACTGCTCCTGAAACATCCCAGCAAAGTCCTATTATCCATGCTTCTCAGCCTAGCATGGACAATACTCCTACAACAGAACACAGTGATGAGCAGGCAGCGATAGATGATGCCTCTGACAGTGCCGATAATAGCACCATGAACAACTCATCAGAACAGCCTTCTGCCACTCCTCCTGCCCAGCCAAGGAGGTCTGAAAGGGTTCGTCATATCCCTTCTAAGCTACATGATTACTACTGTGATACAGCCATCAAAGAAGGTTCATCACCTCATCTACTCTCAAAAGTTATTTCGTTCAACAGTCTGTCTCTGCCTCACATGGCTTTCTCTATGGCTGTTACTGCTGTTGATGAGCCAAAATCTTACAACCAAGCCATTAATCACACTTGCTGGAAAGAAGCAATGGCTGCTGAGATTAAAGCATTGCAAGACAACAATACATGGGAACTCACTGATCTCCCTCCTGGAAAGACACCAATTGGCTGTAAATGGGTGTTCAAGGTGAAATTGAAAGCTGATGGATCTATAGAACGCCACAAGGCACGATTAGTTGCGAAAGGCTATACGCAGCAGCTTGGTGTGGATTATATAGAGACCTTCTCACCCGTGGCCAGAATTACCACCATCCGAACGTTCTTAGCCATGTCAACCTCTCGGTCATGGCACGTTCATCAATTAGACATCAACAACGCTTTTCTTCACGGGGATTTGAGTGAAGATGTCTACATGGTTCTTCCTCCTGGATTTCAAGGAAATAAACCGGGCAAGTATGCAAGCTTCTTCGGTCTCTCTATGGCCTGAAGCAGGCAAGTCGACAATGGAACGCCAAGCTTAGCTCAGCCCTCATTCATGAAGGTTTCACACAATCAGCAGCTGATCCTTCCTTATTTACGAAAGGGAGTGATTCAAGTTTTATTGCCATCCTTATTTATGTAGATGACATCTTGGTCACCAGCCCTGACATACGGTTGATAGAAGCCTTAAAAACCTTCCTTGATAATACTTTCAAAATCAAGGACCTCGGATCTCTGGGATATTTTCTGGGAATCGAAGCCCATATGAGTGATTCCGGCCTTAACCTCTGTCAGCGCAAATATGCCTTAGATATCCTAACAGAATTTGGCTTCATCAACTCTAAACCAGTGAATACTCCCATGGTTCCTGGGAATCAGCTGAGTAAGGACGGTGGAAGTCGCATATCTGATACTGCCAATTACAGACGACTGGTAGGGAGGTTATTATACCTAACAGCCACGCGATCGGACATCTCTTTCGCCGTTCAGCAGCTGAGCCAATACGTTGATGCTCCTACCGATCAGCACCTTGTGGCAGCACATAGGGTGCTCCGGTATATCAAGAAAGCTCCTGGCCAAGGCTTGTTCTATCCGAAAAACAACGCCATGCAACTTAACGTCTTCTCCGATTCGGATTGGGCGGCTTGTATGGAAACTCGCAGATCGATCACTGGTTTCTGCGTTTTCCTTGGATCAGCACTTATATCCTGGCGATCGAAAAAGCAAGTCACAGTTTCACGATCATCATCCGAGGCGGAATATCGTGCTCTTGCTGCCACCACATGCGAAGTTCAATGGCTTACTACTTTGCTTCACGATCTCCATATACAGCTTCTCAAGCCAGCCACGATCTTTTGTGACAACAAATCCGCGATAGCAATCGCCGAAAATCACGTCTTTCACGAAAGAACAAAGCACATTGACATTGATTGTCACCTAATCCGTGAGAAAGTTAGCCAAGGACTCATCAAGCTTCTTGCGGTTCCATCCTCGAATCAAGTTGCTGACGGATTAACGAAAGCTCTCCCCACAGCCTTATTCCAGATCTTCGCTTCTAAACTGGGCACACAAGATATGCATGCTCCAGTTTACGGGGGGGTATTGGCTGATGACGAACCGAAGCAGCACGAGTAGTTCCTTTGCATGGCAGTTAAGCCGTTCTTGCTGTTTAGTTTGTTATAGGGACTTCCTTGTCTTTTCTCCTTTCTCTAGTTAGTTACAACCGCCACCCTACGCTGTATATAAGCTAGTCTTCTTCTTCCTTTGTAATCAATTCAGTTTGCTATCTCAGTAAATGAAAGTTCATTCGCTTTTCCTTCTCTAATCCAAACTGGTCGAGAAACTCGTCAGGGTTGGCTCGCCATGGCCGGAAAAGTGGCGGGGTCCACATTTCCGCCGCCGATGGATAGCAGGGTCTAGACGGATGGGTTTTTGCGGCGGACAGTGGGTGTGAACTGGGAAAATGATGCAGAGGGAAGGGTGACCTTGTTGGTTTGAGGATCAAGTTTTGCAAATGCACAGAAAAGGTGAGTGAACAAAGTGGAGTCTATGTCGGAGGCTGGAACTCCGGCGTCTGCCAACCAATATGCTCCATTCACGGCGTCTTGCCCAAAGGACGTCTGAAACTCCACGACAAGGACAAAAAGAAAGAGGTAAAACACAATTTTTAATTTGGAGCCATTTGAACGCAACCTTATCTAGCTATATCACAATATACTAGTATGCCACCCGTGCGATGCACGGACTAAAATTTGAAAAAATAAATTTAATATTATATTATTACAAAGTATTAAAATAATTAAATTTAATTTAAAATATAAGCAACTTTGTAGTAAATTTATAATTTATTTTTATGTATAATTAGTTTAATTATAGTATGATGGTAATAATTGATTAAAATAAGAAACAATATTAAAGGTGGAGTATCATATTCATTACAAAATATATAAATATCTTTTTGGCTACACATAAAAATAAAATGTCCATTGTATATAAAAGTTACAAATTCTTAAAAACTTCCTTGTATACCACATTTGATGTTGAAGAAGAATAACATCCATTATCATCAACAATAACAACTTTAAGACAATTAGGATTGTTAACTCTCGATAGAGCTACA
>CM008339.1:6428353-6441613 GCA_002525835.2 Ipomoea batatas
TTTTTTTTTGAATCTGACAACAGTTTAAGCAATCGTAGATCTATTATTAGCTGTAGGTTTTTATACTTGAAATTTAGGGTTTAAATTTGATTAGATAAGTCCTGATTTCTAAAGCGCTGTAGGCGGGGAATGTATATGTTGTAGGGCTTGATTTTCATTTATACAGCGCATGAAGTGTTTAGGGTTTCTCATATAAAATATTAGTTAATTTTAAAATTTCCTTCAATTTTATTTTTAAATTATTCGTTTTATTTATTTTAGGAGTATTATTTAATAAATTATTTGTGTAAGTTAGCATTGGTTTGAATTGGTGATTCTGTTGTACGTTAATTTTTTGTGTTCTGATGTGCATAATGGTTTTGTTGTGTCTAGGCTGCCAGGAAATCAGCCCCTACCACCGGTGGAGTGAAGAAGCCCCATCGTTATCGTCCAGGAACTGTTGCTCTCCGGTAAGTGTTCTTCTATTTATGCAATCTTGTCTGCATGTTGTTTCCCTGTTTGGAGTTGGTTGGATTGATCTAATCTGAGATTACTTAATTGTTGGAAACAGTGAAATCCGCAAGTATCAGAAGAGCACTGAGCTCCTTATCCGCAAGCTTCCCTTCCAGAGGCTTGTCCGTGAGATTGCCCAGGACTTCAAGGTAATATACATTCAGTCATTCTAACAATCATCTGTGTTGCTATGAACGAAGAAATGGGTTATGATTGTGTATGATGCTAGAGTTGTAACATTAGCCCTGATAATCTCATGCTATCATGTTATGATTATTACAATTATAACAATCAATTGGCTTGCTTCTAAGTAATGATATGAGATATAGTGATACTGGATTTGTGTAACACTAGCATGGTATTATCTCATGTTGATTGTAGGATCATGACTAGCATCTTGCTTGCTCTAACTATTGAAATGAACTAGGATTGTGTTGTTGGAATAACATTAGCCCTGGATTATTACACTGTCATACAATTGTAACAAGCTGCTGGATTGCTCTAACTAAGGAAATGAGCTAGGATTGTGTTGTTGGAATAACATTAGCCCTGGATTATCACACTATCATACAATCTTAACAAGCATCTGGATTGTTTGCTCTAACTAATGAAATGAGCTAGGATTGTGATGATGGATTAACATTAGCCTTTGATTGTCTCTTACGATTGTTACATTGCTTGATTATGGTATTGAACAACATGATGCTGAATTGATTTGTTAACTTGTGATGGACAGACTGATCTGAGGTTCCAAAGTCATGCTGTGCTCGCGCTCCAGGAGGCTGCAGAAGCATACCTAGTTGGTCTGTTTGAGGACACCAACCTGTGCGCCATCCATGCCAAGAGGGTTACCATCATGCCGAAGGACATTCAGCTGGCTAGGCGCATTAGAGGGGAGCGCGCTTAAACCTGCAACAACTATTGGGGACTGATCTCATTACTAATAGGATTGTGCAGTAGACATAACCTTTTGCTTTGCTCTCTCAATGCCTAGTTGATTGTGATAAAAAAAAAAGATTTTAAGACAGTAATTGTTTCTTGTTTTGTAATATTGTTGTGGTCAGATTTGCCATAATGATGAATATACTGTTTGGATTTTAATTTATTGTTGGCTCTGCTTATTGAAGTTTTATCTTAAATATGTCTAAATTTATGAACTTATCATTGTATTTGATAATTTGAACCCCAAGCCTTGTGGGTTGAGTCAGTGGGTATTGTAGGATGTATATAAGAGCAGAATTTAGAGTGAAATATTTGGGCCACGAGGCATAACACATCCAACATTTGGGTTTTCTATTTAGGCCCATTTTAAATTAATTAGGCCTGATTAATAAAGCAGCCCATGTATTCCCCCCCCCCCTAAATCTAAACCCATTAGCAACCAAGAAATATAAGAAGAGATTCTATCCTAAGACGTGGTCCTGTTACGATGTCCTGTGTGAAAGAGTGAATGAACACTGCAATACAAGTCAGTGAATGAACACTGCAATACAAGTCTCAAAGGAAGGACGGATTGCCCGATTGCGACGTAATTGTGTTTTTACTACCCTCGTCATGGAAAGCGTTATATCCATTTGAGCGTTTTTTTTTTTAAATAAAAAAATAAAATAAAATGTAATATTTATTGAATATTTCTGTTAAAATATAAACTATTAAAAAAACATTTAAATTTTTCCTTTAACACTGACATTTGTGGTTTATCTCCCTATTTTAGAGTTCAACGTCCTTCCCATAACCATATAATATGTTTTCTTAAAGAACATGTTTGGTTCAATTGGTTGGATGAAAAAAATTCATCAAATTTGAGGAAAATTTTGTATTTGGTTCGTAACAATTTTTTTCCAAAGAAAAATGTATTCTTTAGTTTGAAAAAGTTTTCCGAAGTAAAAGGGTGATATTTCATTATTTTGTTTTTCATGGAGGTAAGAAAGAAAATATTATATAATTAGACAATTTTGTCCTTATTACTTTCATGAAAATGCCCTAATAAAAATATGACAAAAAATGGAATTAACTCTAATTAATAATTTCAACTTTGTAATTATAATTTCAAATAAAAAATATTTAAAATTTGCATTTAAAATCATCAAAATATACCAATAATTAAAATAATTTTTAAAAAATAACTAAAAATTCTTAATATACCAACCATTAATATAATTAAACATTTTAAAAATAATTTTAACTCAGAATTCTTACGGTCAAATTGAAAAAAAAAAAAGAAATTAAAAATAGAAAAAAAAACTCTTTAATGGAAAAAAGACCAAAAAAAAAACCTTCAACATGTATTTAAAGTAAAATAAAAAATAAAAAAATAAAAAATTCAAACCTTAAGTTACCGTTGAGTTGTTTATTTTTTAAAAACTCCCATACTTGTCAGTTTTCACACTGGGGTGGATTTATTTTAAAATTTCTTGTTTTCTCTGTTTGAACTTAGAGCCGAGCCCTGTTTCTTTGTGTTCTAACTTTTTAATGAAATGAGACCCTAGTCCTATATTGTAGTCTTTTTAAATTTTAAGTTCTATTTTAATTGCTCAGTTCACGTTAAAAATAACCTTTAAATCAAACGACGCTAAGTCCGACGCTAATAGAATCACAACAAACTGCTCTGATATGCTCTGATTTTAGCTCTGATATGCTTTGGTTTTAGTTCTGATATGCTCTGAGAGAGTATTCTTTGATATTGGAGTTTATTAATTATGAAATCTCTAATGTATAATAACTTTAAGATATTAAATAAGATATCAACTATTGTGTTGAGGGATGAAGGGTATTAGTGTACATTCACATTTCTCCATCTCCTTCCCTCTATATAAACAAACTGTAGCATACTATACAAGCTAAGCATTTTTTTTAGAGGGCTGAGTACATTCTTGAACTCAGTGATAACTCTCCTGAGCATTTCAAAAAGCTTGAAGACTTGCAAGAGATTGGTCTCTCAGCAAAGCAGGTGAAGAGCATGGTAAAATCTATGGCAGTAGAACTCTTCTTTTAGGATGGTTCAACTGTGGGTTGACTAGAGCAACATCAGATCCTGTTTTTCATGTTTAAATTGTTTGTTGTATCAAACTATCAAATTTGTTGGTCAACATGAAAAACAGTATCTGATAATATTTAGAAACTACATTAAAAGTAGTATTAAACACACAAATTAAATTTAGAAATAATAAAAAATTACTAAAGAAAATGAGCAAAGAAGAAAGAGTTAGTTTGACCCATGAATAGTAAATAGGACAGGTAAAATGAGACAGAGGGAGTAGTACTTTTAATGTAGTTTCTAAATATATAAATTATATATATTAATGTTAAACTTAATATTATGAAAAATTAAATTAAAAATAACTTCAGTAAGATCTCGTTTAACGAACCAGACAACCAAAATGAGACGGAGGTAGTAATAACTAAAGTATATTTAAAAATAGTTGAAGCAACACAAAATCTTGTCGTGTGCAATTAATGGAAGGAAAAGAGGTTAGTTTGTTCATTATTATACTATAGGAGAGAGAAATCAGTCATAATTACAGAAGAGACCTAATGTTACATGTCTTCCATTATTACAGATTAGACACCTCACAAGCTGTCCCCAAACACACAACTAGTTACCCATTTGGTTTAAAAGTTCTATTACATATACTTCTAAATCTGATCTTAATCTCTAAAATTTACTTCATGATGTGATATACGCTGATAGGTTATTATTATTATTATTTTTTCATGTAGGCTTCTATAAAAATATCTACACAACAAAATTTAAGTGTGAGAATAAAAGTTAGAGTAGAGAAATGGAGTACATATAGTATTTTCCAACAATTAAACCTCAATAATTGTTGTTCTAAAAAAACAAAAAAAAAAACCTCAATAATTGTTACAGCTATGCCAAAAGAGTGAAACATAATTCTTTATTAGAAAGTCATGATTTTGATTCTTTTATGGTTGAGTGTGTTATATAAAGTTTTTTAGTACATTTTATCTTTCTTGTGTTATTTGCGAATTATACACATTTAAAAATAGATTATATATGAGATTTTCTCATGACCCTAAAAATGATTAAAGATAATGCCAACACTATAGTTGCCACCTTCCATATCCAATCATCACGTGAAAGCAATGCCATGCCCACTAGCTGCTTCCTTACTTGTCATCTGCGACAAAGTATAATTGTAAAAATAATGAAGGAAATTTCTTGGTGCCCACACTGTCCCTCTGCAATCCCTAAACCCAAACAACATAACAAGAGATTTGTTTGGAGTTGATGGAGCAAATGTACCACTTGGCTGATCTCCACCCTTTCGCTAACTTGGGAGTCTTAAGGGACCAAACTCTAGTTTGAGGTTCCAAGATATTGCTGGTCGGGGTTGAACCACGCACCTTACACTGGTGAGGTGACTTTAAGTAAGATAATTTATCACTTGAGTTAGTTTTACGAGACGGTTGATCGCAACCAAACTCTCTAGTATGAGGCTCCAAGATATTGTTGGCGGGGGTTGAACCCTCACCTTACACATGTATGGTGACTTTAAGTTAGATGGTTTATCACTTGGGTTAGTCATGCAGGATGGTTGATCTCCACCCTTTCGCCAACTTGGGAGTCCAAGGGACCAAACTCTGGTCCGAGGCTTCAAGATAATATTGTTGGTGGCCAGGGGTTGAACCCCCCACTTTACACTGGTGTGATGACTTTAAGTCAGATGGTTTATCACTTGAGCTAGCTCTGCGGGATGAGTGTCAGCCACTATTTAATGGTTTACAAAACATGCAAAATAAGTAAATTGCATTAGCTACGAAGACCCTTTGCAATGGACTCGATTGAGAGGGTGTTGAAAAAAGAATTGAACTTATTACTTTATAGTAAGACAATTATGCTCAAATCACTTGACGGTTGCAAGAACTTTTGATTAGGGAGTCAGATAGTGAAGAATATGATGATTTGTTAATAGCAATTCGAACAACCGAATGAGACTTGGCTAAATTTGTCATTTGTCTTATTAGGATGGTGGCTAGGTCATTGGACTTCTTTCTTCTAGGTCTGTTAAGCCTCTAAAGCATAGGTCAACCGATTAACCAATCAAAGAAGTATTGAATATATATAAATCGTTAAGACATATGTTACAATTTACTTCCTCCGCCCCGAGCGTTGGTGGAAANTTTTGCTTTGCTCTCTCAATGCCTAGTTGATTGTGATAAAAAAAAAAGATTTTAAGACAGTAATTGTTTCTTGTTTTGTAATTTTGTTGTGGTCAGATTTGCCATAATGATGAATATACTGTTTGGATTTTAATTTATTGTTGGCTCTGCTTATTGAAGTTTTATCTTAAATATGTCTAAATTTATGAACTTATCATTGTATTTGATAATTTGAACCCCAAAGCCTTGTGGGATTCGGTGGGCAAATTATTGCATGGACCATGGTCCACACAGCTGTGTGGATCACAAATAAAAAGTACATTATTTTTATACTGAAGGTACATTATTTTTGTACTGTAGGTACATTATTTGACAATATATATCAAATAATGTACCTTCAGTACAAAAATAATATATCCTAAAATAATGTACTTACAGTATAAAAATAATGTACCTTCAGTACAAAAATAATGTACTTTTTATTTTTGTTCCACACAGCTGTGTGGACCATGGTCCATACAATAATGATTGGGTTCGGTGGGTATTGTAGGATGTATATAAGAGCAGAATTTAGAGTGAAATATTTGGGCCACGAGGCATAACAGATCCAACATTTGGGTTTACTATTTAGGCCCATTTTAAATTAATTAGGCCTGATTAATAAAGCAGCCCACGTATTTTCCCCCCTAAATCTAAATCCATTAGCAACCAAGAAATATAAGAAGAGATTCTATCCTAAGACGTGGTCCTGTTACTAGGGATGGCAATTTCAATCCGCCCCGTGGATATCCACCCGAATCCACCCTGCATGGGTCGGGTTTTTTGGGTGATAGTGAGTGGTGGATCGGGGGTGGGTCTTAAAAAAGTAAACCCGCGGTGGGTCGGGTTGGATTCGGGTTCTATGTACAAAACCATCCTAGAACCCCACCCGACCCACCATGTGTGTGTATGTATATATATAATAGTAAAAGAGCAAATACCAATTTTAGTCCCACGACTATTACTAAAATGACAATTTTGATCCACATGTTTAATTCCTACCAATTTTGGTCCCGCGACTATTGTTTTAGTACCAATTTTCATCCACGACTATTATTTTAGTACCAAAATTCATCGCTCCTGTCACCCATCCGTTTAAAACGTGCAAAAATCTAAAATTGTTAATGATATTTTTGTCATTTTAAACTTAATATCCCAATTTGAGCATAAATAAATGGATATAAGTCCTAAGATTGATCAAAATTCACAGTTTTCTTCTTCATTTTACCGCAAATTTTGATCAATCTTAGGACTTATATCCATTTATTTATGCTCAAATTGGGATATTAAGTTGAAAATGACGAAAATACCATTAACAATTTTAAATTTTTGCACGCTTTAAACGGATGGGTGACCGGCGCGATGAATTTTGGTACTAAAATAATAGTCGTGGATGAAAATTGGTACTAAAACAATAGTCGTGGGACCAAAATTGGTAGGAATTAAACATGTGGACCAAAATTGTCATTTTGCTAATAGTCGTGGGACTAAAATTGGTATTTGCTCAATAGTAAAATAAGGACTAGTATATAGTTTATTATCAAAGTTTCTATAACTTTTGATAACTTTTTACTATTTTTATATTTAAGCAACTAAGTTTATTTTTAAAAATTAACAATTTAGTTATTATATTTGGATATTTTATTATTTTTTGTTTTAGTATAACTAATGAATTTTTTTATATTACTATATGTAAGTAATTTAAATATTAATTTTTGAAAAAAATTAATAAGATGATAAGTGGTGGGTACCCGAGTGGGCACCCGCACCCGGTGGGGGTGGGGATGGATTCTAAAAAAGTCCACCCGATGCGGGTTGGGGGTGGAGGTAGGTGGAGAAAATATAAGGTGGGTCGGGTGATGGATGTAGCCCTCCCCGATCCACACCCGACCCATTGCCATCCCTACCTGTTACGATGTTCTGTGTGAAAGAGTGAATGAACACTGCAATACAAGTCTCAAAGGACGGATTGTCCGATTGCGACGAAATTGTGTTTCTACTGCCCTCGTCACGGAAAGTGTTATATCCATTTGAGCGTTTTTTTTTTTTTTTTTTAAAAAAAATGTAATATTTATTAAATATTTCTGTTAAAATATAAACTATTAAAAAAAAACATTTAAATTTTTCCTTTAACACTGACATTTGTGGTTTATCTCCCTATTTTAGAGTTCAAAGTCCTTCCCATAACCATATAATATCTTTTCTTTAAGAACATGCTTGGTTCAATTGGTTGGATGAAAAAAATTCATCAAATTTTGTATTTGGTTCCTAAAAATTTTTTTCCAAAGAAAAATGTATTCTTTAGTTTGAAAAAGTTTTCCAAGTAGAAGGGTGATATTTCATTATTTTGTTTTTCATGGAGGTGAGAAAGAAAATATTATATAATTGGACAATTTTGTCCTTATTATTTTCATGAAAATGCCCTAATAAAAATATGACAAAAAATAGAATTAACTCTAATTAATAATTTCAACTTTGTAATTATAATTTCAAATAAAAAATATTAAAAATTTGCATTTAAAATCATCAAAATATATCAATAATTAAAATAATTTTTAAAAAATAACTAAAAATTCTTAATATACCAACCATTAATATAATTAAACATTTTAAAAATAATTTTAACTCAGAATTCTTACGGTCAAATTGGAAAAAAAAAAGAAATTAAAAATAGAAAAAAAAACTCTTTAATGGAAAAAAGACCAAAAAAAAAAAACCTTCAACGTGTATTTGAAGTAAAATAAAAAATAAAATAAAAATTAAAAATTCAAACCTCAAGTTACCGTTGAGTTGTTTATTTTTTATTTAAACCTCTTAGTATCCCATACTTTTCAGTTTTTCATATTGGGTGAGTTTATTTTAAAATTTCTTGTTTTCTCTATTTGAACTTAGAGCCGAGCCCTGTTTCTTTGTGTTCTAACTTTTTAATGAAATGAGACCCTAGTCCTATACTGTCGTCTTTTTAAATTTAAAGTTCTATTTTAATTGCTTAGTTCACGTTAAAAATAACCTTTAAATCAAACGATGCTAAGTCCGACGTTAATAGAATCACAACAAACTGCTCTGATATGCTTTAATTTTAGCTCTGATATGCTCTGAGAGAGTATTCTTTGATATTGGAGTTTATTAATTATGAAATCTCTAATGTATAATAACTTTAAGAATTTTTAAGATATTAAATAATATATCAACTATTGTGTTGAGGGATGAAGGGTATTAGTGTACATTAACATTTCTCCATCTCCTTCCCTCTATATAAACACACTGTAGCGTACTGTACAAGCTAAGCAATTTTTTTAGAGGGCTGAGTACATTCTTGAACTCCGTGATAACTCTCCTGAGCATTTCAAAAAGCTTGAAGACTTGCAAGAGATTAGTCTCTCAGCAAAGCAGGTGAAGAGCATGGTAAAATCTATGGCTGTAGAACTCTTCTTTTAGGATGGTTCAACTGTGGGCTGACTAGAGCAACATTAGATGTTTGTTGCAACAAACAATTTAAACATGAAAAACAGCATAATTTGCCAAATCTAACCCCATTAGCAACCAAAGAAGCTCATGACTTTTGTCACCTCCATAGTCCCATCGTTATTCGATATTCGATCGACTAGGATTATGTGGATCATAAATAAAGTATATTTTTAATATACTAAGAGTATATTATGTGTGTTAAATATTATTTGAGTATTGAAAATATATTATTTTATATACTATTAAATATTATAATTTGTTTAGCGTCTTGTGTTTAGATGAAATGCACTGACTCTCCTATGTGAGAGGTTATAGTGGGGGCCGTAGTTGAGAAAGTATAGATAAACAAATACTACAATGTAATAGAATTGGTAATACTAAAAAAAAAAAATTTACATAGCTGCATAAATAGAAAAAATTTTCCCCATTGTCAACACTTAACCTAATTACTTCACGTGACCTTCATAATTTCATATACTTAATCAATCACTTGTTAATGGAATGACAAGTGTGACATGATTCTCGTATTTAAATGGTCACAAATTTTATTTTTGTAAATACGTTTTTATTTAGTTCATCATACATTGATCCTCTACGGTTTATGAATTATTATTAAAAAACAGAGTTTAATTATAGCAAACTCTTGGTGATTGAATTTGTCTTAGTTATGTCCAATAGATGGCTGATTCATTTGAAACCGATCTCAAAACTTTCTATAAGAATAATAAGTACTCTCTCTATCCTATTTTACCTGTCCTATTTACTATTTATTGGTTAAATTAACTCTTTCTTCATTGCTTATTTTCTTTAGTAATTTTTTATGATTTTTAAATTTAATTTTTGTGTTTAATAGTACTTTTAATGTATCTTCTAAAAAAATAGTACTTTTAATGTAGTTTCTAAATATATAAATTATATATATTAAACTTAATATTATGAAAAATTAGATTAAAAATAACTTCAGTAAGGTCTCGTTTAATGAACCAGACAACCAAAATGAGACGGAGGCAGTGATAACTAAAGTATATTTAAAAATAGAAGTAATAAAGAATGAAAAGAAGAAAATGAATTGAAGCAACACAAAATCTTGTCCTGTGCAATTAATTGAAGGAAAAGAGGTTAGTTTGTTCATTATTATACTATAGGAGAGAGAAATCAGTCATAATTACATAAGAGACCTAATGTTACATGTCTTCCATTATTACAGATTAGACACCTCACAAGCTGTCCCCAAACACACAAGCAATTAAGAGTTTTATTACTTTTTTTTTTGTTTTTTTCTTTTTTTTTTTTTTTAATTCTCGGGGTCGTTCTCCGTTCGTTTGATGGTCCGGGTCCACCCAAGGAGAATCATCACTTGTGAGAATCGAACCCGAGTTCTTCCAAAATTCTTTCCCACAAAGAGAGCTCACTTACCACTTGAGTTATCCATTGATTTTTTTTATTTTTTTTTTGAGAATAAGTTACCCATTGGGTTTAGGAGTTCTATTACATATACTTCTAAATCTGATCTTAATCTCTAAAGTTTACTTCATGATGTGATAGACGCTAGGTTATTTTTTTCATGTGGGTTTCTATAAAAACATCTACACAAAAAAAAAAATAAAAATTTAAGTGTGAGAATAAAAGTTAGAGTAGAGAAATGGAGTACATATAGTATTTTCCAACAATTAAACCTCACTAATTGTTACAACTATGCCAAAAGATCGAGTGAAACATAATTCTTTATTAGAAAGTCATGATTTTGATTCTTTTATGGTTGAGTGTGTTATATAAAGTTTTTTAGTACATTTTATCTTTCTTGTGTTATTTGCGAATTACTACGTATTATACATGAGCGAATTTTATCTAATACACACATTTAAAAATAGATTATGAGATTTTCTCATGACCCTAAAAATGATTAAAGATAATGCCAACACTATAGTTGCCACCTTCCATATCCAATCATCACGTGAAAGCAATGCCATGCCCACTAGCTGCTTCCTTAGTTGTCATCTGCGACAAAGTATAATTGTAAAAATAATGAAGGAAATTTCTTGGTGCCCACACTGTACTTCTGCAATCCCTAATCCCAAACAACATAACAAGAAATTTGTTTGGAGTTGATGGAGCAAATGTACCACTTGGCTGATCTAACTTGGGAGTCTTAAGGGACCAAACTTTAGTCTGAGGTTCCAAGATATTGCTGGTGGGGGTTGAATCACGCACCTTACACGGGTGTGGTAACTTTAAGTAAGATAATTTATCACTTGAGTTAGTCTTACGAGACGGTTGATCTCCACCCTTTCACTAACTTGGGAGTCCAAGGGACCAAACTCTCTGTCTGAGACTCCGAGATATTGTTGGTGGGGGTTGAACCCTCACCTTACACATGTGTGGTGACTTTAAGTTAGATGGTTTATCACTTGGGTTAGTCATGCAGGATGGCTGATCTCAACCCTTTCGCCAACTTGGGAGTCCAAGGGACCAAACTCTGGTCCGATGCTTCAAGATAATATTGTTGGTGGCCAGGGGTTGAACCCCCCACTTTACACTGGTGTGATGACTTTAAGTCAGATGGTTTATCACTTGAGCTAGCTCTGCAGGACGAGTGTCAACCACTATTTAATGGTTTACAAAACATGCAAACTAGGTAAATTGCATTAGCTACGAAGACCCTTTGCAATTGACTCGATTGAGATGGTGTTGAAAAAAGAATTGAATTTATTACTTTATAGTAAGACAATTATGCTCTAATCACTTGACCGTTGCAAGAACTTTTTATTAAGGAGTCAGATAGTGAAGAATATGATGATTTGTTAATGGGAATTCGAACAACCGAATAAGACTTGGCTAAATTTCTCATTTGTCTTATTAGGATGGTAGCTAGGTCATTGAACTTCTTTCTTTTAGGTTTGTCAGCCTCCAAAGCATAGCTCAACCGATTAACCAATCAAAGAAGTATTAATAAGTCTACTTTATTATTGATAGTTTTAATGTGTATGGTTCAATTCTAAATACAAACACTTTGGGTATATATAAATCGTTAAGACATATCGACATACAATTTATTTCCTTCACCCGTGCAGGGTCGACCGAAATGCAATCCTAAGTTTTAGTTAAAGTGTCACGTCTCAATTAGCTTGCATTTAGTTGCTTAATATGCATACTCCGATCCATATGCGTTGTACCAAAACATTCTAACATTTAATGAGAAATGGACAGTGAGAAAGAAATCTGCATAAGACAATATTCTACTCTCATCTCCACATGCACTTCACTTCCTATCCAAACTCTGTAATCTTATTTAAACAAAATCAAACTCTTCCAAATCAGGTTATTATTATTATTATTATTATTTGGGTAACAAATAATCTGCAACTACTATCCAAAAGTTTGGACTTGATAAACTTGTTCATGTGTAAGAGCAAATAAACTTAACAATTTTTACAAAACATTGTATTCTTTTGTCAACAAGGAGAGCGGGGGAGAAATCGGGCAAAAAAAATGATATTGAGCGGACTTGTTGGTGCACGCATTGTGCACGCACCAATATTTTTTTCGCGGGGCCCACAATTAGAAAGCATTTCCATAAGGTTTTTAAAAAAGCCAAGCTTATGTGGAGAGAGGGTGAGGAGAGAGAAGATTTGGGTACACACTTGCAAGGACTTGGTTTTTGGTAGTGAAGTGAGTCTCACCCGGGCAACAAAAGCGTCATTTGTGGCTTGTGAGGTGCAACACAGTGCCCAGGCCAGCTAAGCACGTTAATCTAAAGATTTTTTTCTCCTTTTTTCCCTTTCCTCTTATATTTTCTTTCCTTGTCAGCAAAAACTATTCAAAAACTACCGTGGGAGATGCTCTAAATTCATTTTTTTTTCCTCTCCTACCATCTCTTCCCTCTACCTCACCCAAATAATCCACAAAAGTCGTAAACAACACAAGAGAGGTAAATTGCATTAAGAAAATCTTGTGCAACGAACTCGACCGAAAAAAATATTGACAAGATCAAATTAAACACGTGACCTTCAAATATGAGAATCATATTCTACTTATTCTGACAATTCCTTCAGAAATTATTATTATTATTAGGGTTTAGTGATATTACAGTTAATGTGAAAGGCAGAAGAGGTGTACATCAAGAATAAAATTATTGCA
>CM008339.1:6499388-6512205 GCA_002525835.2 Ipomoea batatas
ATTCTAAAAATAATCCCGTTATTAACCACCAAAATCGGAAAATTCCCGGCATATCACGAAATTCAGCGGTTCGCAGGTTCGTAATAAATTTTCACCCTTATAACTCATCTAATTCCAACTTAACTAAGTAAGAAGTTCATACTTAGTCATATTATGTATAACAGTCCATTTTCTAGGGAAATCTGAGCTGAAAATTCATCCTTAAAATTTTTTTACGGTTCGTGACCGGCATGTATAATCGCAGCTTATTTCCTAGACTCATTGGAATAGGTGAGGGGTTACATAATGGTGTGCGTCCCTCTGTTCCAAGAGTGCTTCATGTTCCATGTGCAACTCATACTGAAATCTTTGCATTGTTTCCCAATTGGTGACTTTTGTGAAGCGTGCTGGAGCTGCAAGTGATGATTGTGGCGGAATAGGGGTCTGGTTTTCTGAAGGTGGGGCATCATTGGAGATTGAGATATTCAGAGATAGGGTTCGCGAAGAATGATGTTGATTGTCCGAAGGGGTATGGGTTTGTTCTCTCGGCGTGTTTGGTTTGGGAGATACCGAGGATGGAAAGGGAGGTGATGGATCGACTCTCTCCTTTGGTTTCTTGGGTAGTCTTTTCTTAGTTCTCTTGTTCCCGTTCTCATCCGCAAGTTTCAACCAATTTTTAGCTCAGATAAATCTATCATAGACAACGGAGTCATTGCTGCGCTTTTCAGAATCTTGGTGGTTTCTTCCATCTTTGCCTGATACCCTAAACCAAGGCACAGTTGAGTGACTAGAGGTCCTACGAACAAAGTAGCGACTTTTTTAGATTGTTGTGCCTTCAACCATCTTTTGCAAACCACCCCCATGTTCACAGGTGTATTTGTGTCCATGCTCCAAAGTGCAAACAAATCAGTCCTGTAGACTTTTGCGAAGTTTCCTGTGCGTCCTTCCCAAGATGGAGCAATGATTCGCCGGATAATTCGAATGTCATCTCTTCTGAGCTGAGATTGTAGTACCCTCGATCCACTCCATTCGACTCCTGGTTTAGCGATCCTTTTCCAATATTCCCTTGGAGTCTCGGAGTCACCAAAATCAATTGGAAGTTCTTTGTACCACATGCTCTCTTGGTCCTCCTTGGTGTAATTGAAGAGATTGAATTTGATCGTTGGGCTTCTCAGATCGCTAGTTTTTCCTGTAACTTCCAAAGTGGCCACAAATTCAAAGACGGTAGGTATATAGGTCGAGTGGCGCCATCCAAAAATTTTACTCCAGAAGGGTTGATGGATGAGACATGCTAGCGAGTTTCGACATTGAAAAGAATTCAATGTCGCTAAGTCAATGAATTTCCAATTGGCTATCGGAAGGTAGACCGCGTACTCAAAACGTCTTTGCTGCTCCTCCGTTAAAAGTATTCTTTGTTCCATAATTCTTTCTTTCCTTTCTTTCTTAGGCTTAGTCAGTTCAGTTTCCATCATCGGGGCTTTTCCTTTTCTAGCCCTCATTTCTTCTTGATTAGCCGTGGATGAATGGGAAGACATTGCCTAAAAGATACAATCAACGAGATTTGAACAATATGTGGGCTTATATTTTATAAGAAATAACATAGAACCTATCCATTGCATTTATTTCATTCATGCTTCTTTCAAGAAAATGGACATGTCATATATGGGTAATATCATGTAAAATTCAAAAATGGTCAATATAAAGTCAATTTCTTCTTCTTCCCTTAGTTAGGTAGGAATTGAAAAATGAGAAAGTGATAATATTTTGAAATTGACAAGCAATAGGTGGAGACTATCATTCTCAAAGCCTAGAAAGCAAGAAATTTCCACATTTCATCATTCATACCCCCCATTTCATCTTGAATTTCAAAAATATACCCAAATCAACTAGGGTTTGCAATCTAGATATCAAGAAACTCTCAAATCTTGCAATGTTCATCTTCTCATAGCAAATATGGGTTCCAAGCAAGTTCTAAAGTCTATTTCTAAGCCATTTCAACCATGAAAATCATCAAACCTCATTCATTCATACAAATATGCCTTCCAAAGAAAATAAATTCCAATAGATGTAAAGGAAAATGGAGAGAAGGAATGTTACCTTTTGAAGAGCTTAGGAAGGAGATTCAAGAGATTTGTACCAAGAATTGCTTTGGAGGAGGCTAGTCTTACCTTGGATGAAGCTCTTAGCTTTTGGATGTAATGAAATGAGAAATGGGCAAGGGTTAGAACACATTTGCACCTTATTTACACAGTTTTTCTGGTGCCCGACCACGCCTCTCACACGCGTGGGAGGGGGCGTGGCTTGCTTCTGGAAGATTTCCACGCCGGCTCACACGCGTGTGAGCGGGCGTGGCGGCTTTCTGGGAAATTTCCACGCCTACTCACACACGTGTGAGTGGCGTGGACTGTGCTTGCCTGCCTTCTTCAAATTTTTCTTTCCCCTTTTTGAGCTTGGTCACCTTTTTTTTTACGAATGGACCTTTGAGGACCATTTTAGGATGGAGAATCTGCGTGGTTAGTCGAAAAATCCTAGACAAAAGACAAAATGTACTAAAAAGATAAAAAGCAAGAATTAATAACGTGAAATTTAAATCCTAGGGATAACGTTGGGAATGCCTCCCAAGTGCGCCTTTGTTTAGAGTCTTTGGCTAGACTTAGGTTAGTCTATCCTGCTAAACATATAGACTTTGGGACCCTGCCTAGCGTCCCATGTACTTTTGCTTCAAGAAATGCCCCAAGGTGTAGGACATACTTGAATTCCCATTCAAACAAAGGAAGAACAAGGTGTTTAATTGGAAAGTTCATGGCCTCAAACACTCCCCTTGATTTCTCAAAGGTAGTGTGATCTTCCCCTATTTTGTCATTCTCTCTTCCATCCCCGATGTTCTTGTCAGTTTTATCATAATGTTGAGACCATATCTCTTCACTAGAGGTCATATCCCTCCCCTCAATTCCCCCAAACAAATAGAATGTGCAAATTTCCTCCTTATCCATCATCTCTTTCTCACACTCTCTATTCTCATCGCCCCACTCTAATTGTCTAAAAGAATTACCCTTTTCTTTTTCAGAATATAACAAAGTAATCTCCCCTTCACTTATCAACTCATCTCGTCCCAAATCATAGGATTCATTTTCCAAGAATTTAAAACTATCATATTCATCTTCAAACAAACTAGAATCCCTATGATTTCCAAACAATAAATCACGATTTACTATAAAGTCATCCTCCCAAAAATTAAAGTAATCATAGTCATAAGTAGTAGAAATATTAACACGTATCAAGACTTTCGCACTCATAGATAAAATTGTCAACAAAGCCTATGGAATCATCTTCCCGGAAATAAAAACATTCAGTATCATGAGAATATAAATCATTGTTGCATTGTAAAAGAGAGTCATCCACTTGAGTGTCAAAAGTAAATCTATCAAAAGAACGTGGAACTTCGAAGATAGTAATGCAAGAAGGTTTAGGAATGTTACCATCTGTAGGCTCTTTATCTTCCCATACCACTTCGATGTTCTCATCATCGCTCTCCATATCGACCTCTTTTGGATTTTCCAATTCGAAAATTGGAACTTGTTCTAGCACCGGAGCATAACAATCTACCATCCTTTCACTACCTTCCTTCCTTCCAGTGTTTTGTGCATCCATCCTTGGATTGGCTTCCAGAATTGGGAGATTTTCTTCAAGTGGATTACCTATCCGTGATGAACTTGTCCTCATGAACTCCTCCATCATGGCTAGCATTTTTGTTTCAATCTCCTCCAATGGAGGTCCTTCTTCCCGGAGAGTAGCGAGATAATCCTTTAATTCGATCCTAATTTTGGCTTTCAAGTTAGCCGTATCCTCCTTGGCCATTCTTGTGAATACTCCTATTTTCTCTTTAAGAATTTTGATTTCGTCCTTGGCCGGTGGGATATAATCACAAGGATCGGGTATGGTAAAATATGGATTAGAAGGCGGTGTTTCAAGGTAATGTGTAGGATTGTTTCTTTTAAAAATTTGTGATGGAGGTGGGTAATGGTTTTTTGGGTGGGAATTATGGAACGAAAATGGCTCGGGAGTATAGCTTGGATTGATTGTTCTCATCATTAGTGCAAGCTTACTCTCTATGTTTTGGAATATTTCTTTAGAGCTTATCGAGTCATTTTGATAAGTGGAGTATTGTGGGGGAAATTTGTTTTGATTCGGTGGGATAGGGTGTGTGTATGGTGGTGGGTGATGGTTATGTATATAAGATGGATAAGAAGTTGGGTGCGGTAAGTAGTGATATGGAAATGGGTAAGGGTTTGGAGGTGCATGGGTAATGATATGTTGGTGGAATGTAAGCATGGGTGGAATGGGGATAATTTAGATATGGTTGGGGCGGAACATAGTTTAAAGGATTACCCTCATGATGTGGGCAACCATGGGGATACATTGGAGCATACAGTGGCAAGCTTTCAAATGAATTTTAACAAGAATTTCCTGCACAAAGCTTAGCCAACAACAAATATATGCAACTAGAAGTAGTTGCAAGTGAGCAACAAGATATTCAAGATAATTAAGCTCACTTTTCCAATCAAGTAAAAAAAATAAGAAAATAAAACAAACAAAAAGAAAGAAATTCAAGAACTCTTAAAAATTAACTCCAAAAACGTCAACACAATTCAAAACCGTTTGCCATCCCTAGCAACGGCGCCATTTTGATGCTGTGGTTCTAGTGGTAGTGAATGTGAAGTGGTAAAACGAAGAGTCAAGACTCCTCGAGTGTCGTGTCTCTCAAGGATGGCGAATGGGAATTAAATTGGTGTTGGCATTATCGGAGTTAAAAGGCAAGAGTTACAAGTATTACAAAAGATTGGTTTGGTAAGTAAGTTTGGGGGTTGTAGAAAGGAAATTTAGCTAAAGGAGCAAGGGAAATTAAAAGGGGTGTGCACCGAAGTTAAACAACTTGATTGATCTTCATAGGGGATTTGGAAAACGAGTTTTGTGATCGAGTAAGGGAGTCAAGGTATTAGTACCGAGTGGCGTCACACTCAGACTCTCAATCCTCATTCGGTTGAGGCATTTCATCGAACACCTAGTCTACCACTCCTCTCGGATCTTGTCCTTTCGGAATAAGAGCGGAGATATGGGTGAGTGGGGCTCGTGAGAGGCCGCCATCGCGCACACTCTCACTTCCCTACAGATTACTAGCTATTCCGGCCGAAATAGAAGTAAAGTTTGAACAACTTCAACCATACAAACATCAATCCTACTCCTTCATCTTTCAAAACCATAGAACAAATTCTAAACAACAATCAAGAGTTTAATAACGGCTCACACGCCCAAAATACTCTACTCAATTATGGAAATCATTCAAGACAACAAAATAGAAATTACTTTTAATAATAAATATAAACTAGCAATTTAATGGAAAGAGTGTGTTACCCAAGGAGTGTTGAGTTCTACATCTTCAATCCATCTTCATTCCTAGATCTACACTACTCTAATGGAATTTTAGTGTGTTTCTCCTCCTCAAAGGGGAAGAAATAAAGAGAAAAATCAGATCTGAAAGTTGGGAGAGTCCTCCTCCAAAAATGAGAAAGAAGGGTTTAAATAGCTGCCCGAAGAGTCGAAATTCCACTGCTGCCCTACTGTCCCGCTTCCACGCCTGTCACACGCGTGTGGCCTTGCGTGGGAGCTTTCTGGATTAATTCCACGCTTGCTCACACGCGTGTGATGGCGTGTGGCAGCCTCTTGCTTGATGGATTCTTTGTTTGTTGCTTCTTTTGGCCCAAAACTTTGTTGTATTCTTCGGAAATGACTCAAAGTATTTTTCTTGAGCTGGATTTGTCAAATAGATGCTAATTAGAGGTTTTATCCATGAAAGTGATCATAATTGGGTGCCGAGACATTAAAATATCATCTAAACATGACCCGAATTTTGAATGTTTTTGGCACTTATCAACTACCATGGAGATGCACACATAAAAACCTCTCGATGCACAGTTCAGAATCCTATAAAAAATTTTGCAGAAAAAGAAAAAACTACATAATTGGCAATTACCAAAGAGATGGCACACATAAAAACCCACGATGCACAGTTCAAAATCCCATAAAAAAAACTCTACATAATTGGCAACTACCATGAAGATGCACACATACGAACCCCTCGATGCGTAGTTTAGAATCTCATAAAAAATTCGCAAAAAGAAATTTTTTTTAAAAAATCTACATAATTGGCAACTACTATGGAGATGCACACAAAAAAACCCACTATGCACAGTTCAAAATCCCATAACAAAAAAACTCTATATAACTGACAACTACCATGGAGATGCACATATAAAAACCCCATGATGCACGGTTCAGAATCCCATAAAAAAATTCACAAAANACACACTGTTATACCAAAATGCATGATAATACGCACATAGCGTAGAAGTGTCGTATGGCTTCACAGCCTTTGGCCGTATTACTACACATTACTATGGTTTCTATTGCACACACTCATTGACAGATATACACATTGCTCAATATTATTCCAGAACATTGGAGACCTTTAGTAAAATGCACATACCAGTTTGCGTGTTTACAAACATTTAGGGTACTATGCTTTCTATTGCATACACTCATGGACGGATATGCATACATACATACATACATACATACATATATATACATATATATATATATATATATATATATATATACTAGTGATCAAATGAGTCTATCTTCTTATATGAGTTCATGTGGACAAATTTGAACCTTTTAAACGTTGAGATCAATGGTGTATATTAAATGATTTTGTTTAATAAAATATCCCTTTTTTTATCGGTTAATTGAGGTGATTATATTTGGTAGGGGTCTTTTGGAGATTTGGGGAGTTAAATGCACGGTTGATATTAAGGGATTTTTTCGGTTTTGATTTTATTCTTCGATTTTAAGGGTTTTTTTTTTGTTGAGAATCGATTTTAAGAGGTTTTGTTTAATAAAATATCCCTTTTTTGATCGATTTTGATTTTATTATTCCACGGCTTTGTTGCACAATTCAGTTTGGCACGCCTTAGATATTATCGATGCTCTGAGTATGTTGTAGCCATCCCGATGTTGTTGTTCGTCGTAGCCTCCTCAACCGTCGAAGTCAGCCTTAGTCTCCTCCGCCCTCGTCGTCTACCCAAGCTTCCTCCGCGTGCCGTCGTCCGCCCTAGCGTTCTCCGCCGTCGTCATCTACCCTACGCGCGCCAACGACTTTCGCGGCTGCATCTTTCCCGGTTGGCCTCGTTGTTGCAATGTCGGACTACCATTCGATCAAGATGCACCGCCGGAATGCTCAAGAAGCCGGCGTGGTTCAAGGAATTTCTGTTTTTTTACTAGATTGAACTGGTTTTTTGGAATATCTTATCGGGTGGTTGTCGGCGAGTCTAGGGGATTGGAGTTTTCTGAAGTGGTTTTTTTTTCTTCCATTTTTATCAAATTGGGTTGCAGGTTTATAAAGGGCTTTTTTTAAAGTTGTTTTTATTTCTTTATTGTGCTATACAAAGCTAATGTCTGTGCTAGTGTCATTATGAATGACGTAATTTGATCAGGTATGTTGTCTATAGTATTCTATGCATTCTAATGTCCCAATATGTGATTATGAAGTCTGTGGGGGTGCAAAATGGGTGTAATTTTGGGTGGGGGTTTGTGTTAAGTATGGTATGTGTAGTGTAGTGTGCTCTACTCTGTAATATCGGTGGAGGGTTTCTGATTAGGGGAGAGAGACATGGAACTTCCAATAATATGATAGGAAGCTGAGGCACTGATGACGGTGCGCATGAGTACACAGTCCGTGTGGTCGATGTGTTCGCTATGCCACAGAGCGGGGCCGGGGTGAGTGTTGAAGTTGTTAGTCATGTCTTCCAGACCAATATGCTTGACATGCTCAAGCAAACTGGCAGGTATTGATTTGGTATGAGGAATATATTTGATTTTTTGTGAGGGGGTGGGGCAGAACTATAGAGTAAGCAGTTATTCTCAAGTTTGATGTGAATTGGAGTTTATTAAATAATGAATCCTCTACAACTCTTAATTTCCCTACCCTAGAGGGATTACCAACTCCTGCTTATAAAAATGTGAATGCTAAAAAACTGTAAGTTGCACAATGGAACTCGTGAACATGCACAGTGCCTGAAGTTACGTTTCACAGTAGCTCACAAAGTGGTGCACATATCAACCCCAACCAGCCATACGCACATAGTTATAGAATACCAAACCTGGAACACATCTATGTAGTGCACACAATTTCGCAAAAAAAAAAAAAAAAAAACAAACTAACTACATAATTGGCAACTACCATGGAGATGCACACACAAAAACCCCTCGATGCACAGTTCATAATCCCATAAAAAACTCTACATAATTGGCAACTACCATGGAGATGCACACATAAAAACCCCTCGATGCACAGTTCAGAATCCCATAAAAAAAATTTGCAGAAAAAAAAACTACATAATTCGCAACTACCAAAGAGATGCACACATAAAAATCCACGATCCACAGTTCAAAATCCCATAAAAAAACTCTACATAATTGGCAACTACTGATGCTGTGGTTCTAGTGGTAGGGAATGTGAAGTGGTAAAACGAAGAGTCAAGACTCCCCGAGTGTCGTGTCTCTCAAGGATGGCGAATGGGAATTAAATTGGTGTTGGCATTATCGGAGTTAAAAGGCAAGAGTTACAAGTATTACAAAATATTGGTTTGGTAAGTAAGTTTGGGGGTTGTAGAAAGGAAATTTAGCTAAAGGAGCAAGGGAAATTAAAAGGGGTGTGCACCGAAGTTAAACAACTTGATTGATCTTCATAGGGGATTTGGAAAACGAGTTTTGTGATCGAGTAAGGGAGTCAAGGTATTAGTACCGAGTGGCGTCACACTCAGACTCTCAATCCTCATTAGGTTGAGGCATTTCATCGAACACCTAGTCTACCACTCCTCTCGGATCTTGTCCTTTCGGACTAAGAGCGAAGATATGGGTGAGTGGGGCTCGTGAGAGGCCGCTATCGCGCACACTCTCACTTCCCTACAGATTACTAGCTATTCCGGCCGAAATAGAAGTAAAGCTTGAACAACTTCAACCATACAAACATCAATCCTACTCCTTCATCTTTCAAAACCATAGAACAAATTCTAAACAACAATCAAGAGTTTAATAACGGCTCACACGCCCAAAATACTCTACTCAATTATGGAAATCATTCAAGAAATTACTTTTAATAATAAATATAAACTAGCAATTTAATGGAAAGAGTGTGTTACCCAAGGAGTGTTGAGTTCTACATCTTCAATCCATCTTCATTCCTAGATCTACACTACTCTAATGGAATTTTAGTGTGTTTCTCCTCCCCAAAGGGGAAGAAATAAAGAGAAAAATCATATCTGAAAGTTGGGAGAGTCCTCCTCCAAAAATGAGAAAGAAGGGTTTAAATAGCTGCCCGAAGAGTCGAAATTCCGCTGCTGCCCTACTGTCCCGCTTCCACGCCTGTCACACGCGTGTGGCCTTGCGTGGGAGCTTTCCGGATTAATTCCACGCCTGCTCACACGCGTGTGATGGCGCGTGGCAGCCTCCTGCTTGATGGATTCTTTGTTTGTTGCTTCTTTTGGCCCAAAACTTTGCTGTATTCTTCAGAAATGACTCAAAGCATTTTTCTTGAGCTGGATTTGTCAAATAGATGCTAATTAGAGGTTTTATCCATGAAAGTGATCATAATTGGGTGCCGAGACATTAAAATATCATTTAAACATGACCCAAATTTTGACTGTTTTTGGCACTTATCAACTACCATGGAGATGCACACATAAAAACCTCTCGATGCACAGTTCAGAATCCTATAAAATATTTTGCAAAAAAAAGAAAAAACTACGTAATTGGCAATTACCAAAGAGATGGCACACATAAAAACCCACGATGCACAGTTCAAAATCCCATAAAAAAAAACTCTACATAATTGGCAACTACCATGAAGATGCACACATACGAACCCCTCGATGCGTAGTTTAGAATCCCATAAAAAATTCGCAAAAAGAAATTTTTTTAAAAAATCTACATAATTGGCAACTACCATGAAGATGCACACAAAAAAACCCACCATGCACAGTTCAAAATTGCATGACAAAAAAACTCTATACAATTGACAACTACCATGGAGATGCACACATAAAAACCCCATGATGCACGGTTCAGAATCCCATAAAAAAATTCACAAAAAGAAATTAAAAAAAATCTACATAATTAGCAACTACCATGGAGATGCACACAAAAAAACCACCATGCACAGTTTAGAATCCGATAACAAAAAACTTTATATAATTGGCAACTACCATGGATATGCACACATAAAAACCCCATGATGAGATTTGGGGAGTTAAATGCACGGTTGATATTAAGGGATTTTTTCGGTTTTGATTTTATTCTTTGATTTTAAGGGTTTTTTTTTTGTTCAGAATCGATTTTAAGAGGTTTTGTTTAATAAAATATCCCTTTTTTGATCGATTTTGATTTTATTATTCCACGGCTTTGTTGCACAATTTAGTTTGGCACGCCTTAGATATTATCGATGGTCTAAGTATGTTGCAGCCATCCCGATGTTGTTGTTCGTCGTAGCCTCCTCCACCGTCGAAGTTAGCCTTAGTCTCCTCCGCCCTCGTCGTCTGCCCAAGCTTCCTCCGCGTGTCGTCGTCCGCCCTAGCGTTCTCCGCCGTCGTCATCTACCCTACGCGCGCCAACGAAATTCAAAATCCATAATTAACGCATGATATGTTCCTAAAAACATGCAAATCACATATAATTAAATTAATTTAATTCAAATAAATAATCATTCCAAAATTACAAATTAACCCTTGAAATTATAGTAGTAAAAATGTTTTTAAAATAATGCCTTTAAATCTTAGCCATAAGTAGTTCAAAGATCAATGGATCTAGATTGTCCACACGGACTCATGGGGGAAGGTGGACTCACGAGAGCAGTAGCCTATATATATATATATATGTACATATATATATATGTATATATATATGTATATGTATATGTATGTATGTGTATGTATGTATGTATGTATGTATTGCATTCACATGCAAACACCTTTAAAATACAAACGTGTGGACAAAATAGGGCCATAGGATTAAAGGGGCTGGGCAGCTGATATTAAGAGGATCATTACGTAGTATTTAAGATTAAAATTTTAAAAAGGGGGCAACCCCACAAGGTCCTTAGGTATGTGTACATGAATGAACATACCCTACACTCAAAAGTCAAAAAGGCAAACATTAGCACATTTCTTACAATGAAAAAAATCAAAACACAGTTAACATGTTAAAATATAAGCCACAAACCTGCTGATCATGGAAAACGCACTCCTGACTTCTAATGGTTGTTTCTCTTTTCATTTCAGATACTACATAACTACGGACACAACGCAACCTAATTGCCTTATTGGTTTGCTTAGGATGCAGCTGCACACCCACTATGAACTGCCCAGTCATTCTGAAACAGCAAGAACAGACCCAGCAAAAGTGTTTTTGGAGAAACTAATCAGAGCAGTTTGAGTAGCTATGAATGTTGTAAACGGTGAACTACCTTCTTAATTTGTATTTTGTAATTCCTGAGCCTTCTATTTATAGGCATAGAAGAAGGCTGGTAGTCTATTTGATTAAATATTATATTATTATATTATTTTCAATTTTCAATTTCAATGTCTAATTGGACAGTAGCCCATACCCTGCAGAACTAAGATCACACGCATAATCTATAATTACCCTAACAGCAGCTATAATTACCCTAACAACAGCTATTAAACAGGCGGGAAATCCATATTTTTGAATCTGATAACACAACTATTCGCATACAGCAAAAAAGAAGAAGAAGAAGAAGAAGAAGATAAAACGTCGTCATTTTTGAGAGGCGGGAAAATCCAGCCTTCTAATTGGCTGGAGCCCGGCTCCTTTATTATAATTATAGATTATTTATTTTAGTCATATTCATAATTTTACTCTTAATTTGTTGGAGTATGCACATAGATATTTGCCTGCTTTGTTGGAGTGCAGGTTTTCTTTTTCCAGCGACGGATTTTCCGTTGCTAGATTTAGCGACGAATTTTGTCGTCGTTATTCCCTCACAAATTTCATCATCAAATTCATTGTCGGAAGAAATTTAGTGGCAGATTTGTATTACTTAGCAACGGAACAAAAGTTTTGTCGCTAAATTCTAGCGATGAGGGTTTTTGTGGCGGACAGATTCCGTCGCTAAACCCTTTTAGCGATGGATTTTGCCCTTTTAGCGACGGATTTTGTCTGTCGCTAAAAACGCTTCTTTTTTGTAGTGAATTCTCTTTCTTAAAGCAAAAGTCAAACTTAGAAATTGCTCTTAAAGCTAACTCCCTTATCTAGCTTGATTCTCTAAGCATTTAAAGTCTCAAAATCTCCATTTTGTTGATTTATGCCCCCATGTATAACTTCAGTATGCGCATACTTGCACCTCGTATAACTTTTTGTTAGTGTTAGTATGAGGCAAGTACGAGAGTACTCTTGCTCATACTTGTTGACCCTGACGATGTCTGAATTAGACTTTGTAGTCTATACGAAACTTGTAGCTCTTTGAGTTGTTGTTCCAATGACACTTGAATCATCGCATTTGAACAGTCTTAGACTAAGATATGATCAAAATACTTAGACGTCGTCAAAGTGCCCCTGAAATGACCTTGTTTTCCTATAATGCACAAATGCCACCACAATTAGTCTTTATTCTTAACATAAAACAAATTAAGTTATTCTAAGCATATAATAAACTCAAAGGAATACAATTATGAAACAAATTATCTCCAAAATACCACACAAAATA
>CM008339.1:6512633-6536469 GCA_002525835.2 Ipomoea batatas
TTGTCAAGCTTCCTTAGCTGTTGCTTTCAACGACAGTTTGACCCAATCTTAGCCTATTTTGTCTTTATTTCACCTATGTTGTTTTAATATGGTCTGTCACCACCATCTAGTCTATTTTTCAATTATATATTTTCACAATTATTGTTATAATAATAATCTTGTATTTATTTTTTGTTCTATTTTTTTGATAAAATGTAGATTTTTTTCTTTTGAATTATAAAAGAGTATCAAAATCCAATTTTCATTTTTGGTGCTATGTATGTTTTGTATTATGTGTATATTGTACTTCTTTAGATTTAACATTGCTAAAAAAAAGTGTGCATAATCCACATGGAGGGTGTACTAGATCATCATTTCTTGCTTTACCCTCTATTGCTCCCATTTATTATTGCTACTTTTCTTCTTGGTTGTCCTTGAAACTTTTACAGTCCAGTCAAATGTTTTTAAGTATAATTTTTTTAAATAAAGTAATTCTCTATTTATAAAGAAACTTTTTTTTTTGGAAAGATTTAAAAGAAACCTCTTCATTCTATTTTCATGGTGAAGTAAAAAAAATGATTATATTTAAATACAATTTATTTTGTAAAGTATAGCATAAAAATCTTCAATTTTTAATATTGAATAAAGAAGAAAATTAATTCCATGGTAATATGTATATTCTAATTTCCATTTTTAAGAAGGGTAAAGTTATGTTTAAGATGAATAATGTTAGACAAACTCAAAGGTTTGCACCCAAACATTGACTTGATTTTATTTAATTAAAATTTGCAATATAATTAATTAATTCATCATAAATATAAAGAATGGCAAATAATATGAGAGCAAATTATTGATTTAACTTGGGGTCTTGTTGTATAATGGGATAGGTGAGAAGATATGTGTACCAAGATGTGATAAGGTTGAATGACTTGGAGAAGTTGATTGACTGCTCCTACATTCAGGTAATACCCCTAAAGCAAAACTAAAAATAATCTGTTTCAAATTCCAATGACAAAAAAAAATAAATAATAATAATAATAAATTATTTTAATAAAAAATTAGTAAAATGCTGATACTATATTGTTCCTTGTTTGGCAGCCTTATACGATAAACAGTGCCAAAGTGATATTCTTGAATCAGAGGGCGCAATCCAGGTCTTGCAAGGGTTCTGGCAAATCTTGTTTCACTTGTGATAGAGTACTGCAAGACCCCTTTAGCTTCTGTTCTCTTTCCTGCAAGGTACCTCTCTCTACCATTTTCTTACATATTTATCCCTCAATTAGTTATTTACATTTTCATTATGTTACTCACACATGTGAAAGATACTACATTACCCAAAACTTTAGTACTTTCTATGAGGTTGGTATGTCACAATATTTTATATCAATTGATTAGGTTTAGGCATTTATGAATCGATTGGTTTGGCATAAATTAATCATATCAGATATTACTTAATAAGAGTATTTTGGACAATATTTGATAAAGTAAAATGTTTGACAAATAGCACTATCATATAAAAGAATTGTTATACGATTCACCAGTATCCACCTTGCAATGTGGACCCTAGTTAAAACTTACATTTAAATTATGTACCCATATTTTTTTTTGAATAATATATTATGCGCATGGAGTTAATAACTTATGTAGCTATTATAACTACTACAATCAACATACTACCTCCGTCACAAAATGGTTGTCTAGTTCATTTAACGAGGCTTGACTGAAGTAATTTTTTATCCAATTTTTTATATTATTAAGTTTAGGATTAATATATAAAATTTATATATTTAGAAACTACATTAAAAGTACTACTAAACACAAAAAATTAAATTTAAAAATAAAAAAAAAATTACTAAAGAAAATAAACAAAGAAGGAAGAGTTGGTTTGACCAATGAATAGTAAATAGGACAGGTAAATGGGACAGAGGGAGTAATATATATAGTACTTGGAGTTAATAAATTATGTGCATGCATTTAACATATGATGCATCTTAAATTTATTTAAAGGTATATAATTTGTTAATTGGTGGTACATAATATATTAACTGTAGATACATATATAATTTGAATTTCGTTTTGGACCAGGATTAACAATGTAAGGTGGACCTAGTCCATGGTATAATTTAACTCTGTAAAATTGTCAGATCGAAACTATATTACCCTATTTGAGTTGGAGTTTGCAATGGACTTAAGGAAAGAACAGACCGGAGGTGCTAGCTTGTTCAATCTAATGGTCTCCATAATCTTTACTGCCTATATATCTTTGCAGTAATTTGCTCCAAGAGGTCTTGAGTTGCTTGTGTTCTGGTTTCTAGCTTGTTGTTCAGCTCAAGGATTTGAGTATCTAGCATCTCCAAGCGTTCATCTATGGATCGAAGCCGGCTCTAATGGGGTCAAATATTCGACCCATTAATCAAATATCCGACCTCTCTCACGTAGTAAAACCGTGAGACAGTCTCACACACAAGTGTATGTCACCCATAATGATCAGGGAACTAACTATCTCAAAGCTCCAACTGAATTACCTGAAAATAGCAAACAAATAACAAACTGCCAACTTGAAACAACGTGCTCCTTTATCATTTTAACTTTAATCTTCCTCTCTTTTTCTCTCCTAGCCTTCTTCCCTTCTGATCTTCTCTCATTGAGTTTCACTGTACCGTTGAGTTTAGTATTGATTTGTAAGAGGTTTTAGCCAAAATATGCATATATTGAGTTATTATAATGACTTTTTTGACCTTTATCAAGGCATTCTAATTTAATGGTGAATTATATATGTTTCATTTTATTATAATAAATAAAATTACGGTCAAATAAATCTCATCTCCCAAATTAAAAAAAAAACATATGCAGGTTGATTTCATGGTCTACCATGACCAGGATTTATCAAGCATTCTCCTCAAGTTTGATGAATCGGATTTCGCCTTCACCCAGTTCGAGGGGCTGCGGATGGACGGATCTGATTCACCAGACGACGACGGCCAACACACTCCGTACTCCACCCCAGAGGACCCGTCGGAGTACAAGAATACTTCTTGCTCCAACACTGCCATTGGCATTTCAAGCGATTCCGAGATCAAAAGGAACAAGAAAGGAAGTAGCGCTTTTCTCCCAGGTTTCATGGTGTCCTTGAACAATAGGAGAAAAGGTGCCCCTTCAAGATCTCCCCTTTCTTGAAGATCAATTTTAATATATTATTATTAGCTTCAATCTGATCTATCTCTTAATAAAATTTCTAGCTTCAACTTAGGATCGAGTGTATTATTATGTGTTAAGAAGAAGACACGGTTTATTGCTAATTAGCTTGTTAGTTAGCCCGGCCAGCTTTAATTTGGTCTATATGATTGTAGCATTCATGCATGGCTTCCCAGTACAAGTAAGTGTATCTATAATTTCTGTAAGTACTAATGGATGTATTAGAGACGGGTTGAAGCAAACCGACCGATTGAGGCGGGACAAGGCGAACGCAACCGACCCTGAGGCCCCGGGGTTAAGCTCAATGCTCAGTTCCTTGTGGCCAAGGGCTCTGCCTTAGCAGCCAAAAGTTGAGCCCAACGCTTGGACTCTACTGTTGAAGGTCGTGCCCAATGCTCGGTCTCTGCAACCTAGGTTGAGCCCGTTGCTCGGCCTCAATTGGTCAAGACCCAGCCTCGAGGCCAGGTAGGGCACATAGACGTGGTTATGAGGGTTGTAATAGCCCACCATTTTCTCAGGGATGGTTAGAAGGTCGATCTAGTATATAATTTTTCTATTTGTCTTGATAGGACAACACAATTTTTCTTGAAAGGGGTTGTAATAGCCCACCATTAATACAAGACATTGCCAAAGACCTTGTGGTCTAGTGGTATCTGGTTGTAGACAAGTCCAAAAGGAGTTTTGATAGGATTAGCCTTATTATTCCTAATGTATACAAGATCAAGGACGTAGCCTTATTATTCCTAATGTATACAAGATCAAGGAAGTCCAAGAGGGAGGGATAACAAAGGAGTTTTAGTAGGATTAGCCTTATTATTTCTAATGTATACAAGATTGAGCCTTTTTTATATTGGGTCCACCACTTTTAGTACAATTAGGATTCCCCAATAGGACTCTAGGTCCAAAGACCAAAATATGTATAAATAGACCACCCCACATATGAAAGGGGACAAGCAATTCTAAGTAATACGATACCCATATTCTCTCCATATTTTTTTTTCTTATACTTGTTATTTTCACGGTTGTGTTCGCCAGCCGTTAACATGATCTATAGCGGTCTAGAGGGAGGAGACAAACAATTATATATAGGAACAATACAATATGCCACCCTACCTAAGGAAGGAAGGAGAGACCCACTAACATTCACTAACGACGACCTCCCAATGGCCAGTGCCCCACCGAGATGCCATCCTGATTACAATTGTTATTTTACTTATTTTGATAATCCCTAATGATTGACATACAAGCTGCCTTAACTAATACGCTGTTGAAACACATGCAAACCTTAAACGATAGATCTACAAGATAATTCAACAGAACAATTAAAGTGCGGAAATATAACTGGCAGAATGTAAACTGAGACAAATATTGGTTACACAGTTCGATACAACTTGTATCTCCAACACCCAACTTATAGAAGGTAAGAGATACATTGATCTCACCCAATGTGTCCTACACATGGTAAGTACTTAACTGAAGAGGCTATAGTAGATTGCCGAAGTCGGAGAATCGTGCAATAGAAGTCCAAGAAATCCCTTCTTGGAGGGTTGCTCTATCGTTGTCCGATTCGCTAACTCACTCTACACTGCACCACAGGTGCATGGTCTTCATGTCCACAGATTACGAATCAGTGAATATCTTCTCAAGTTCCTTTTCTTAGATCTTCAGAACTTAGGTCTTTAGAAGATTATTTTATCAGGGTAAGTCTTGTAAAACTTAAGGAGAGAATGTTTGTGATTCATGTCAAAATTGTTTCGTAGTTCTCTATGAATTCTTGAATCAACTCCCTTTATATAGACTCTGATAGACTAGGTAGACAAGGTAGTCTTAGTTTGAATGTCCATGTAGAAGATTATCATCACACCCTTTGAGGTGTCCAAAGAGTAGAGATTTTCATGTAATGTCACCTCTTGTGTAGTAACTGCACTGTCAGATCAACGTGGATAAGGCAGTGAAGTCCAACGGATAAATGATAGATGCCAAAGATACCTATGTTTAAGGGTCAATAAAGGGGTTGAAATTGTGCTAGTTGCTACCTTTTGTGGTTAGCTTATGGTGATATTTGCTCTAATGTGCTAATCTTTGCAATGCTCTATCATTTTGTGCACTTTAGATTGTTTTGAAGGTTTTGTGCTTAAGGAGAAGGCATGTGGACTTGACAAAGAAGCAACCAAGGAAGAAAGCCGAAGTGAAACCAGTTAACAGAAGGTCCACGAGCGTAGATGGCTCGTGGATTAGAACCAGAAAGTTCCAAGAGCTGATCCACGCTCGTGGAAAAAAAGTTGGAAGTTTAGCTAACCGATCCACGAGCATTGACGGATTGTACAGTATACGGTGAGGTGTGGTACGGAAAGAAATGAAGGGGTGGTGTTAAAATGAAGAGTCTTGAACTCCCCGAGTGTCGTGTCTCTCGTGGATGGAAAATTGGAGAGTGAAAGATCGCTATCTTTTACGGTTTATACAACACAGGAGTAGGGATATAAAGTGTGATGGAACATGATAATGGGAGTGCAAGGTAGGGTGAATTTTAAGAGATGGGTTTTCCTTCCATTTTTTCCACCATGGCCTATAACTTCTTGATCTCATGATTCATTGCCTCTATTTAAGCCTCACTCGCCACATGGCTATTAATCTCATACATGCCTCCGTGCTCTCCTCATCGGTCATACCAACAAGAGGTATTCTTAGATATTCTCTCGATCAATTCTTCAGCTTCGGGTAAAGCTAAGGACACAAAGGCACCGCTGGAGGATGAGTCAAGTAACATCTTTCCTTCATCAGTTAGCCCTCCGTAGAATGAGCTAATCACGTCTCATGGGTGCATCAGATCTTGCGGGCACTGCCTTTTGAGAACCTTAAACCTTCTCCAAGTCTCCCCCAAACTTTCAAGCCTTCCTTGCTTGAATTCCTGTATTTGCCTTCGGATCCTCATAGTCTTAGTGATGGGGAAAAACTCGTTCATGAATTCACGATGTAGCTGCTGCCATGATTTGAAATGATTGTCATCTTGGCTCTCCAACCAATGTGCTGCCTATCCTATAACCGAAAATGGGAATAACTTAAGTCGAATTATCTCTTCACTAGGCCTTCTTGTCTGTACATTCCACATGCTCGTATGAACCTTGTTATGTGTGCATTGGGATCTTTGGATGGCAATCCCGAGTATTGGCTATTTTGGACCAAAGTGAGTATAGTTGGATGTACATGGAAGTTGTTCGTTTTCCATCGGTGGTACATAGATCGAGTGTTGTGCATATTGAAATCCGGAGTCATATAGTCTGCAATTGATCTCTGCGATTCCTGAGGTATTCCATAGTATTCTTCTTCACGAATGTGTTATTGTGGGTTTGCTCTGTTGACTTGTGGTTCTTCAAGAATTGGTTCTTCATGGTTAATCGGTCCTTGTGGATTAACTGGTACTGGGTGCGGGTTTGGTATAGCTACTCATCTTCCTTGTGGATTTCTTGTTGCGCTTGATGAAGCCATTTGTGACCTTTGGGTGTTTTTCTTCCTAGTTGCTCTGTTGATTTCTGGAATGTGAGGTAATAAGCCTTGATTTCCTTTTGCTCGCGTGTGCATTCACCTGTTAAGATTATCAATGAAGCAAACATTCCACAATTGACTAGAAGTAGTCATTTGGGTAAGTAGCAAAAACAAATAAAATAGAAAATGAAACAAAATAATGTGGTGCGGATTAACAATGCTCAAATCTAGCAATCATTCAATCAAAGTAAACAAAAACATTTGACAACCTATTGCCTTCCCCGACAACGGCGCCATTTTGAAGATGCAATTTTGCGTAGGGGTGAATCGTCAAAAGATGTGTATGTTAAAACGGAAAGTGAATGACTCCCTGAGTGTCGGTCTCGAAGAAAGGACGTGGGGGTGAGTCAAGTGTTTGAGCGTTCACGTGATTGAGTCATGCAATAGATTTGAGAGTGGTGAATCACGATTTGGGAGTGAAAGGGTTCATAAAGTTTGTGAGAGAAAAAGGGGTAAAATAAGTAAGATTGAAAAGTATGTAAAGAGGTAGGGATTGGATAGTGCTCATCTATGTTGCATCCTAGTGTGTCTAAGGTATTGGATAAACAAGACGAAGATGTTGGCTATTCAAGAGTGTGTGTTCTTAGTCCTCTTCCACCTTCGTGTACTAAGGCTTCTTGGACTTAGGAATGCCTTCAAGCATCCAAAGTTCTAAGAGACATTTTATCAAACACTTTAGCTACACACTTTCTTACTATTCTTAAGAAGTCTATAGGATCTATGATTGTTACAAAGCTTCAATCTTAACTCTAATCAAAGACATGAAAGAGTCAAGAGCTCAATCTCTCATATAGATTGACCAAATCCAAACAAGATATCATCAAAACAACAATCAATAGACAAGAATAGATAACCCAACAATCCAAGCATTCAGATCCAAAATAAATATAAGATCATCACACTAGCAACATATCTTCACATACACAATCCAAATCTCTCGATTAATCTAGCCACTCATGATAAGAAATTCAATACAATAGCTAATTCAATCCAAAAACAAAATAGTAAAAATAGATTAAGTTGTAATAGAGATCACCTAGAGTTGAAGTGATCCTTCAATCCAAGTATGTTATCTTCTACAATGAGAATTATCTAAACTATTCTAAGAATATGAAAAAACTCTCTAAAATAATCCTAGAAATTATCTAAAGTGAATCCCAAAATTGAGAAAGAAGAAGACTCCTCTGAAATCTATCAAGGGAGTTTAAATAGTCTCCGAAAAGTAGCCCTAGGGGAAAATTCGCGCATTGTCGTCTCCACGCCCCTCCACACGCGTGTGGTCGTGCGTGGATGGTTACTGGATCGTGGCCACGCGCACCAACACGTGTGTGGAGGTCTTCTTGGGTCTTTCGGGGCTCCAGTCTTGCCTGGTTCATTTCTTAAGCTCGGTCTTGGGCCGAAGGTCCGTTTAAAGGATAGTAGTCAGTGGTTGCGAACTTATCACAACGAGGCGTGTTGGTCTGGTGGTTTGGTGTTCGGTTTGTGAGCTAGAGGGCGAGGGTTCGAATCCGGTTCTAGCAAGGATTAAGGTAATTCTTCCCTTTTTAACTCTTAAGAGTAATTAGTTTAATAATTGGTTCTTAAGATAGGGTATTGATCTTTGTTAATCATTAGGATTATTATTGGTTAATGATTATGTTATTATGGTTTAGTCCTTTAGCTCATTATAATGGTCATGTTACATTAGCCTTTAAGCATGGATTATAGGTGATAATTATAATGGACCAGCTAGGAATGTTAGTATCGTTATTAATAGCAAATAGTGATGGTATTAGATTATATTGATCTTCAGGTTCACGATTATGAACTAAGCTTAGGATTGGTGTTGCTTTGGATTAATACGCTTTTGGATTAAATACGCTTCAAAGGTAACCACTATGTCCATCAAAATCTATTTTTACACTCTCAATCTATATGATATTATTTGGTGTTGGAAATCCTAGAATTCCTTGATTATTAGCCTATTATTGATTGTGTTTGATGGATTCATGGACTTGTGTCTTGATCCTTTGTCTATTGATGTATATGATCATTGTTGGTTTGGATTTCCATGTTATTTGGCCTCTGTTAAATGAAATCTTGGTGTAGTATGATCTGATTGGTGTATTCTGGAACATTTCTTTGTATTCTGAGTTGAGTCTGATTCGGTGTGTGGGAATTGCCCTTGCGGGGCACTCTAGCGGTATAATGTAACTCGCTGGGGTCTTCTGTAAGAGTAAGGCGGTAGTGGTTGGTGGAGGTGAGTGATCCGTTGTTGTTTCCTTCTTTGTTCTGGAGTTTGTTGGAGTATTCTATTGGATATGTTACCATGATTCTGGATCATTTGTTCATACCTCTTAGTCCATTATATGAGTCTATTATTTGGTTGGTTGAATCCTTGATTATATTATTTGGGAGTTGGTTGGTGTTCATATCTGAGATGAGCACTCTGAGTGATGGTTCTTGGGCTGAGTTGAGTATGAGTATGGAGTGGTGGATCTTTGAGTATCTTTTGGAGGTTGATGGGTGAACTGACTGTGCTATTACTGACTTGTGACTTTGGACTTCGGTCCCTGTGATTGGACTTCGGTCCCTGTGATTGGGTTCATTACCCCTGTGATTGGACTTCGGTCCCTGTGATTAGACTTCGGTCCCTGTGATTGGGTTCATTACCCCTGCGTACCAGACTTCTGGATTCTGACTTCTGACTTCTGACTTCTGACTTCTGACTGTGGTTGGGTTTT
The DNA here is from genome assembly GCA_002525835.2 of Ipomoea batatas. Lineage (NCBI taxonomy): Eukaryota > Viridiplantae > Streptophyta > Magnoliopsida > Solanales > Convolvulaceae > Ipomoea > Ipomoea batatas. The sequence goes on from CM008339.1 coordinate 6,522,074, forward strand.
GGTATGATGGTTGGTATGAGGGATTGGAGGTTGGAGTTGGGATTTCTTTCTTGGTTTATGTGTTCGTGAGTTCCTTGTGTATACTCGGTTGATATCTTGTTGTTCTCATTGTGGTTGGTTGATTCCTTTTTGGTTGTTGTTCAGTTGGTAACTTGTTTATGGATTCGTTGTATTGTACTCTCGTTATTGGATATTGGCTTCGTTTGGATGAGTCTTGGTTTATGATTCGTTCAGTTTATTGTTGTTGAGTATCCGTTTTGAACTATTGAACAGTTTGTTGGTGTTTATATTCTATATGGGTGTGTAAACCTATTTACAAGCTTATGTATATCTATACTTCCTTGCGGGTGTGAATGGTGGTTGCTTAGCAGTCTTTTGCTAATGGTTCTTTGTGTGTTTTCCAGGTATGGAGTAAGTTTAAGCGCGAGCGCGTTAGAGCCTATCGTTATGAGGATGCTTAGACTTAGTTTATGTTGTTTAGACTTTGTGTTTCGGGCCTGTGAGCCATTTGAGATTTTATATACTCTTGACTAGTTATTGGGATATTTGAGACAGATTGAGGATTTTATCTATGCAGTGATCTATTCTCGGTTAGCCTGTGCATCTAGGCTGTGTTTTCTTACCTAGATGTGGCATGATGCCCCTTAAGTTTTAAATTCGCTTCCGCTATGTTATGTTTTGGTTGAGATAGGCAGCTGTTGTGTTAAGTTTTAGCTATCTCAGCTTGTGTAAGGTTGTGGTGTCACAGTTGGTATCAGAGCCTGTGTTGAGGTCTGAGTAGAAATCCTAGGGTTGTAATCTGAGACTCTAGGACTTGATCAGTAGAAATTAAGGAGTTTGAGAATCCTAGGATGTGTGAATTCTAGGAATCGCGGTGAGGACACGCCTTGTTTGTTTATATTATCTGTGTCTTGTTAACCTTGTTGTTTTGCAGCTTGTGGGCGCGTCTTCCCGATAAGTCTTAATCACTTTTAGTTAAGTTGCTTCGTTTTAGAATTTCCTAAGAGCCTGCTTTAGATTAGGAATAAGTAGCTAGTTGATGCGAAACGATGGATATCCCTCTATGTGTCTAAGCAATCAGAAGATGGGCGGCTCGTTGAAGAAGACTAATCCCTCGCGGTTTGGAGTCAGCGGCAGCAATCTACGTTCCCCAGGAATTAGCGTACTCACGCGTGTAGCCTCGTCTACAAAGTCTTATCCAACCTCAAGACTTGAAGAACAAGTTCGCGCAGCTGAAGTGCGATAAGAAGACGAAGAAAGCAATAGGAGCTTGAAGACTGAAGACTCAAAGGCTCTCGGCTATGAGGGAACGGCACGAGCAAATGTCGACGCGTCAAGAAAGGGTTAAAGCACGCCAATCGGGAGCTTCCGGATCAGCATTGAAGAGTCTCGTGCGAGCTAAACTCGGGGTTAACGTTGCATGAAGAATTATAATTCGAGGTCGTGATTCGCAGACCTTAAGATAGTCCTACCTACCTCCGAAGCGGCCACGAAGGAACAAGTTAGAAGCTACAACCTCCAAAGCAAAGAAGACTAAGTCAAGTAGAAAGGAGAACTTGGACGCTTAAGATCCCCGAAGATAGGAAGAAACGCCATTATCAATAATCCGATCTCATGAAGTGCGAAGGACCTACGAAGTGAATTGCGAAATAAAGACCTCGTGCAACCTGTTCGGTGTACCTTGGGAAGTAACTCCTTATGCAATGACTTAAGAAAGCAACCTTGACGACAAGAAAGAAACTAGGGATGGCTAAGCTGGCTAGTAAAAGACCGAATCGTCAAAAGATCAAGACCAACAGAAGTGAACCTAAAGGCTAGCTTAATCCTCGGATATTTCTAAGTAGAGTTATCTGAATTCTGTACTCGCGTTCGTCAGGAGCAAGGTTAAAACATGTCAACCGGTCAAAGTATTGTGGTCAAATCGTCAAGCCGTGGAAATCGTTTAGAGTTGAGAGACTTCTTACCCTTCTTAAAGCCGAATTCTTCTCCTTGTTCCTTGAAATCCCAATTATCCCTCCACAGAGAAATCCCTTCTCTTTGATTTAATCATTATTCTTAATTCTTCTTGGAAACTAAATCCTTCTTTGTTTCTTAAGACTCCAAACGCCTTTTGTTGAAACATCCCTCTTATTGATTCTAGACCTCATTTCGTCACTCCTTTTTTAACGTAATTCCTTTCTCTTCCTTGGAAATCTGAATGCCCTATTGTTGTAAAACTCTTTCAGCGTTTTCAATCTCGTTCCTATCTTTTCTCAAATCAGAGCTCTTTTCATTTCTCTTCCTTGCTGTTGAAAGAACTAGATATTTCCTTGGTTGTAAAATCTCTTCTATCCTTTCAAACGTTATTCTTGTTTGCTTCTTGAAAAGATCGTGTGCAAGGTGACGACCTTATCTCCTAAGTCGTAACTTTGATAACTCTTGATGCTATCCTTAAAACCTAAATCTTAAACCTTAAGCCTCTCCTTTTCTCTTCCCATTGGGTCAAGTTTTTCAAAACCGGGTATATATATATTATATGAATATTTTCTCTATATGCACTATCGTGCTAGTTTTTAACTCTCTGTCCCCAAAACGATTTTCGAGCTTCAGGGACGAAGCTCCTTTTAAGGGGGGTAGAGTGTAACACCCCGAAATATCCTACTACTCTATTAAATATAAAGGGGTTATTTTCTTATTAAACGATTATGAAAACGATTTCTTAAATATAATCATTTCATTATTGGGCTTGGAATAATGTATTTTCTTTGGACTACCTATATTTATTATTATTATATTACATTAAAAGGTTCTTAGCCCAAAATACCTATATAGATATATAGTATATGATTTTATTATGGGCTATGGACCCAAAGAACTATTTTAAATTAAATCATAACTATGGTAACAATAGTCTTGACCCAACTAAGTTAGTCCAAATTATATAGCCTTTCCAAATATACTTTAGCCCACTCTATTTTTGGTAACCCTAGCCCAAAATGGAAGTTTCCAATTAGGGTAATCCCAAAGAGTAATCAGCAGCCAAAAGAAAGAAAAGTTACGTCGTCGATCTTCTCTGTCTCTCTCGTAACCATCTTTTCGGTCCCTCTCCGCACCTTTCTCTCTCGACGGAGCGCTTTGCGCAAGGGAAGGGCAACCATGCCGGCGATGCCGTGGGCATTGACGTCGAAGCAGCGGCGAATCAACAGTGACCTCCAACACCGGCGACCTTGGTTCCCTCAAACGGCGTCTCCGGGCAGCTCCAACATTGGCGAAGCAGAGCATGGCAACCCGGTGTGCGATGGTCGTAGCGTAGCTGATGGCATCCGAGCAGGAGCTTCGTGGCGGCGTTGGACGAAGCAATGCAGCAACATTCCCCTCTCCGGTCATCCTCTACCCTCACGTCGTAGCAGCTCGCCGATCGCAGCAGCAGCCGGCGGCCTCGGTCTTTCTCTCTCGTTGACGTTACCACAAGCAGAGCTGCAATGGTGGTGACGGCTAGTGTACGTGGTCGACGATGGGTTCCGGCGAAGAGACGAGTGGCGTTGGAGCAGCTTGCGGAGCCCTCACGGCAGCAACTGACGGGGCCGACTGCACCGTCACCCAGACCCGTGACCTCCTCCCCTGTCTCCGGCAGTAACGGTGAGCTCTCAGCGACGGCGGTCTCAAGCAACAGGCGGTAAAGGGTGACCTTCTTCCCCGATTTTTCCAGCAGCGAACGGCGAACCAAAGTGGTGGTCGACGACCTCCTCTGGCGAGCAATCTGTCTCCTCTGTTCACAGCAGCGGTTCTCCTTCACGGTTGCCGAAGGTCCGTTTAAAGGATAGTAGTCAGTGGTTGCGAACTTATCACAACGAGGCGTGTTGGTCTGGTGGTTTGGTGTTCGGTTTGTGAGCTAGAGGGCGAGGGTTCGAATCCGGTTCTAGCAAGGATTAAGGTAATTTTTCCCTTTTTAACTCTTAAGAGTAATTAGTTTAATAATTGGTTCTTAAGATAGGGTATTGATCTTTGTTAATCATTAGGATTATTATTGGTTAATGATTATGTTATTATGGTTTAGTCCTTTAGCTCATTATAATGGTCATGTTACATTAGCCTTTAAGCATGGATTATAGGTGATAATTATAATGGACCAGCTAGGAATGTTAGTATCGTTATTAATAGCAAATAGTGATGGTATTAGATTATATTGATCTTCAGGTTCACGATTATGAACTAAGCTTAGGATTGGTGTTGCTTTGGATTAATACGCTTTTGGATTAAATACGCTTCAAAGGTAACCACTATGTCCATCAAAATCTATTTTTACACTCTCAATCTATATGATATTATTTGGTGTTGGAAATCCTGGAATTCCTTGATTATTAGCCTATTATTGATTGTGTTTGATGGATTCATGGACTTGTGTCTTGATCCTTTGTCTATTGATGTATATGATCATTGTTGGTTTGGATTTCCATGTTATTTGGCCTCTGTTAAATGAAATCTTGGTGTAGTATGATCTGATTGGTGTATTCTGGAACATTTCTTTGTATTCTGAGCTGAGTCTGATTCGGTGTGTGGGAATTGCCCTTGCGGGGCACTCTAGCGGTATAATGTAACTCGCTGGGGTCTTCTGTAAGAGTAAGGCGGTAGTGGTTGGTGGAGGTGAGTGATCCGTTGTTGTTTCCTTCTTTGTTCTGGAGTTTGTTGGAGTATTCTATTGGATATGTTACCATGATTCTGGATCATTTGTTCATACCTCTTAGTCCATTATATGAGTCTATTATTTGGTTGGTTGAATCCTTGATTATATTATTTGGGAGTTGGTTGGTGTTCATATCTGAGATGAGCACTCTGAGTGATGGTTCTTAGGCTGAGTTGAGTATGAGTATGGAGTGGTGGATCTTTGAGTATCTTTTGGAGGTTGATGGGTGAACTGACTGTGCTATTACTGACTTGTGACTTTGGACTTCGGTCCCTGTGATTGGACTTCGGTCCCTGTGATTGGGTTCATTACCCCTGTGATTGGACTTCGGTCCCTGTGATTAGACTTCGGTCCCTGTGATTGGGTTCATTACCCCTGCGTACCAGACTTCTGGATTCTGACTTCTGACTTCTGACTTCTGACTTCTGACTGTGGTTGGGTTTTGGTATGATGGTTGGTATGAGGGATTGGAGGTTGGAGTTGGGATTTCTTTCTTGGTTTATGTGTTCGTGAGTTCCTTGTGTATACTCGGTTGATATCTTGTTGTTCTCATTGTGGTTGGTTGATTCCTTTTTGGTTGTTGTTCAGTTGGTAACTTGTTTATGGATTCGTTGTATTGTACTCTCGTTATTGGATATTGGCTTCGTTTGGATGAGTCTTGGTTTATGATTCGTTCAGTTTATTGTTGTTGAGTATCCGTTTTGAACTATTGAACAGTTTGTTGGTGTTTATATTCTATATGGGTGTGTAAACCTATTTACAAGCTTATGTATATCTATACTTCCTTGCGGGTGTGAATGGTGGTTGCTTAGCAGTCTTTTGCTAATGGTTCTTTGTGTGTTTTCCAGGTATGGAGTAAGTCTAAGCGCGAGCGCGTTAGAGCCTATCGTTATGAGGATGCTTAGACTTAGTTTATGTTGTTTAGACTTTGTGTTTCGGGCCTGTGAGCCATTTGAGATTTTATATACTCTTGACTAGTTATTGGGATATTTGAGACAGATTGAGGATTTTATCTATGCAGTGATCTATTCTCGGTTAGCCTGTGCATCTAGGCTGTGTTTTCTTACCTAGATGTGGCATGATGCCCCTTAAGTTTTAAATTCGCTTCCGCTATGTTATGTTTTGGTTGAGATAGGCAGCTGTTGTGTTAAGTTTTAGCTATCTCAGCTTGTGTAAGGTTGGGGTGTCACAATTAGTAGAGGGGATTGAAGGCCCCACATTAGCCATTGTGATTGATGATTGAATTTTTCCATTTGTTTGTGAAAATGATGAAGTAGGGTGTTAGTCTTGTGTGGATGATGTTCTTCATGATTTGCTTCTATTTCGGCCGGAGTAGATAGTAGACTTTGTGAAAGTGAGTGTGTGCGCGATAGCGGCCTCTCACGAGTCTAACTCATCCACATCCCCGCCCTCTATCCGAAAGGATGAGGCCCGGGAGGAGTGGTAGGCAAGGTGTTCGATTAAATGCCTCAACCAAATGAGGATTGAGAGTTTGAGTATGACGCCACTCGGTATTGATACCGTGGACTCCCGTGATTATTCCTGAACCTCGTTTCTATAATCCTCATAGTGCGGTCAATCACATAGGCTCATTAAGGCATTCAACCCCCTTGTTCTTTTAAACCTTTTCCTATTAAATTCACTTTTGCAACCCCCAATCCATGACTCAAATGTTCCCCAGTGATTCTCGTAAGTCTTATCTATTAACCTCCTACATGCCAACACTAATTCACTCCAATTTGTCATCCTTGAGACCGACACTCGGGGAGTATTGACTCTTCGTTTTATCACATTCCATTGCACACCTCACCCACTAAACTCACAACCTTCACATCTAAATCCTTTAAATTTGTGAGTTCTACATTTTTGAAAGAGTCAATCTCTCATTTAATGAGAGAATGTCAAACTATTGTGGGCACTCACTCTCAACTCGAATAGCGCAATAATTTTTTGATTCTTGAAAAAGATGAATTAAATGAAAAATTGCAAAATGCTACATCTGAGGTGAAAGAATTGAAGGCCAAAATTATTTGTCTTCAAGAAGAGTGTAAAGCAAGGGAAGTGAGAGAACACAACCTGAGGGAGGTTATAGCCACATTTACTCATTCATCCAAAATAATGGATAAAATGGTAAATATGCAAAAACCCTCAAGAATAATAAAGTTCAAGTAGTAAAATTCGTTAAGTCAAGATAGCACAATGAGACAAGGAATTGGTTATCAAACAAATGCCAAAATTAATACTCCTAGGCCGAAGCATCAATATCACAATATTTCGCCTAAGCAACAAATTAATAGACAAAAGTTTGTCCCTCATAAGAAATCTACCAATGAGTTTAGTGCACAAAATTCATTTAGGAAAATGAGAAAATTTCCTAACTATGGAGAAGGATGGTCTTATCCTTCTGAGCATGATTGGTATGGAGAAATTAAATGATGGACTAAATCAATGTTTAATTCATTTCCCTAGATTTAAACAATATTCTTCCCAAGTGCCAAAGAATAGAGTAAATTTTCAAAACCTGGCACCAAAAACCTGTTCAAAAATTAACTATGATTATAAGATCAATAATGGTTACAAACCACCTACTCTTGGTTCAATAAGAACAAGGCGGATTTGGGTACCAAAAATGACTAACACTAAAGGACCCAAGCAAAACTGGGTACCTAAAAATATTTAAATATTTTGCAGGAAGTTTGGTACTTCGATAGTGGATGTTCCCGACACATGACTGGAAATAAATCTAGTCTTGTGAATTTCAAATCCATCGAAGGATCAAAAGTTGTATTCGGAGGAAACGATCGATATGGTTCAACGAAAGGAACCGAAATGACAGTACGAAACGAATTAAAGATAGAAGATGTATCATATGTGGAAGGTCTAAAATTCGACTTGTTTAGTACAAGTCAATTTTGTAACAAAGGATACCTAGTAGAATTCTTCAAAGATAAACGCCAAGTGAAAAATGAATGAACCGGCGAAGTCGTACTTGAAGGAACAAGAAAAAAAATATGTACGTTGTGGATTGGAATACAACTAAAGATTTTGTGTGCTTAATGGCAAACAATTCAAGCATCATAAGTTGGGAATGACACAAGACAAGAAGTTGAAACATTTGAACTTCAAGACTATCAACAAGCTAGTAACGAAAAATCTAGTCAAAGGACTACCCAACATCACGTTCAAGAAAGATCAAATCTGTGACGCATGTCAAAGAGGAAAGCAAATCAAATCATCATTCAAATCCAAGACTCATGAATCAAGTTTAAGACCTCTTAGTCTGCTACACATGGATCTTTTTGGTTTAGTAGACCCAGTCAGTATGAGTGGTAAGAAATAAATTCTTGTTGTTGTTGATGATTTTTCTAAGTACACATGGACATTATTTCTCAACAAAAAGAATGAAGTGGAGAAAAAGCTGCCAAAATTACTCAAGAAACTTCAAAATGAAAAAGAAGCCAAAATAGTCAAAATCCATACCAACAGAAGTACAGAGTTCGTGAATGGCGTAATCCAAGCATATTGCAATTCCCAAGGAATTGTACATCAATTATTAGCCGTAAGAACGCCGCAACAAAATGGTGTTGCCAAAAGAAGAAATAGAATGCTTAAAGAAGCCGTACGAGTCATGATTTCGGCCGCCGACCTACCGAAATGTTTTTGGGCAGAAGCTATCAACACTACTTGCTATACTCAAAATATGAGCATGATTCACAAATTGCACGACAAAACACCATATGAATTATGGAAAGGGAGAAAACCTAACCTTAGTTATTTTCATTCATTTGCTTGCAAATGTTTTGTTCTTATTAATGGAAAAACACATCTAAAAACATTTTATGAACGTGTAGATGAAGCTATACTTTTGGGATATTCTTCCACCAGCAGAGCATTCAGAGTATTGAATAAATCAACAACGGTGGTAGAAGAATCAATTCATGTTGTGTTTGCTGAATCAGCAAAAATCAAAGAAGCAGATGTTTTGAAAAGTGGTAAAAACGTCCAATTAAGTGATACTAATGATTCTTCTGAGATTGAGATCTTGCAGGGATTAAGTGATTTGGAACTAGATAATTCCAAAATTGGGAGCAAGGACGTGTTGCATGGTAGGGGAGAGGATGATGCTAATCCTAGAAATGAAGGCAACCATGTGGATGAGGCTAACCTCACAAATGAGACAAATATTGAGCATGAAGCTAATCACATGAATGTGACAAACCCTATAAGTGGGGATAAGGCTGACTAAGCTAACCAAGATCGATCCACACATGCAAGTCAACCTCCATTTACTATCAACGTCCAGGATGCTTCTCAATCTGATCGAAAATGGCTAAGAAGTCATCCTTAAGATCTTATTATTAGAAACTTGCAAGAAGGCATGAAAATAAGGTCATCTACAAGTGATACTTTATTTGGATGTTTTCTATCCCTAATCAAGCCAAAAGAAATAGATGAAGCTCTAAGTGACTCAAGCTAGATTGAGGCCATGCAAGAGGAGCTAAATCAATTTGCAAGAAATGATGTATGAGAGTTTGTTCCTAGACCAAAAAAACACAACGTTATTAAAACCAAATGGGTCTTTAGGAGCACAGCCAACGAAGATGGAATCATTGTTAGGAATAAAGCAAGGCTAGTTGCAAAGGGCTATTCACAAGAAGAAGGAATTGATTTTGATGAAATATTCGCCCCAGTTACACGACTTGAAGCAATCCGAATTTTTCTAGCCTATGCAGCATACAAAAATTTCACAGTCTACCAAATGAACATGAAACGTGCGTTCCTAAATAGCTTACTTGAAGAGGAATATGTTGAACAACCACCCGGTTTTGAGGTAAAAGGTGATGTTCATAAGGTCTACAAACTAAAGAAGGCATTATATGGGTTAAAACAAGCACCCCGAGCTTGGTACGATACCCTATCAATGTTCTTAATTAGTTGTGATTTTACCGAAGGACTTGTTGACAAAACCTTATTTAGAATTCAAGAAAATAATCATATTATATTGGTGCAAATTTATGTTGACAATATTATCTTTGGAAGTACTGATAAATCTTTGTGGGAAATTTTTTAAGCTTATGCAAAACAGATTCGAAATGAGCATGATGGATGAATTAAACTACTTCCTTGGACTACAACGCAAACAATTAAAGGAAGGTATCTTTATCAACCAGGACAAATACACAAAAGATCTCATCAAAAAGTTTGGAATGAAATGAAAAGTTTCAGTTAAAATTCCAATGAGTACTACACTCATACTAGACAAAGATGAAGAAGGCAAGGAAGTTGACCAAACAAAATATCGAGGAATGATTGGATCTCTACTATACCTAACTATGAGTAGACCCAATATATCTTACTTAGTGGGTGTATGTGCTTTTAACACCTCACTCTGTATCATTGTGTTGAAATAGCATGTTAGATTTTTAAGTAAGATCGCTTAGAGGGCGAAGCTTTCTTTTAAGGAGGATAGATTGTGATACCCTGATTTTTGTTAAGGAAATTAATTATTTAATTGGGAATAGCATTGATCTTTTGAGCATAAAAAAATAAGATTTAGCTTTCGTTTTTATAGTGATTTGAACACTAAACCCTCCCCTATAATTCTAAGTTCTATACCGCCAAGCTATCACAATTCTTAGTTCCCTTAGTCCATTTGAACCCTTATTCTCATTGTGATCATCATCATCATCATCATCATCATTATTATTATTATTATTATTATTATTATTATTATTATTATTCATCCACGGCAAAACACTTATATGGTAATTATGTTAGTAATTCATTAATACATGGTATTACTTGCATGCATATATACGGAATATATTTATTTATATATTAAATAAATTTGAGTACAAATAAATAATGCTTTTGATTTCAATACTTCTAAGTGTAATATTTTACTTATATGTATATATGTATATAGCTATAAATTGTAGGATATTGACATTGATAATATATATACGTATATATTATGTGGACCATATATTTGTATGCTAATTATGTTAGTATATGTATACATATATGGTTAACCAGGAGTGGTCAGTATTTATTTAAGGTTATATTATATATTTTACATATATTATATCAAATAAGATAATTAAGAATTATTTGATTGAGATTTTGATTGGAAGTTACAAGTTTATAATTGATCAAATTCTCCTATTTTCATTAAAATCTAATGATGATGATTGGGATAAGTTGACTTCTTCATTCTTTTCTTTTCTTCCTCTTTGGCAGGTTATCACAAATAGGAAAAAAAAAAATTCTCTTCTCTTTTCTTCTAGAGTTGAAATCTTTCTTCCAAAGCCAAAGAGAAACCTTGTCAATTGAAGGTTTTAAGGGGAAAGTGAAGGAATTGCTTTCAAGTAAGTGGTTATGTCTTCCATTACTTTGCCTTTTTTTTTACAAATGAAAAAAAAAAACATATGAACTTTGGACGGTTTATGATTATAAGAATGTTTTAACTTTCTTGTATGATTCTTTGAAAGTATGAGTTGTGATTTTGTACTCAATTTCTTTTGTATAAAATGCATAATAAAAAAATATATATTCATTTTCCTTATATTTATATAAATTGGGTGTATATAAAAAAATAATAATTAATAGTAGAGTTAAAGAAATATCAAATCTTTAGATTGTTATGTACCTACAGTATTCGGATTGTAGGTTTGCATAATATATATATATATATAATATAACTGTACAATTTGTCATACATATATAATGTTTTAATTAATTTAAATTTATATACAAGTTTTGTACGTAGTATAATATTTAAACATGGGTAATTTGCATTTACTAGCTAAATCTATTTTTTAGAAAATATATGTATGTGTAATTTGTGCAGTGTATTGATATCTATAAATAATAATATATGCTTTACATGTGTGATGTTCGTACATATGAATATATTTAGTAGCAAATCAATTCTTATAATTTATACAACTACCGTACGTAAATATGTTTTATTTTAATTTTTATAATAGTTAAATGTGATTAATATGGAACAAGTGTCTGGTCTTTATTTTAAAAGAGGGAAACTTTATCTTGCATTGTGCATGAAGTATAAATTCTCAAGTGTTGAATGAGGTTGCTGTAATGATCAATCTTTTCTCTATGGTATGTAAGTTGGAAGAATTTGATTTTGGAAGTTTATCAATTGGAGTTGTTAAAGGTGATCTTGAGCACATGAACTTCTTAATTAAATTGTTGAGATCTAAAAGCTAAGCTTGAATTGATGAAATTAATTTATGTAAGCTTATGGAAGATATGATATGATCATGTGAAGTATTTAGTTGGATACTAAATACTAGGACAGTAATTGTTCTGTTTAAATTTTGGAGTGGTTATATGAATTTACCACTAGGGCATTATTTGTCCTGTTTAAATTTTGGAGTGGTTATATGAATTTACCACTAGGGCATTATTTGTCCTGTTTAGTTGTGAAGTGGTTATATGAATTTACCACTAGGGTCGTCTATGTACCCTGTTTTGGGAGGAGCCAGTAGAAACATATCATGGCTACCTTGGGCTTAGAACTTCTCGGTGAGGCTTGGAATCCTCATTCGGGGGTGTGCACACTTAAGGTTTGGGTCCAGATTCCACTGGAATGGGAATTTGTGAAGTGTTCAGCGTGGAGCTGTTCACTAGGGCCTAAGTATAAAGGACCCTGTCCCATTTATATGTTGATGTTCTTCCATAATCTTTTAACTTGTTAGAAAGTAAATTTAATGTTACTAAGGTACAATTTTGGTATATGGAGATTTATTGTTGATGAAACAAGAGGTGTATTGTAACTTGTAAGTAACTTTTAAAGAATATTCGTTTTGAAAAACATGTACCTTATTTTATTTAATGTATGTTTTGGGCAAAGTACACCCTTACTTAGCAAGTGTTGCTAATACTTTTGTTATTTGTGTTATTTTCCTTCTATGATTTAGCAGGAATGGATTGAAGAATTGATATGGATGAGAGAGTTAGCACGATTTGAAAGTCTGGTGTAATAGTTGGTTTTTATCTATTATGGACTTAAATATAATTGAATAAGGGGTGATGTTTTACATAAAGATTTATTTTTGGATGGAGATTTTACTTTAATTTTGTTTTGTGGTTTAGCCTTAGCACTTAGGTTCATTAGTTGCCTAAGTGTGGCGGTAATACCCTCAATAAAGTTTGTAAAGCTTCCGTATTTCAAATTATGTCTTAATGTTTACTTAATTAATTGGTGAAAATAAGAAAAAAAATAGGCCGTTTTTTGGGGTGTTACAGTGCTAGATTCCAATCACAACCAAAAGAAAGTCATTTTCAAGCAACTAAGAAGATTATCCGTTATCTCAAAGGAACTATCAATGTGGGATTATGGTATCCCAAGGAAGGTAATCTTGAACTAATCTGATTTTCATATGCAGATTTTGCAGGATGCAAAATAGACAGAAAAAGTATCTCGGGAACGTGCCAGTTCTTAGGGGGAAGGTTAGTCTCTTAGTTCAGTAAGAAACAAAACTCCATTGCTACAAGCACAACCGGAGCAGAATATATCGCAGCAGGGAGTTGTAGTGCACAAATTCTACGGATGAAGCAACAATTTAAAGGATTACAGAATTAATTGTGATGACGTTCGTATTTTCTGTGATATAATACTTGTGCAATTGCTATTACCCAAAATCTAGTGCTTCACTCACGTACCAAACACATAGATGTGAGACATCATTTTATTCGAGATCACACCGAAAAGAATGACTTAAAGATCGAGTACATACCCATAGAAAATCAAATTGCTAACATTTTCACAAAGCCTTTATGCGAATTTAGATTCACTACTTTAAGGCACAAGATGGGTATGATCAAAAATTTACCCCTTCATCTTCTACCCTACCTATCGTCCTCCATATGGCTTCATCAAGTGTTTCTATACCCAAAGACACCCAAGTCGAAGCATCAACCGAAAAGATCAATTCCGGACACCTACTTGACAAAACCGACTTCTTGAACATCTCAATCAACCCAAGATTTGCTCAAAATGTTCTAACTGGATTGGAAAGAAGTGACATTCTAAAGGTATGCATTTTCAAGTATGTTTGAATTTTTGTTGATGAAGTTGTAGAATTCGTTGAGCATGCTTTGAATAGAGTATCTTATATTGAATCCATAGTTGGTGGTGTTCGTGTGAGAATTGACTTAGATAATTTTAGAAATTTGTTTGATCTCTTTGATAATGCTATTAGATTTGAAGACTTTGTGTTTGATTCAAATGATTATTGGAGCATGGTGCGTAGAAATGTTCATATTATTGTACCAAAATTGTCCAGAACTCGTAAGGATCTTATTTAGGAATATGGAAAATTGTTGGAAAATATTGCTAAATGTGTTTTGTGTAAGCTTGGTGGATTTGATAGGTTAACCTCTCAAATCTCTCATATTATATATGCCATTTTGAATATTGAAAATGAGTTGGACTGCAGTGGTACTATGTACGAAAGATTGGTGGAAATAGTGAAGTCTAAGGATAAACTTGGGTATGGCATGTTGATTGGTGAACTATTAAGGAGAAAAGGAGTCAAAATGAGTCAACCAAAGCCAATTGCAAACGACAAGTTCATATTTCGAATTAATGCCAAGAAACTCGGACCACTATAAGTGATATTAGAAATTATTGCTAAATGTGTTTTGTGTAAGCTTGGTGGATTTGATAGGTTAACCTCTCAAATCTCTCATATTATATATGCCATTT
>CM008339.1:6536595-6548632 GCA_002525835.2 Ipomoea batatas
GCTTACATAAAAAATAATTTTTTTATAATATACGAAAGAATATTATTATTTTTGTTTTTTATAATAATTATTTTTTATGTAAGCATGTGTATTTCGTATATACATATATTATATGTGTATTTTTGGAGCATATATATATGTGTGTGTGTGTGTGTGTGTGTGTGTGTGTGTTACCGTGCGTAAATGTATATATATACTAGTACTGTATAATGCAAACGACAAGTTCTTATTTCGAATTAATGCTGGTGATTGAAGATAGTGAAATCCCTCCTTTGAGTGAATGGAGAAGAGTGGACTAGGAGTATTACACCACCTCTGAACCACTATAATCTCTATGTCCATTTATTTATCTGCTTATAATTACATATTTTCATGCATACTTATATGATCATCACATGCATTGAATACTTTGTCATACTGAGCATTATAGCATCAAGGATTTTGTGTCAATTAAATGTACATGCAAAGCATAATTTATATTTGACTCATCCTCATCCTACTTGCATTTGCTTTATTATTTCGAACCCAAGTGTACACTGCTTAAAATAATTCATCTGGGTTTAATAGTTCCCACGTCTGCATGTAAACCATACTTTTCATACTTATTATTTGAGTTATTTTTAGAAGTTCTAACGTGTTGCAGGTAGTGAAGCTCTTCATTTTTATGTGATTTGATTATAGCACTTTACCATATCTTTATTCCGCTGCGAAGTCTAATTTGGTTATTTGCTTTGTGTTTGTTACCTAGAGTTGAAATTACCAGCGGATGCAGAAATTCTTCAAGGGCAGAGTTTGACTGTGCTACGGGAGCAATATTGCAAACAAGTGATGGAGTCTGTGTTGGTGGGGCAAAGTCTTCATTCTCAGTATGAAGTTATGTTCCACAATGCTCTTGAGCAGAGGAAGAAACTCAAAGCGGACATACTATTGCGGGACACCGAGCTTAAGAAACTAAGGGATGAGAACGCAACGCTAAAATCTGACTACGCAACGTTAGAGCTGAAGCTGAAGGATGAACGAAAAGAGCATAAGGAGACTCGTGCTACTGTTACCAAGCTGGAGGAATCTCTTAAAGAAGCACGAGAGACTTACAAGCAATCAGTTGAGTTCAAGAATGACGTCCGAGAGTTTATGAGCACCCCTGAAGCTGTAGAGGAGTTCTTTGAGTCCGTGACTAGCCGGGTTGCACTCGAGGCAGAGTCTCAGTTGGCATTCGATCTTGGAATATTCACCATGCAGCAACAGATTTACCCGGTACTTAAGGAAAAAAGCATGATTTTGATCCGCCGGCTATGGGCTTGCCCGGGATTATGAGGGACCCTGATCCTGAGTCTGAGCACCACATAGTTATTAATGAAGATGAGGTTACTGTTGATGCTGCTGATGTTGCTGATTTGGGAATGACTGACCGTCCTGCAAACACCAACACTGCTGCCCAGGATGCTGCTGAGGATCCCACTACTACTACGGAAGATGCTTAGCCTGTCTTATTTTTATTTTTCATTGTTATTCGTATTTTTTTTGAATACTAGTTTCGTATTACTTGTGTTTTGAACACTTATTGTTCTTTGAATACTAGATTCGCAGTGTTTTTGAATACTAGTTTCGAATTATCCTCATGCCCAACTTTTTTTTTCGACATCGGCATTGTGCCGAGGTTTCAGCTCAGCTTTGTGCCGAGGTGGGACCTTGGCATTGTGCCGAGGTGGAGATGGGACCTCGATTCTTTTTTTTTTTTCAACTCTTTTTTCGACCTCGGCACTGGGCCGAGGTGTAACACCCCATAAATTCGTTCAAGCCTTGAGACCGGTAATTGTTTCCACCGGGCGATTTATTTGATTTAATTGGGATTAGTCTTTCCAATTGATACATATATATTTCTTGAACCCGGAATTAATTATTTATTCAAAAGCCAAATTCTTGATTTAATTCTTGTAAGGGATTTATTCTAATTTGGATCCTTACAATTCTTATAAGTAAGAGTATTTTTATAATGGCCCAATTCCTTATGCTAGTATATATATATATTGTCTCTAAGACATTTAATTCCTAATATTATGGGCTTTCTCCTTATTCTATGTATTCATTTATTTAAGAGATGAATCATTTGGCCCAATAATTAACCTTGTACATAGCAGTGTTATATATAAAGAGTTAAGCCCATTCCTTATTAAATCTTCCACCCTAATATATACATATATGTATATATGTATTATGGTATATGTAACACCCCAATTTTCAACTCTTACATTTATTACAAATCCGTAATAATACATCAGCGGAAGCTTACATCTTATCAAAAGAAAACTGGGTGCTACCGCCACACCTAGAGTGAATTCTATCACCTCTTGACAAACTCCACTCTAAGTGCACAGGCTAAACTTACAACATCGACATCCACTTCCATCTTGTTTAGAGCTCATCGGGCTACTGGAGTCCACACTAATCTACATCTAATAAAGTACACAATGAAGTGTAGTTAGCACGACGGCTAAGTAAGGAAATCCATTTGTCACTTAAAAGTAGACAAAGGTTTGAAAACATTTAGTGAAACAACATCCACTCGTCTCGTAAGACAAAATCATTTCTTTCTCAAAGACGTTACAAAATAACTCTTTTCTCGTCTTTAAAACTTCCTTAGTTTCATATAGTAAGAGTGAGGCCTACAACCTCGGGCCATGGCACTCCAGCCCTCCCGTAGGTTCCTCCCTTATCCCAACCCCACCCAGGCTATGGCACTCAAGCCTTCCCGTGGGCACCTCTCCTTATTCCAACATGACGACATAACGGCGAATAGACTTCGCTCTAACAATATAACGACCACTGGGCTATGGGCACTTAAAGCCACCCGTGGGTCAATCAAGGTCCTCCTCACTTACTTTAGAAACTACAGTTTTGAAAACATGATTCTTCCTTCAATTTTTCTTACTCAAATCATTTCTTTTGGACATATTTCACCAATGAGTCCAATATTTGAAATCGGCTACCTCTTTAGCCCCTGAAGGATTTTCAAACATCATTTTCTCAAACAATAAGGTTTTGACAACCTTTATATCAAAATAGCATACGTTTTTCAACGTAAGTTTTCATAAACATTTTTGGATACACTTCATATGTCCATCTCACACTCATCGGATACTTATATATTCTACTAACACTACATATATCTATTCCCATTACTTATTCCTTATCATGAACTTCAGTCCATCTTACAATCCAATCATCATCGGTGATCCATAATCACGGTTCCACCATTAACTACTAATAGATAGTTGTCCTTTTCACTATCGTCATCAACAACTTCCACTATCATCAACACCATTATAACTTAAGGATATCGTACATCCTAACATATATAAATTCTAATAGGTAAGGTCATTGCCTAACCATAACCCAAAAATCATGAGATTATCATTTAATCTCCATCATTAATCCACGTCCTTAGCATCACCTGATCACCATTAACTCACTAACTACCTCACAATTATCATTAACACATCCATAATCATACTAAGCATAATTCAGAAAATTTCAGCTTTGCGCAGTCCGAAAGATTGAGCCGGTAAAAATAGTTCCCGAACTCTTTTTCACTTGAAATTTTTATGGTAGAACCCTAACTCATAGTACTTGATGTTCATAAAAAGTTTTGGTCACCTAGGTTCACGAATTAACACAGAAAATTCCATCTTTGCCCTTGGCAGTGTGCTGTCCGGAATTTTCTTCTCTCTGGACCAGTTTTGGAAAAAATTTCGAAAACCATACTTATACTACTCCGATCCTTACGAAATTTTATATGTAGGTTCTACACTTATAGATCTACATGTCCAAAAAATTTAGGATCAAAATACCTTACCAATTTTTCCCAATAATTTTCGGAAGTCACTGCCAGAGACTAGCTTAATTTCTTTCCACTATTTTCACAAGTATAAGCCTATATGGACATAAATACAACATATACAAGCATATCCAAGCTATGAACATATATACAAAAATATTCCCAAAGCTCCAAAACACCATGTTTCAACCAAATAATCAATTATCTTATTTCAAGTGACTAAACCAACTTAAGGGAATTCCTTACCTCTTTGAGAGCATTCTAACACCATAAGATGGATTTTGGATCTTTTCCCCAAATTTCACTTTAAACCCTAGGATCAAAATCAACACCATAACAACAAATACAAAGAAACTAAGCTTAGATTCATGATCTAGGAAGGAATACAAAGCTTTTTACCGAATAAAATTGGAGTTTTACCGAATAGTTTGACACTTGTGAAGAAAGCTTGGCTATGGAAGCTTGAAACTTAAGGAAGAAGATGATGAAGATCACACCCTCTCTCTCTCTCTTTGTATTTTCGGCAATGGGAAGAAGAAAAGGGAAACAAATGGCTTTTATATTTCCCATTTGGCTTATGGGATAAGAATGGAACATGTGGTGAAAATTTGTGACATGTGTCAAAATCTTGTGGTTTGTTCATAAAAATATCTTGGCTTGGACTGATTGTGATTAAATCAGATTAATTCTCGGTAGAAACTAATTTCATTCAAATAATTCTCGAACCCAAAAATTTATACCAGTCTAAAACTCAAAATTGGGCTAGGTTCGGTTCACCGCGAAATTTAACGATGCTACGATCACAATAAATTTTAGCTGCTATGGACCAACTTAATTAAATAGGAAATTCAAGAATAATAGTATGGTGCTTAATAATCCATTTCCTAGGACAAACGGGTCCGAATACTAGCTCCTAAAATTCTTACGGTTCGTGACCGGTACGTACGATCGCAGCTTAATAACAACTATACTCACTTATAAAAATTCTTTGAAGCATCGGGAGATCATCTTATGAATTTCATAGCCTAAAGACATATTTTTCGAACCTTAGTCTTATAGGAATAGGCGAGGGGTTACAGTATATATATTGAAGACTTAGCATTTTCTAGAGATTCCACTCTCTCTCTTCCCCTACTTATTCTTCACGCCACTTTCATTCATCTTCCCCTTCAAAGATTGGTCTTCATTTCATCTTCAATATTCAAGTCAAGATTGCTCTTTTAGGATTGTTGAGGCTTGGGTAAGTGTATATCTCTAGGAGTATACCTTGCATCATGTTATTTTCATAATCTTTATATAAGTTCTTATGTTGTTCTTTTGGGGATCTTTTGGGAAAAAGATGATCAAGATGGAGGTGGTGCCTTGTGAGGTGTTTTGAGGTTTTCTTGGGTGAAGTGTGCTTCAAGAGGTAACCATCATGTCCACTAAAACCTATTTTACACTCTTGATCTATGAATATTATTTGGTGTATTGGAATCCTGAAATTTCTTGGATATTAGCCTTGTTGTTGGTCTGTGAACCTTTCTTTTGATGGATTAT
The DNA here is from genome assembly GCA_002525835.2 of Ipomoea batatas. NCBI lineage: Eukaryota > Viridiplantae > Streptophyta > Magnoliopsida > Solanales > Convolvulaceae > Ipomoea > Ipomoea batatas. The sequence continues at coordinate 6,541,970 of CM008339.1, forward strand.
GAACTTGTGTTCTTGATCCTTTGCATATTGATGCTTATGAACATTTGTTGGTATGGATTCCATGTTTATTTCGCTTCTGAGATATATAATCTGGACAATCTGATCTTAGTTTTGTATTCTGGAATGAGTATTGTGTATTCTGTTCCGAGTCTGGAATCTGTGTTGGGGTTGCACTTGCAGTGCATTTAGGCGGTATAATGTGTCCCGCTTAGGTGGTCCGCAAGTGTACTGGTGGAAGGGTTTGGCGGAACATGGTGTTCCGTTGGTGTGTTCCATTAGAACTAGAGGAAGGGTTCGGCGGAAGAGGCAGCTCCGTGAGGGCGTTCCGTTAGTGTTGGTGGAAGGGTCTGGCGGAACATGGTGTTCCGTTGGTGAGCTCCGCAAAGTCATTTCGAGTTCTGTTCCTGTGAGCTATTCTGTGATTTGTTTGTTTGGTTGTTTCCCCTTTTGTTCTGAACCTTGTTGGAGTATCTTGTTGGGTATTTTACCATGTTTTGGAGTATTTATTCATCTCTCATGGTCCATCTTTTGAATCTCTTGTGCAATTGAATCCTTGATTACATTATCTGGAGTTGGTTTGTGTTCATAATCTGAGATGAACACTCTGAGTGGTTGTTCTTGGGCTGAGGTTGAGGTTGGATATGGAGGGTGAATCCTTGAGTATCTTTGTGTATATGGGCACTATTTGCCTTTGTGTATATTTGGGTACGACTTGCCTCCGTGTATATTTTGGGGCTTTATTTGCCATTGTGTATATGGGCACTATTTGCCTCTGTGTATTCGGGGCACTATTTGCCTCTGTGTATTTGGGCTCCTTTGCCTTTGTGTATATGGGCACCATTTGCCATTTGTGTATATCCGCACTATTTGCCACTTTTGTAGTTGAGGAATATTTGCCTCTATGTATTCGGGCACCATTTGCCTCCGTGTATATTTTGGGCACCATTTGCCTCTGTGTATATTTGGGCACCACTTGCCTCTGTGTAATTGGGCACCATTTACCTTTATGATTCGGGCATCATATGCCTCCGTGAACTGAGTTTGGGTTTGATGATTGGTATGAGGATTGTTGTTGGTTGGAGGGTAAGGTTTAGTTCTTATCCTTAGGTTGAGGTCTGTTTGGTCTCTTACTCGATTCTTGAGTTGTACCATATCTCATTGGTTATTGATTATTCTTGGATGTATTCTTGTTTGGTTATTTCTCATGAGTAGTCCATTGTATTCATGATTCGGTTGGATATTGGTATTGTTGAGAAGTCTTGGTTTATCTTTTATTCAGCGTATTGTTGTTGAGTATCCGATTTTAAATACTGAACAGTTCGTTGGTGTGTATATTCTATATGGGTGTGTAAACTTATTTACAAACTTATTATATATCTATACTTCCTTACGGGTGTGAGTGGTGGTTGCTTAGCAGTCTTTTGCTAATGGTTTCTTGTATCTTTTCCAGGTATGCAATAAGTCTAAGCGAGAGCGCGCTAGAGCTTATCTATATGAGGCAGCTTACACATAGTTATGTTGTTTTAGACTTGTGTTTTGGGCCTGTGTGCCAATGATGAGACTATATGTACTCTTGTTTAGATTTCAAATGTTTTGACATTACTTGAGGATTATATCTATGCAGTTTGTGTCAGTTTTGGTTAAGCATGTGCATCTAGGCCGTGCTTTTCTTACCTAGATGTGGCATGATACCCCTTAGGTTATAAATCGCTTCCGCTATGTATGTTTGATAGTTGAGATAGGCAGCTTTTGCGTTAAAGTTTAGCTATCTCGGCTTGTGAAAAGTTGGGGTGTCACACGAGGTTTCACCTCGGCTTTGTGCCGAGGTGGGACCTCGGCATTGTGCCGAGGTGGAGATGGGACCTCGATTTTTTTTTTCAACTCTTATATGACGCCACTCTTTATATAACAAGAAACATAGAATTTTATTCAAATGGGTTGGACGGACCAACATTGTGGACGGAACAAGACTACGCAACCTGGACAGACCAGGACTGGACTTTCTACTGATAAAATTTTGTTAAGTGTTCTGAATTCCATATCCTATCAATCAACCTGCCCCCTACTATCATCAACTTGTAAGTTCCTGGGCGAATCACCTCATCTATGATATACGGACCTTCCCATTTTTTCCCGAACTTGCCACCTTCCAAGGGTTGACTGGCTTCTCTCCTTCTCAAAACATAATCACCTACTTGGGAGTACCTGGGTTTAGCTTTGGCGTCATGATAGGACTTCAATTGCCTGTTGTAGTTTTCTATCATACAGAACGCAGCTTCTCGCCTTTCATCTATGAAATGGAGATCGGTTCCCTGTTGGACCTCATTTTGCCCCGCCTCGTATTCTTCCATCCTCCCACTTGGTATCATTACCTCTGCTGGAGCTCGAGCTTCGAACCCGTAGCTCAATGCGAAGGGAATTTCACCAGTAGCCCTCCTTGGCGTTGTGCGATAGGTCCAAAGAATGTTGTCTAGTTCCTCAACCCACGCCCCGCCAGCTGCCTCCAATTTCCTCTTCAAACCATCCAGGATGGTTCTATTGGCATTTTCTACTTGACCATTCGCCTGTGGGTATGACACCGCCACCCGGCTGTGCTTGATGCCCCATTCCGTCAAAAATTCTGCAAACTCCCTACCTTCGAATTGGCGTCCGTTGTCAGTGATTACTTGGATGGGGATGCCGAAGCGGCATAGTATGTTTTTTTCTACGAACTTTTTACACATGGCTGCTATGATACTAGCCAAAGGTTCTGCTTCCACCCATTTGGTGAAGTAGTCAATGGCTACGATAATGTACTTCCGGCTTCTCGAGCCCGTGGGAAGGGCTCATACCAAATCTATTCCCCATCTTGAGAAGGGAATTGATGTGCTCACCGGAGTGTAGTTGGTTGCGGGTCGTCCTGGCAATGTCTGGAACTCTTGACACTTAGGGCATCGCTTAGCGTATTCTGCGCAATCTTTCAACATCTTTGGCCAAAAAAAACTTGCAACATGATGCGTCGAGCTATAAACTATAGTGTATGCTCCCTGATGCGCGGAGCACACTCCTTCATGGACTTCTCTCATCATCAACTCTGCTTCGTCAGGGTATACACACTTCAAGAGTCCTGCTGCTAAACTTATAATCACATCGGATGCGAATTTTTTCTACTCGTAGTCCTGCTGCTAACCGTAGTCCGTTGAGGAGGGCCTCATATTCTGCCTCGTTGTTAGATAGTTTAAGTAGAACCTGATTGCATAGTAAGCGCGGAATCCTTTTGGGGTGATAAGCACTACCCCACCACCGCAACCTTTACTATTGGATGAGCCATCCGTAGACAAGGTCCACCATCCACCATCTTCATTTTCCACCTGCTCCGTCACCTCGCAGGTTGTGCATTCCACTATGAAGTCTGCGAGGGCTTGACCTTTGATGGCGCGCCTTAGTTTGAATTCAATGTCGAATTGGCTGAGGTGCATGGCCCATCTCGCCATCCTAGCAGAGTTAGTGTTCCGTAAGAAACTCCCCAATGGTTGATGTGAGAGTACATGGATGGGATGAGCTTGGAAGTAATGGGCCAACCTTTTAGAGGCGGTGACCGCAACGAATACTGTTTTCTCTACGGCGGTGTACCATAGCTCTGCATCGTGTAAAGCCTTGCTCACATAGTAAATGGGACGTTGAGTCCCTCCTTCCTCTTTGACCAACACGGAGCTGATCGCACCCTGTGATATACCAAGGTATAAGAGTAAGGTTTCACCCGCCTCTGGTTTTGCAAGCAGTGGTGGGGATAACAAATATTTTTCCAAGTCATCGAAGGCCGACTGACACTCTGGAGTCCATTCAAACCCCTTATTCTTCTTTAGTATCTAGAAGAAGGGGAGGGATCGTTCGGCCGATCTAGATAGAAATCGACCCAAAGCCGCTAAGCGACCATTGAGTCTTTGGACTTCTTTGATGGACCGCGGGGGTTCCATGTCAAGAATGGTTTTTACCTTTTCTGGGTTTGGTTCTATCCCATTTCTAGTAACCAAAAATCCCAGGAACTTGCCCACATTGACTGCGAAGGTGCATTTTTTAGGGTTCAAGCGTAAATTGAAATTCCTCATAATAGAAAATACCTCGTTAAGGTCTTTGACATGAGAGGCACCTCTGCGGCTTTTGACAATCATATCGTCTACGTATGCCTCCATGTTTCGTCCCAGCACTTTTCCAAACAACTTGGCCACCATCCGGGTGTAAGTTGCTCCTGCGTTCTTGAGGCCGAACGGCATAACCAAGTAACAAAAAATTCCTTCTGAGGTGGTGAATGCGGTCTTCTCAGCATCTTCCTCGTGCATGAATATATGATGGTACCCACGGAAGGCATCCATGAAGCTCATCAATTGGCATCCTGCCGTCTCATCTACCAGTTGATCTATGTTTGGCAAGGGGAAAAGATCCATAGGGCAGGCTCTGTTGAGATCTGTATAATCCACGCACATTCTCCACGTGGAGCCTTTTGGGGCCAGGACTATGTTGCTCAACCACTGGGATAATAGATCTCTTTGACATGTCCGACCTGTGTCAACGCGACCACCTCGTTCTTCACAAAGTCCCTCCGTTCGGCCGACATGTATCGCTTTCTTTGTTGGACTGGTTTCTTGGTAGGGTCCACGGCCAACTTATGGGTTGTGATGTTTCTATCGATACCTGGCATGTCTTCTAGACCCCACGCAAAAACTTTTTTAAATTGTCGGATGACTTCGACTATTTGAGCTCTTAGCTCTGGTGCCAATCCAGTGCCAATCTTTACCACCCTATCCGCTCGTGCGGGATCGATCACCACATCTTCTGTTTCAGATGCAGGCTCAGCGCGGGGCCAGCCCTCCTCTTCTTTCAGCACTTTTTCTGCAATGGTGTGGACCTACAGATCTTTCTGTCCAATTTTCTTGCACGCTTTGACGTAACAGCTACGAGCTGCTCTTTGATCTCCTCTCGCATCTCCTATCCCGTATGGCGTGGGAAATTTCATACACAGGTGCTCCATCGAAATTATCGCCTTCAGATCTTCCAAAGTTGGCCTCCCCAGTATGATGTTATGGGCACATGTGAGTTTCACCACAATGAACTCCATGTTTATCTTGGAGGTGTTGGGGCTCACGCCTATCTCTACTAGTAGTACTATGGATCCCTCTGTCTCTATTGAATCCCTAGTAAAGCTAGAAAGTGCAGTCCATACCTCTTTGAGCTGATTTCTGGGCAGTCCCAGTTTGGTGAAAGCGTCGTAGTACATCACGTTAACTGAGTTTCCGGTGTCTACGAGTATGCGATGCACAATGCTGTCGTTGATCTCCATCTTGATTACCAACGCATCTCGGTGAGGCAGTGGACCTTCTGGGAGGTCATCGTCAGAGAAGGTAATGGCTTCCCTCCTCTGCTTTTTTCCCTTTGGAAGGCTGACCACCTCTCCTACATATAACTGGCGACTCCACTTCTTCCTCTCTGCTTGTGTGTCTCCGCCTGCAGGACCTCCATAGATAAAGTGTATGGTCTGCTTCTTGTGTTTCCTGGGCTCTTCTGTGTCTTTGTCAGAGAGATCACGGTCTGTTACTGTAACTTGGTCGTGTTCCCTTTTCTTACCACTCGAGGATGACGGTTCGGAGCTATCATCCTTCTTCCAAACGTTTTTGGTAGATTACGCGGAGGTTGTTGCTGGCTTGACTTTTGGCCTGACTTTTGCTGCCTAACCATTTGACAAACTGTCTGAAATATCCCCTCTAGATGAGTTCCTCAATCTGGCGTTTTAACACGTTGCATTCATCGGTATCATGGCCCACCTGCCTATGGAATCTGCAATACTTCGATTGATCCGCATTTGGGGAGACTTTCATGCACTCCTGCGGAAATTGCACGATACCCATATCTTCAGCTTGATTTAGGATTACGCTAACTGGGTGAGTTAGCGGTGTCAGATGTCGTAACGGGATGAGGCGAGGTCGGTCATCTGTTCCCTTCTTTGAGGGTGGTTGGTTTGGTCGTGGTGCCTTGTAACACCCCGAAACTACTATACCGAGCCACCGGAGTAATTACCGCCACACCCAGACTCGGCCCAACCTTAAATAGGCGGGATTCATCCTAGGTGCACAGGCTAACAACAAAAGCAAGGATCGTGTTTCTTAACGTCAAAACCCAAGACAACTCTTTAGAATAAAACTGCATTATATATTGATTATATAGATATGCATCATCAAAAGTGTAACTAGAAAGTTACCAAAACGAACGGGGTTTAATAATACCACCCATTCGAAGTGTTTAGAGAGAGAGACCCGGCTAGGCGACGGTTCGGATTAGCGCCTTTACAAAAGATATATTTACACAAAAAGCTAGACTACACCCCCACCCTTCCTCTACGGACTCTATCTAGTCTAGGGAGCGATACACGGGACCCGTGTAAGTGCCCCAAACCTCTCTCCACTCACCCTCATGCCACATCATGTGGTCCAAGAACCGACAGGTGTCCATGGTCATCATCCACTCATCCAGATACTCCAGGGGACTTGGGTCCCACGGGTATGGATACTGCACTATGAACTCGGGTGGGTTGCTACCCGGGACTAGCTCTATGGGGTAGAACCCATAACTAGCTTGTATGGCATCGAAAGGACACAGGGGTATGACAGGAGGGGGTGCCCAGATAGGAGC
>CM008339.1:6594856-6609189 GCA_002525835.2 Ipomoea batatas
TAAAAGATGGGGAAGTGATTTTTAGCAGAAAAAAAAATATAAGTTATAGTTTTTCCTTTACATCGGATCTATAGATAATAATTCGTAATTATGGAAATATATATATTATCGCACATTCGCACGTGGGTGAAAAAAGAAAAGAAAAAAATATGTGGTTTTAACGTGGGCATTGCGCATTATGGGCAATTTAGGAATAAACGTGTTGAACATGACAGGACAAGTTTGTGGGTTTTCATCCTAGGCGAGGCGCCTTTCTCAACTGTTTTATTTTGCTATTAAATGTGGATATAACATTTTTTTTTCTTTCTAAATATTGTATTAAATCGTTACTAAATAAATAAAAGGAAAAATAATGCTTTTAATTCTCAATTTATAAAATATAGTGAACTCAATATATCAATTACAAACATTTCTCGTTTTGGCCCCCAATTAATAGAATAGTATTTTTTTTATCTTTATTTAAATGGAATCATTAGTGAATTAATTTCAATTTCAAATTTTAATTTTTCATGAAAAAACTTGTAAATTTGCATGAGAAAATTAGATTTTGAAATATAAATTAGTAGTTTTTAACATTTTGCATCAGATAAGGGAAATAAATGAAGAGTTAAAACTAGAGGTTAAGATAATCACAATTTGATTTAAATCGACTTCTTTGACACATAATCGGAATCCATAAGCTTCACAGTACAATTTGAATAATAATAATAATAATAATAATAATAATAATAATAATAACAAACTAAAAAAAAAAAGTTACCTGGACAAAGGGAAGATCAATTTTTCTTACACTTTAGTTCAACAATTATACCAATCGGTCAAACCTGAAACATTATTTGTTAAATGTAATGGTGATGACATCAGACCACAACGTATTATGGAAAAAAAAAAATCAACAACTCTAAAAACAAATGCAAAAAAAAAAAAAAAACTATTGGGGTTTTAATTCTTATCGAGATTTTGATAAGATATATAAGTAACGTAAAAATAAGTAAAAGTTTGGATTTTATTATTGTTGTTGTTGTTGTTTTTTCCTTTAAATATTCCTAATTCTTTACAATGTATTATCTATTTTACTTTCTCTAACATTTTGAGCTCAAAGAATTTATACAGTCCACTCATTTGGAATGGTAACTGGCTGGATTTTGGTTCATTGTATATTGAAACTCTGAACTACAAGTTCATAACTAAAACTAATGGTGTGTTTGGTTGACAGATTTTGGTATAAAGTATGGGTATCAAAGTGACTGTTATTGTTTGGTTAACAGGTTTTTAGAATACTACTATGGGTTTGAAATATCACATTAATTGAAAAACTCATACCCATAATAATGGTTTCATTTTCCTTCCTCATTTCTTCCCCAACTATTAATAGTCATTCTCATTCCACCCTACTACCAAACATGCAAAATACTTTCACCAAAACCCATTATCCTTACAAAGTATTTGATACTCATACCGATTCCGATTCACATGTGCAAACCAAACACACCCTTAAATCTGTAAATTAGGATTATGTGTGATTGGATGCGCCTATAATCAGATAATTTAATCCAGTATACATACACTAAGCGGCTTATCCTAGTGTTCAACACATGTCTTATATATGTCACTTAATTTATCATCAATTTTGGAGAGAATTTTTTTAGGATGATTACAAAATATCATTTTTCCCTTTAATTACCTATTTTGAGTAGTGACGATTGATGGAGATTTTCAACAATGGAGCAATTAGTGGGGCTCAATCAATCATTTTATCCTTATTGTAATCTAAAATGAATCCAAGAATAATGTAAATGATGGATTTCCAAATGTGAGGATGATGAGCATACTAGGTGTGGGGTTGTTCTCCTTAGAAATATATATGTATTCAATTTAGTCTTCTTGGTAATTGCCCTCTCATTCTCATCTACACATTGCTCCAACACCAAAGACACATGAACCACTCATTTTTTAGGCTGTTCACTTTTGTGTGTTGGTGCCTATCATGCGCCCTACCTTTCGTTTTCCCACCGCAAATCAATAATGATAAGCTCAACAACAATATTCAAACATCAAAGTTTAATAATACATATTAGAGTGTATTTTCTCCGTCTCATTTTATGTGTTTGTTCAGTTAATAAGACTTAATTGAAAATATTTTTAATTCATTTTTCATAATATTAAGTTTATAGTATACAAATTTATATATTTAGAAACTATCGAATTTAAAAATATGTAAAAAATAAACAAAGAATAAAGAATTTGTTTAATTTAATGAGATAGAGGGAGTATAATTTAATAATTTTTTTTTTAGTACTACTGACTCTGTTATAATGTAGTATCTGTTTGTTCATAGCTACTTTCTCCTACTGAAGCACTGAAGCACAACGAGTCAACAGTTGCCTCCACTGAGGCTCAAACCCATTCCCATCATCCATGTGGGAGTGTTAATCGGGACACCAGTGCCACTTGACCACAAATAATTTTTCTAAATTTAGTAATTCATAAATAATTTCACCACATAATTTTCATAATTTTTAGGGTTTTACTAAATTAAATCTTGGGCCAAGCACCGTGCGCTCAGATGATACCTCTTAACATCTATTTTTACGATTAGCTAATGTTATCAACTAATCAAACTCACTAATTCAATCAATTAACAATGCAACTATTTACCAAACACCCATGAAAGTTAAAATATGAAAAACTTATTTGTTGGATGGAGAATTAAACATGATTTGGAGTTTATACCAGGACGGCGATGACTATTTGGGACGGTGATGATGACTATTTGGGACTACAATTGGCACAATATGGCGGTGCCACAATAAAATAGCAGCCAACCGTTTTAGAAAGTAGAAACAAGAACCCAGATTTATTTATTTTTTTTTTTGGTGAAATGAACCCAGATTTATTGAAACAGCGACTGCTTAGCTTTTTTGTTTTCTTATTTTATAAGGAAAAGTGTAGGTGCTAAAACCGAAACAATATTTGTATAGGGTGCATCGGTGCCAAAATAATTATGTGGACTGTGCTCATGCATATATGCATAGGTTTCAGGATATCTCTTTCTTAATTTCCTTTGTTCCTTTGATTTTGATGGCAGCTATCTAAGAATACTAGGTTCTCCTAATACTTTTGCCTGTCTTTTACTTACTGCTTTTTGTTTCTTTATTGTCTTGTAAGTTGCTCCACTAATTTTAATTAATTTTAAATTTATACAAGTTTGAGTTTTTCACTCTGATAGTCTGATTAGTCATTACTCATTAATATATAGTGCGAGTCTATAAAATACCATAAAATGTAATTTTCCATGATATTTGCATTAAAATATGGTATACTATACAGAAGCTTTCAAGAATTAGTATTTCTCAGTTTTTATGTTTGCTCGTATAACTTTACAAAAGAAAAATGCATCTTACCCCTCTTGAACTTTTCTTCCCATATTCCCTTTTATGATGTGATTTTCATTCATTTGATGTTCATGATTTTTTTTAACTCACTACTAATTAAAAAGAAAATTTTGTATTTAAAAAAACAATTAGTAACCAACTAACTAATGCCAGAGATGAATTAGAAGAGAAAAAAAAATCAATCGTTATGCCGTGGACTAGGGTCCATAGTGCGACCACTGCGACGTAATTTTGAATTTTAATTTTAATAGTGACAGTTTGTTGTTCAATTCACATTATTGATTTTTTTTTAAACTATAAAACATGTATATGTGTCTTGTGTTATGCGCTTTTGTGTCTTATGTTATGTAATTTTGTACCTTAAAAATATTGATTATGCACTTAAACTAGTGTGTGTGTGTGTGTGTATATATATATATATATATATATATATATATATATAAATCACTCCCCAGGTGAGAACTTGTGGACAAATCTAAACCATTGATATGCAAGATCTGATGGATGAAAAATCAAGTAAAAAATGAGCGGAATCATTTTCATAAATATTACAAAATTTTAAAATGAACGAGATCATTTTCATAAATATAATATTTCAAAGTTTTGTTTATTTTCAACCGTTAGATCTACTAGATCAATGGTTTGGATTTGTCCGCACGTTCTCATTTGGGACATTGTTCTCATCTTATTAAGGACACACGCGCGCGCGCACACACATATCATTTTATTTAATTATGTAACTAACTTACTTTAAAGACATGATAAAAAAAACTTACTTTAAAGACATAATTTATTTCCCCATATACATAGGTTATTAAATCCATTAAACATAGTAGTAACTTGTACATTGTACTTGTGCATGTTTACTTTCTCATGCACTTAAATTTTAAATTTTTTAAAATATGATTTCTTGATTATTTATATTATATTCACACCCTTATACTTTTTTTTCTTATTAACATCAATTGAATTGTGCATTATACTTGATGCATTGGATAAGTGGTATAGTATTCAACCTCGACCAAAACAATCAGACTCGGCCAAAGTGGTCAGTCCAAGTCCAGTAATAAGAAGGTATAAAACTTGGAGGACATGCACAATACCTCATTTCTGGAAGTGCTGATGAACGAAATCTTTGAACTAGTTTTAGGATATCGTTTTGTATTATTTTGAGAGATTGTTTTCTTATGTTCTAAAAATCTAACATGTAACTTGAATACTTTGTTCGAGAAATCTACTTTTCAAATTCAGTCCAAGTCTAAAATTGACAGTTTGAGTTATATAAATACTGTGATTTTTTTTCTCCCAAAGCAATAACAACTCTTAGTTTTTCGAGCCTCTTAAAAGTTTTTTTTTTTTTTTTATTGTTCCATTAATTTGTGTTGGCTCGTCATGGACTACCTAAATCATAAAACCAACAGTACTATATTGGACTATTTCTTTTTAAGTATAAGTCTAAATTTAGTTTACTTAACATAGAAGAGTAGTACATTGTTTGGATTATATAATCCAGTAAAAACTCTGATTCTTCTTAAACCAAAAAAAAAAGAAGACGCGTATGCATGGTAGCGATGTAATTGGTTTATAAAAACAGGAAGGTTGGGCGCACCGTTTGAATTAGTAAGTCACTAAGTCGGGGAGTTGTTAGTCAAATCCAACCACCTTCAATTCTATACACTTTTATTATTAAGCTCCACAAGCAATATAATCGCAGCCTCAGCTCGCACGCATTACCTTTCTTGTTTACCAGCTTTGGTTTTCCATCTCCGATTCGGCAATTCTTACGATTTCTCACCTAGTCAAAAGACATCGGCCCTGTTTGATAAATAATCAGCCTATTAGTCAATTTTGATTTATTTGACTACTATTAGTTGTTTGGTTAATAAGCTTTCGTAACTCCAAAATACTAAAATTCAAAAGGCTACTCAAAGTAGCCTTTTCAATTAGCTTTTTGAGTAAAAAATTATACCAAACAGCTATCAGCTAACAGCTAATCTATCAAACAACTTTCTACAATCAACCAATATTATCAATTAATTATACCTTTTAACCCAATCAGCTAACAGCCATTTACCAAACAGGACCATCGTAGTCAAGCAACATAACGCACTCTCAAGTGGAATACTACAAGTTCAAATCTCAATTAGAGCAGTAACTCATTATATTTTAATAAATTGATGTAGTATGTATAGACATATATTATATTGTAGTATTAAAAAATAAAAATAAAAATTCTCACCTACGGAAACGGCTGTCGTTATCACTTTTGAACGTGTAGTGAAGGGGCAATTTTGGTAAACCGACTAAATTTTAATTTGTTGGATGGAAAATTAGAAATGAAATGGGAATGGGCCTCCCAGGTAGGTGCGGTGGTCTCAGGTGTAAGTTTGGGCCAAGGTTTTAATGGCAGAAGAGAAAACGCGTCCTTAAATATAGGTTGGGGGCCCCACTCCACGCTCAGCCACATGTTTCTGGTAGGCCGCCGAGGTCGGAGGCGTCTATGGTCTTCAATCCGCAACGTGCCGCACGCGCTCCACATCCCATGTGAAAGGGAATGAGTTCGAACCTCAGTGAAGACGCTGTTATCTTTTTGTAATTTAGTAGGTTGAGAAAATAGTTATGAACAGATATTATATTGTAACTGAGTCAATAGTATTCAAAAAAAAAAAAATTGTCATGGTCTTTCAACTCATGGTCGAATGACGGAACGAACAACGAAACTTTACGACAGCTTCAAAAGGCAAACATCCCCTCCAAATAAATAAATAATCAAATTCATAATTAATCTTTTGTAGGCACCAATTTACCCGTACTTAAGTAATTGTTAATTTATGATTTTCATTTGGTGTTAAATATAAATAAAAGTAAATGTCTTGTAATATAACTTTTTGAGTGATATGATACCAAATATTGATTAATAAGTAGTAACATATGTAATACTACACATGTTTCAAACATGACAAATTTTATTTTCACGTAACATGTTTTAATTGAATGATTATTAAATTAAAAAATTGTTTGAATTAATAATGAAGTGACCAAAATGCTAGTAAAACAAAAAAAATTCCCACCAAATCACCAACAATACCCTAATCACTTTTTCTTAATCTTAATTATTAAAATATGGACTGGTATCTAAACATCAAACATGCTTTATTCATCGATAAATTATTATCAAATAAATTAGTGAGGATTATATTAAACTAAATAGAATGAAAGTATTTTAATGATATCATGAATAACATAACATGTTACATGCATGAGAAATAAAATATATCAATTTATAATATTAGACAAAAGATAGTGGAAGTCATTTTATATATTCATGAATAACATGTTACATGCATGACAAAAAACAAAATAGCAATTTATAGTATTACACAAAAGATAGTGATAGCTATTTTATATATTTTTTATTAAATGGTGACAAAAAACTCACAATTACTACGTAACGACGCATAGTAAAGTTTGCTTCTGTGTTATAGTAATTTATAAATTTTATACTCAAGGTAAATTATATAAGGAATTGAAGATTCTATGCAACAAACTCGAATAATGTATTTTATGAGTATAATAATATACTTTATGTGTTCAAATTATATATTTTATAAATTAAAATAATGTATATTATATAATTTTTTAGACTGGCAGAGCTGGTGCAACAACTTGGCCTGCAAAATTTATGTCAGACCCAAAAATGGGTTCAACATCCCACTTCATGCTGGGATCTCTTTAAATTCAGTTGGACCAGTAAACGGGGCAAATCCAGCTCTACATTTTCTGCTGTTTTGGAATAATTAAAAAATCGATTGGACCAATATACCGGGCAAATCCAACCATACATTTGCTGCTATTTTGGAATAATTAATATATTCATTTCATCTCAATTAATAGTTAGATTACACCAATTTAAATGATTTAAAAAATTAGGATCTGAAATCGTCAATAGGCCTTATCTTTAATAGAAAATTAAACTTGAAATTTTATATTTATCAAATTTACTATTCAACTAACTTGGTCGATTAGAATTGCAACCAAAATAAATGTATAACTGGATTCATGTTCCAACACAAGCGTTGATCAGTTGGGAAAATTTTCAATTAGGATGGCTCAAAATAAATGTTGATGATGCGAATGGCTCAAAACAAAAGTCTTAGCTTTTGGTTGGGATGACGCTTTCATCCCAACCAAACACAATGTTAGGGCATTCCCATCAGTGTATTTCAGTGGGTTTTCTATGATACGGAGGAAAGAGGGTATAATGTTGGGGAGAGATGAAAATAGATTTGTAGTAATTTGATTTTTTTTTTGGTGGGTTTCACGATTTTTGTATTTTTTTTTTGTTAAATGCTTTCCCATTTTACGCGTGAAAAGCACTACATATCAGTGCACGTGCCGTCTAGGTGCGTTAACGTCCAATTTTTTATTTTCTTTTGCCTGACATCCACTTGTTTTTTCTTTTCTTTCCTCTTTTTTCCTTCTTATCTTTTTATTCTCTCTCTCCTAATTGGCACTTCAAAAACCACAAAAAGTCATTGCTATTGAGGATGCTCTAAGTAATAAATGAAAGAGTTGCTTCTTTATTCTTTTTTTAACAAAAGATTAAAGTTTCATCTCGCACTATGAACTATAATGGATTGTTCATGCCGCACTTTGACCTTTCATAACTTATGTTTCGATTCGGAAAACATTAAATTTTTTCAAAAAAAAAAAAAAACAACTTGGATTCATGTATAGGGCAATCTTTTGATCCCTTGTTTTATGGCCCCATGTGCAGCCCCGTCCACGAGCTGTCCCTTTCCTCCGGTCGCACGTTGTCGGTGTACGGACGATCTGACCTAACATTGTGTTATGGCATAGGGCAAATTATTGCATGGACCATGGTCCACACAGCTGTGTGGACCAAAAATAAAAAGTACATTATTTTTATATTGAAGGTACATTATTTTTGTACTGTAGGTACATTATTTGATAGTATATATCAAATAATGTACCTTCAGTACAAAAATAATGTACCCTAAAATAATGTACCTACAGTATAAAAATAATGTACTTTCAGTACAAAAATAATGTACCTTTTTATTTTTGGTCCACACAGCTATGTGGACCACGGTCCATGCAATAATGATTGATGGCATAGAGTTAGGGCCTCAGTGTAACTGTAGTCTTGGGCCTAATACTCATCTTGTGGGCTCTTTTGGGCTGTGGTCCAATTTCTCTGACATATGAATATTGTATATAGGAATGTAAATGATGGAGAGATGGAACAACCGAACAAGGCCTGTTTGATGAGAACTTGAAATGGACCAAGCCCAATTGTAGACCAATGCTTATACCGAGGACTAAGGTCCACGTAGTAGTAAGATGGACTTTGATATAGATTAGTTTTAATATATTACATGTAAATTTTTAGTGGATTATAAATTTACTTTAACTTATAGCATACTTTGATGTCCCCTTTTCATTCAATTATTTTTTATACGTTATGCTATAAAAGTTGTACTTTATAATATTTTGGACAAATATACCCTTACCGTTATAACTTCCGTTATCTTTTCCACTATTGTTACCATGCACATGCATCCACCATATATTTTCTTATCTTCTTCTTCAATAATAATAATAATAATAATAATAATAATAATAATATATACACATTATATATTGGAGTTATATTTTAGCTATTTCCTAAAACATAAATATAAAATTTATAAAAATGTTTTACATTATTATTATTATTATTTACAATAATTTAAATACCTAAAATCTAATTATATTTAAAAAATTTAATATAAAATATTAATATTGGCCACCTAGTTTTTGCGCATCGCGCATAAAAATACTAGTATTAAAATATACTCCGTAATAAACTTACTAAAAATAGAATTGTATCATAAACGAAATATCCTTTTTTTTTTTGGGTAAATCCACCCGCATTCGCTCCGAGAGGCTCGTCACCTGTGACAAGTGAACTCGGGTTTTTCCATAATTTTTCTCCATAAAAAGAGCTTAGTTGCCACTTAAGCTACTATATTGGGTTATAAACAAAACATTCTTACATATAAAGTCATGATTATGGAAAACGATCACACTTCAAGTGTCAAGTACTTGAAAAGTTTTTGAATTATATTATTTTGTATAATTTAGTTTATTTATCTTAATGTTCTTCAAATTGATTCCTATACTTCAAGATTTAAAACATTTACAACCCATTTTGTTCCTAAAAAAAAAAAATCTAGAAGAAATTGAATTTAAATTTAAATTTTGTAGAAAATCGATTACTTTAAATATCAATTCTATTAATTTGATTTGTGAAAAATAAATTGTTGAAATAATTAATATAAAGACTCAAATACCCTACATAGTAAAGATATGTGAGGGCAAATGTGTGAAAAATAAAGGCTTTGTTTGGTAGAGTTTATAGTAGGCTTATAACTTATTTTAAACTACAAATAAGCCATAAGATCTATTTGCTAAAACATGGGAAACTTAAAATAATAGTTTATTTTGAAACGCTATTAATAATATTAAAAAAAAAGCTTATTAATCAAAATTTTAATATCTTTAATATCTTAATTTATCTTTTATGTCTTTTTACACTTATCATATAATTCAACAATTAATTTTACCAAACACTTTAATTACAATTAGTTACTAGTTTTTCAAAAAAAAAATCATTAATTGTCATGATAGGTTAATAATTGGATGTGGAAGTGATAACCTTATTGTTAAGTATTCTCTTTAATTATAATATACTATTGCTACTTTTTGTTCATACGTTCAAACCATATTATGAGAATATAACATATTAGGACTTAGAAAAATATCAGTTGGACAATTTAATGGGTTTTTACAGATATGATTAGAAAAGAGAAAATATAAGAGAATAAGAAAAAAAAAACAAAAAAAAAATAATAAAACGGTTTCTAATGCGCCCAGCTAGCGCGTAAAGTGTACACACCTATAACGCGCACCTAAGGTGAAGGGGATAATTTTTTGTGCGACAATAGTTAAGATTCAATCTTCTAGCGCTTTTGATCTTGCGCAATCCTTGTGTATGAGGAGCATTGGCTTTATGTTTCATGTACTATATAACGGGCCTCCACTCCTAGCTATTTCTACGAGTGCATATATTTGTAGAGTTGTGTTAACCTTAAGGAGCACTGTTAGAATTTTTTTTTAGTGCACCTTCATAAAAAATTTGCTCTTAAAACAGTAGTGTTCCTACTTCCTAGAACACGACACATCATTTTTTTTTTTCCTCTAAGCAACTCTGTTACAAACAAATCAGCCTACATTAATCGTAACCTTCTACCACGTACATTTATTCCAACAGTATGTCCCTGATAGTGGACATGTCTAAAGCCTATTCCATCTCTAGTTTCATTTAATTAGTTAATTATATCTCTCTTTGTTGTCCTGTAACTTTTATCTCAATATATAAATTTTAATGTAACTAGTATTTTCGCTCGTGCGTTGCACGGNATATATATATATATATATATAATAAACAATAGTCAAATAAATACATTTGTTTTAGTTTTGATTTACTATATTCATTAGTTTTGATTAGTAAATATATTCCATGTATGATGTAATAAGTATGTTACTTCAATATACCAGTACGGATTCCAAGAAATAAAAATTGTATTGATTCGTTTGATTAGTACTACTATAGTACTGTATTTATTAGTTTTAATTAATTTTCTTTTTAAAATGCTAAATAAATAGACTAACATATAAATTAAAGTAGAAAATTATGAACTTATAATACTAAATTTGTTTAACATAACATTTTAGATTTTTGATAATATCATAATATAGTTTCTTTTTTTTCATTAGCATCATTAAAAAACGGGGCGGGGAATCCCCGTCCCCGAAATATCCCCGCGGGGACGGGGATGGGGAATTATTCCCCATCCTCGTCGGAGAATGGGGCGGGGACGGGGAATGGGGGCCTATTTCGGGGACAGGGACGGGGATCCCATTCCCCACCCCACCCCGCCTCGTTGCCATCCCTAATTACCCCCATCGACTACTCACCCAATGTCTAACCTTAAAGTTTTCGCTTACGCATCCCAGGAAAAGAAGAACCAAACAAACAAATCAATTAAAGCAATCTTAACATCTACGTTAATTTAATTATAGGAAAATTACACTGTTCATTCATTTACTAATAAAATATTAAGAACAAAATTTATAATTTTAATATAATTTAAAAACAAAATGTACAATGCCAATAATAACTTAGAAATGAAAAGTGAGCATGACTGACAATACTTAGAGACGAATTCTACAATTACCTATAATAATTTATGGAAGAATTTCCCCTTAATTATATTAGCATAGGTTTTGAATGTATAATAATGCAGCTCTTAGATCGTGCTCACATATTTATTATTTAGGCAGTGGGCCAGTTTATACTTTGTTTTTTTACTATTTTTCTCCCTTCAAATATAATGCATCCAATTGTTGAGGGAAATACAGTCCAAAACTTCAAATATATATAATTCATCAAACTTTTGTGTATAGATGCGTACAAGCGAAAACCTGAAATCACTTAAACAATTTGAAATTTACCTTTTTTTCATGAATTTTAAGATAAATAACTTGAGTTATCAAATAGGTTTAAACATATACTAGATCGATTGCCCCTCACCCTGCTATGAGGTTATGAAAGGAGGTAAATTGTGGAATGTGCGACAGTGACACATGGTTTTAATTTTTTTAATTTTTTTTTTTTTGTTGTTGTGTGTCTCAAGATTGAAATCTCCATTAAGGATTTGATGTGATAAATACGTTGGTATATACATAGGTAAGTGAGCTCAGATAATTCAACAATAGGCCAAGGGTTCCTGAGTTTAAATATATTGCTATTGAGAAAGATCTAAAAGTCCTCCCTACATGCACTAAATGCGCTATTTATAGAGGTTAGGAGGGAGCAAATGCTGGGCGCGCGTTCGGCATGCCCACAACATGTTCCACATACACTTGTGCTATCGGCGACACTTCCAATAAGTCCACGTGGGTGACGATTCCTGATATTCTATTGGTGCGAGGTGACCGGTTGAAGCGGGGTAATGTTGTTTGTCCCTTAGTGCCAAGAACCCTATATTCATGTATACCCGATCAGAGCATGTAGGGTTGAGGAGTTAATTCCGACTGTGGGGCGTAAAGCGTAACTGTGATTAGTTCAATGAGGCGAAATTATACTTAAACTCGGGTCAAGTCAGACCTCTACGGGGTCAGTTATGCTTGGGATGTGGCCCATGTAACTCCAGGTGTATATACCGAGTAGGTCTACGATCGTACAAGCGAGAGATATACTCTATTAGGATTCGAATTCAATTCAAATATTTGTCAAGTCATTACACTCGTATATACTCAATCTTTTGACTACTAAACTATGAGTCACTTGAGTTATCAATATACATATAACATAATGCATCCAATTATTGAGGGAAATACAGTCCAAAACTTTAATAAAGCTGCATACACCCCATATAAAAAGGAGTCTATAATACACACAAAAACGTAGTGGATAGAATTGTCCCACTCATCCCTATCTATCTATCTATATATATATACATCACACTGTGGTACTCAAAATTGTGACAACAAACTATCCACAGACCAGATGTGAATCTCTGGGCCATGCACTTCTGGCAAAAGTCTTCACCCTTTTATTTATTTATTTTTTAAATATGTGAATTTATTTGGATTAATTAACTTCCCATGCCCACTTCTTTAAAGTTTAAATCATAGTAGTAGTGGCAATAATTCCTTAAAGCTATGGTGGAAGTTTGTGGTTCCTTTACTAACTAAAAGCCTCAAATTCATCCATTTAAAAGCTTCACCACATACACACAAATTTCAAATATAAATACATACCAACCAAAAAATTGTAAAATAAAAAAATTATTAGTATACAATTAAGTAAGCATAATATACTACACTGTAACAGAGTCAATAGTACTAAAAAAAAAACATACTGAAGCACAACGAGCCAACGCCCCCCACTGGGAATCAAACCTGTGACGTCTCACTTAGGAAGACCACAGCTATGACGCTTGACCAGAAGGCCTTTGGCAGTATTCATACTTCTTAAAACGAGATTAATTTATTTTAGTCAAGCATTGTAAATTTTTTGATAGGTACAAATCACTTTCAAAATTACTGTGGTCGCCACCTTTAAAGCTCGATTAAATGAGTGATTAGTAAGATCATCAGTATCTCAACATACTTTGATTAAAAAAATATATAAGTAGAATATTCACTTAGCTAGGCATAAAAATCTAATTAGGACGTGTCCAATGTATCATAAAGATTGCTTACAAAAAAAAAAATCAAATTTGATTAGTACATGCACTACAAAACATAATATTTAAAAGAGTACATGGAATTATAAAACACTTACACATCTTTCATACTTAACGTCACGAATTAATTTAATTTTTTGTCAACACCATCAATGTTTGTATATGATATTTATAGTGCAGTTCACATTTAATTTCTGAAGTGATTTGCTAGTTATTATAGGAGAGAAATTTATTCAATAATTTTTTTTAAAAAATATTACTGAGGAGTATACAAGATGCACAAGTCAAGCTGCACCGTATCAACACGAGTCGCTAACCAATTAACACATGACATTGGAATTTTACTATTGATTATTGATTTAATTTGTAGTGTCATCAAGAGAAATTTAGTGAACTAGAAAGAGTAGTTTTAGGAGAAAAACGTACAAAAGAGAAGGAGATTTTTTTTTGAGAAAAAGAGAAGGAGATTTTAGACCATTGAAAGGTGCCAAAATCTTGAAATGACTATACGAAATTAATCATTACGTACACAAAACATTAAAAGTTGGGGTGGTGGTACGATGACAAATTAAAGTTTAATTTATAAAGGAACGTAACCCACTACATTAAAAGTTCGGTC
>CM008339.1:6664115-6685271 GCA_002525835.2 Ipomoea batatas
TCCATCGCAAGATTAACCTATTTTGTTAACCAATGACCTTGTGGTCTAATGACACCCGGTTGAACCCCATATGGTAGGGGGTGGGTTCGAGTTTCAGTGGAGGCGATGCTGACTCTTTGTGCTTCAGTAGGTTGAGAAAGTAGTTATAAACAGATACTACATTGTAACGGAGTCAGTAGTACTAAAAAAAACCTATTTTGTTAAATCAAGAATTATATACGATAGAGGCAACCTCAGCCAAGTTGGTCAGACTATCAGGCTGTTTAGCCCTAAATTATAATGAATATATGACAGCTCAAAAAAGATGCTTGGTTTACTAATGCAAATTAACTAACCTGTTGCATTATCCGGGGGAACTCGGAGCAGAGGGTTTTCCTTCCATGGTCGTCGAATATCTTCTCCAAACTTATGTCTTGAAGTGCGGCCAAAGTTGTCTCGAGCATGTCGAGTCCTGCCTGGTTTGCAAATGCAAGAAATGGCGACGCCTGCATAGTTGTCAGAAGAGAATGAAGATTAATTTGCAGAATGGTGTCTGTTGTGAGAGTAAATTGTTAGCTTTTCTGCAAGTAAAATAGGTTCTGGGTATGTAAATAGTATAAGGAGCCAAATTTCACGAGGTGCCATTTGCAATTTGCGATTTGCGAATCATGAGAGTTAGCAGGAACAGAGAAGTGTGCAAGTTAGGCTTAATTATGAAAGGCGGAACCTTTGCAGAGCAGCAAACGACAGCGTCTGAGTGACTCCACAGTGCTTTCAAGATGGACTCGCTTCCTTCACCGTTGTATTTCAATAGTTCCACGCCCAAGTAGCACCTGCGAAATAGGCATGGATATGCGGTTATAAGTATTTGGTTGAATCACAGGCACAACGGCGAGCAGTGTAGTGAGTAGTACACCTGTAGCTTTGGCAGATCCACTGAGCGAGGGTGTGTGCTTCAGGAGTCCCGAGTGGCAGTCTCAGGCCCGCGTGGGAGCCCAAGTGGGAAGGAGAGAGCGCCAACGCTACCCTCTGAACAGACGAGATAACGCTGCGCACATATTGTCGCGCCATTGACACAACAGCCTCCTGCATGTGGCTCTCGTAGGCAAATTGGAAAGCGATGGTCATAACAGATCTTGTGGCACTGTTATTAGTGCTGAGGCTATTTGGAGCTTTATTTTCTGCTGTCCCGGTCTCGAGAGCAGAAGTGAGGTCGAGGGTGCGACTGGGGCTGGAAGCTTCCTGTGTGACATCGCGAATGTTATAAGGAACACAAAAAAGTCGAATAATGCTAGTGGGGTGACTGAATGGATCGAAAACCAAAACGAGGCTGGGTAAAGAAAAATGTAAACCTTGCCAGCGTCGAGAGGAATGATGCGAAAACCAGAAGGAAGGAGAGGTGCATCATCAGCAAAAGACGCATCAATAGGAGCAAATATGAGCTCTGCACACGTCCCTACAGCGTTTTCATCCATTCCGCTACATAGCTGCCAAAGAGCGGTTGGTTGGTTATCAAAAATTAACGCTTTATTCAATCACACCAATTCTTGACTTCAGTTTCAAATGTTGCCACGGATGCAAAGAAACGGGACTTACTTGTAGCAGAAACATGTCTCTTGGCATGATTGCATCATCAGGGGAATGGCCATTGCCTTCAAATTTAATAACCTCCAGCAACTACAGAGCGTTAATGTAAAACGAGTAGTCAAGCAGAGACGAATAGATTGTAAGGCTCCGATAACATAAACAACGGGAAGCACATTATGTTCATTGATAAAGCGATCCAACAAGACAAAGTTACTCACTTCTTCGTGCTCAACAGCCTGAGCCAATGGAAGTATAACTTGATTCCCAAAGTTAAAAATACGGGCTTCTGGTATGATGCAAGGACCAACTTTAATAGCAGCAGCTGAATAAGCATCAATATTATTCTCAGCCCACTCGGACCTATGCTCCCGGAGAAACCTCAGAAGCATCGCAGGAGGAACATTCTGAAGAAAAAGTAGCGCACGACAGCATTAAAAGCCACAGAAGAAAAAGGCTGCCCTTGAAATATTTCTTCAGATTCTAAGAACTTTAAAAAAACAGTAACAAATAACATTTATCTTTAGATTCTAAGAATTTTGTAATGTGCTAATATGTTAATTAGCTGACCTGCAGAAGCATTGATGCTTTTGCACACAAGACTGAATTGCTTATGGATGTAAAACCGTTTCCAAAGGTGAGGTCTAGACCCATAAGTTTATACGGAGAGGAGTTGACGAGGACAGTGACATCATCAATGCCGTCGTTACCAAGCAACGACCACCCCTCATCAGTAAAGCCATTCACAGCCTCGTTAAAACCCCTGCCAATACAATATAGGGAATTTATATAATTTAGTAACTTAAACCGAGAGCAGATATAAGGCATGTGCTTTACCGGCTCAATCTCTGACGTAAAGCTCGTAAAGCTGCAGGCCGTCTTCCAGAGTTCATGAGATTAGGCTGTGAAACCTCCTGCGCTATCTGCCTCAGATGGCAAAGGGCCTGGAAAGAAACAAACCATATGTCATCGTGCAGTTCATCTTCCTGATAGCCACAGTAAAAGTTAGCACAAATTCTTACCGCCATTGTTGTTTTATGAGCAAGCATTGCCGATGACTCATAGAGTGGGCGCAACACTTCTGGCACACTCCACGCCTAGCAGAGATCGATTTTAGATTGTATCAAACATCAATGTGGTATTCAGTGTATGAATTGAGCATTTAGAAGGTATATATATACAAGATTGATTGACCTCTAAATTCATATGATCAACGATATGAATAATTGAACCTCCACCGTCACAAGGTCTAATCAAGTACCCGCTAGGAAGCATTTCTGCTCTAACAAAGTTTGGTACTGGCGGCACACTCGGACCATTTTGTATATTACCAAGTGATCTTTCACACACCTGTGCATTTCATGAAATAAAAATGTAACGGTTCACAAAAAAAGAGCAGGGCATAATGAAAATGCTGGGCTAAACGAATTGCCTACCGCCAGACTTCCATCATCCAAAACAGAAGCATAGCGTAACAACCAGAAGTCACGAGCAGGTGCCAAAGTTGTTGGTGCATAAAGCTAAACATAAAACAAATTTCAAAGCTTATCAGGCACGTGGCTAGTCATCCTGAAAGCATGAAAAGAAGAGTTTCGAGTTGCTTACCTGCATGTATAGAAGTTCAATGGTTCCACCATTGGCTGTGGGGATCACATTTAGGATATCAACAGTCCGGCAATCGCGAAACCAAGATGGCCTATCCTTGAGAATTTCTACAACCTGGAAGAAACATTGCCATTCACTTATATTTAAAAAAATCCAAATAATAACCCTAGAAACTGGAAAAGCATCAAAAGAGGGAAGAGGGAATCATATTACCCTTGTAGGTTCAAGACCAACTAAGCCACAAGCTCTTGCAGCCACGCCAGTACAACCATGAGAAATAGCAATGATTCCAATGGAATCCGGACCAGGCTACGCATACCAACAAAAGAAATTTAATTGCAACATGACTTCAAATTACAATGATACACAAGAAGACAATTGAAATTAAATTTGAAGGTTTCATGATAGTGGCAAGTGTTGTCAATCAATAAAAATTGATGATGCACTAAAATAATGTTCATGGTCCATTTTGTTCTTATTAACTTGTATTCAAAGTTAAACAGCAAGATGCTTTAGAAGCAGTAATTTAGTTTGCTTCTTTGTCTTCTATATATTCTAATGGAGAGTATTATTTTGAATTTATGATATACCTTCATTCCAGGCATTTGGACCCACTCAACAGCAGTTCCAGTAGCCTTTGAAAGAAACTCTGCTAAAGTCTCTTTTGCAATGCATAACAGCCTGGAAAATAGAAGAGCATGCAAAACTCCATAAGCCACCCACCAACACAAAACAAGGATAGCATCATAGCAATCATGATCCTCAGTATTAAAGAAAGAGACTGAACAACCATAAACCCACTAACCCTTCAGGACTAGCATCACTTGGGGGATGCTGAGGTGTCAATTGGAGTTGACCACTTGTCACCACTGATTCACAGCTGGTGTCTTTTGTACCAATCCCTGTCTGCAATCAAAGAAAACAACACCTCACTCCTCAAATTCAATTTACAATCACTTGAGCACTATGAAATTGCCAAATTATTCACAAGTGATAACTGACAATCTGATTTGAACATGAGGAAAAAATTCTCACACTCGGAGTTTGCCTACGGAAGTGGCCATTCTCATACACCAATTGCGAAACTTGCTTCTGCAACCTGGCGTTTTCCTCCATTAAAAGCTTGTTCATGGCTGTCAGCTTCCTATTCACAGACTGAAACCTTGAAGCTTCTTTCCTCTGTTTCTCCCTGCATCTGTGTTTCACAAATACAAAATCTCCAATAACTCGTTGCAAATAACACCAATTAATTCAAACACACAGAGACTTAATACGGATACTTTCACTCAACAAAAAAAAGCAGTTTTTTTTTTTAATACAACTGACCCTATTACATTGTAGTATCTGTTCATACATACTTTCTCAACCTATTGAAGCACAAAGAATCAATATTGTAGAGGCTCGATCTCATAACCTCCCATATGGGAGAGTCAGAAGTTTAATTAAGTTCCCAGAAAATATAATGCAAACAGAATCTAAATAAAGATGCTTTTTTTGTTTTGTTTTGCATAATACAATCAATAACTAAACTCTGGAGGTTTTCTTAGGCAATCTAGAGAATACCTTCGATTCTGAAACCAAACTTTGATTTGCCTGGACTCAATGTTGGAGAGGATAGGGCATTCGCGAATGAGCTGCTGACGGCGCATGGAACTGGGTTTAGGGCACTCATGATAAAGCCTCTCAAGGGCATCAACCTGCTCAGGTGTGTAGCGAACATATTTGCCATTATCCAATACTGACTTACCATCTTTACAGGATATCGACATAATGTTCTCTCAAAACCCACCACACAATAATATTTCAAACACCTGTGCTTCTTCTAACTGTTTAAAGCAGAAAAAAATGAGCTCTGAAAAAGCTGAGAGTTTCCCTGAATCGAGTTGGCGACTTGATAAAACTAATACTAAGTAATACGGAGCATAAGATCGAAAAAAACCAACGGACAAGCAATTCCTGAACGGAAACGGCGCTATCCTCAGCACAAAGCACTAGAGAAACATATCTAATCTTTCGATTTCAGAGCTCCCAAACACACCCTTTTGATCACCATTTCCAAAATCACTGCATGCGCGAAATCAAATTCCTTAAATGGCCTCCAGTATTCCCTTTCGCTTTCCTCCACATAAATCTTGAACGCTTAGAAACATTTAGATCTTGAAACAAAGATTAAAACGTGATATATTCACCTAAAGATCGGAGCTTTGAGAGAAACGAGCAAACCCCAGAATCCCATCTTCAAGGGTTTCACCAACAGGCCAATATTTATACACCCCACATGTCAAGACAGAAAAAAAAATTAAAAATGAAAGAAATAGAGGAGAAGGAGCTGAAAGTTATATTGTGCGATGGCGATCTTGGGGCGATGCAATGAATGAATGAGTGTTTGTTTAACGGAGAAAAGATAACTGAGCGTCTGAGTCAAATAGATAATCATGGATTTCTGAGAAAGATGAGTTTTTGTAGCAGGTGGGGTAGTGTGGAACGCTGTATTGTTAGTGGGCGGTCAACCTCACTGGTTCAGCTTTTTGAGGTGTGGAGGGTAAGGGGATATTCTCTCTACGGTAATTCCACTGCACTCTGATACTGTACTATCTGTGATGACCCCATTTCCCAGCTACAATCCGGATTCCTGTATATCTATGATTGAGACCGCCGGTGACTCGTACAGGAAACCGACCAATATACCCTTTCCTGTTTTTGCAATTTAACCTAACCCGCCAATTTTGTTGGCACTTGGCAGGAAAATAATTTTTGTTCTCAGTAACTTGTTAGGGTTGAAACGTCTCACACATCTTTATTACTGAATAAATGGATTAAGATTAGTTTAATATGAAAATATAATATTAATTATAAATAAAGTATTTGTTATTATAAGAAAAAACGTAATAGTTTTGATGACAAACATAATGTTAATAAGTGTTTGTTACTCGCGAAAGAAAATGTAATATTTTTATTGAAAAATGTAATACGTTTACATTATGTAAAAGTATCACACTTTCTCATATAAGTAATAAACATTTTATTCTTAATGCAAAAATCATAAGGGTAAATTGAAAAAGTAGAATGATGGTGATGTTCAATTTTAGGAAGAGGACAATATTTTGGGACAAATTAAAAAGGAAAGTAAGACAGATAAAATAAGACAGAAGAAGTATTACATTTCATTTTGATGCTTTCTTCCAAACTTTCATTGAAAACAAGAGTTAATTCCATTTTTTGTCATAGATTTATAGGTGGCATTTCACTTTTAGTCCTCTTTTATCAAAACATCCACATTTAGTCCTAGTATTATTGTGGCATGACCATTTTTAATCCTCCGTCAATAAAATTGTTGAAATGTCGTTAAATACAACGGCATTTAGCCACACTTCATTGTAATTTAATCATATTCTTTGTAGAATTATTTAGCCACCTATAATTAAAAGGGTAATCATGCTAACACTTCTGCAAAATTTACGAGCTGGAAGTAGTGTTTAATTACTAATTAAAAGAACTGAAGTGTTAACCCAATGGGGTAGCTCAAGTGGCAAGTGAGCTCTCTTTGTGGGGATGAATTTGGAGAGAACTCGGGTTCAATTTTCCTTGGGCCAGCTCTCGGAGCGACCCTGGACCGTTAAACAGAATTGGTCTGAGGCAAATTGATGATCCTTTTCTCCCTTACCATATCTCTATTTATTGTACGTGATCAACAATTTTTCCCTTTAACTAGCTCTATTTATAGTACGTGATCAACAATTTTTCCCTTTAACTTGTGCAGCTATCTTGACCGATCCTGAGCTACCTTGACCGATCCTTCTCCAGCATGGCTGATCAATGCCTTCTGTTTTGGTGTTTTGATTCGCCGCAAAAAGAGTATTGATGAAGAACTGAAAAATAATTATCTTTTTTTCTTTTTACTAAAATAAAATAAATAATAATTTTTTTTTGAATACTACTAACTCTATTACAATGCAGTATCTGCAAAATAAATAATAAATTAGAGTCCATAAATAATGGTCTACACTTATTAATTAATACTCCATTGAGATGAAGAAGATTCGCAACAATATTACTACTTTATTATGGGATGCTAGATAATAATTAGGCTAATAGTTTCATTTTGAAATGTTAATTTTTAATATGTAAACAAACTTATTTAAATTTTATGAGATGTCCTTTTTAATTTATTTTTTTTACATTTATCAACTTATCAAAAAATTAATTTTACAAAACACTTTTAAGTATAATCAGCTAGTTTAACATCTATTCAGTTTTCAGCTTTTCGCTTATAACTTTTCAGCATTCAGCTACCTTTTCAGGTAGGTTTGCCAAATATAGCGATTGCCTAATATATATAATTTATTGTTTTTATATTGATCGGTCTTCCATGTAGAATCACATTTTATTGGTTTTCTGATCCTGTTCATTCACGAGATGCTCTCTTTGAACTTTGAACTCCCAGCTCAGCTCTCGACTCCAAACTTTTCTGCCACGTGTCCCGTTCTTTCCATGCTCGGTTTGAACTACTTTTAGGAAACCCCCAATACCATATTCCGTAGAGAAAGCACACCATTATTGTCGAATGTTGATGGGAGCCAAAACGGAGACCGCCATTGAGATGAACACGGAGGGAAAAGATCCGCCGGAGACGAAGGCCGCGGCAGCGGCTACCGCCGAGACTGACGGCGGGATGACTGGACCTCTGGTCAGCGAGAGAGGTGCTATTCGTCGGAAAGCTGACATCATGGACGTTATCCTGCGAGCTCTGTGTGTGCTAACGTCGGTGACCGCCTTGTCTCTAATGGTGACGGCGAAGGAAGCTTCCACCATCACCGTCTATGGATTCAATATCCCTCTCCGTTCCAAGTGGTCCTTCTCTTACGCTTTTGAGTAAGCATCTTTGCTACACTAATGGCAGTTTCACCTAATTTCATTCTATTCTCTCAATCGGAATATTGTTTCTGAGCATTCATCCCTGTATCACTGCACTAGTAGCAGGCTAGCCGCTAGGTCGGTGGAGATTTTGACATTTTTGTCGTATTTTCAGTCACGGGTTCAACACTACACTAAAATAATAGATGCATATATGCCAAATCAGATTATTTGTTCCCACCTTGAAAAATTAGATTAAAATAGGTAGGGTTTATACTTTATAATAATATCACTATTGTTTAATTCATGTCTTTTATGAGGCGATTTTATTGTATGTATGAGGTATTTGGTGGGAGTATCTGCAGCGGTGGCGGTTCACGCAATGCTTCAGCTGCTAATCAGCGGGTCAAGGCTGTTAAGAAGATCGCCGCCGGCGCCTTCACGGAACCATGCTTGGCTCGTTTGTGTGGCAGATCAGGCAAACAAACCACACTCATATTATCATATATATATATATCGATCGCCATAGCTGTGTATATGTGAAAATGAATAGAGTATATATGTATATTCTGAATTGGATTTTAAAATTTTGAAGGTATTTACCTATGCGATGATGAGTGCGGCATCGGCGGCGGCGGGCGTTAGCAATCTGAACCATACAGGAATTCGGCATTTGGCTCTGCCCAGCTTGTGCAAGCCGCTCCGTGGCTTCTGCGATCGGGTCGCTGCCTCCATAGCGTTTGCCTTTTTGAGCTGCTTTCTGCTCGCCGTTTCGGTAGTCGCCGACGTCGTTTGGCTGTCCAAGTCTTAGAACTTAGAAGCCATCTACTGCGGCCGGGGCATATTTATGGTTTTTGCCAATCCGATAGCTTAGCTTGTTGGATTGGTTCATTGGCATGTAGAAGAGTTGTGTGTGGCATATGAAAGCGGCATGATGATTATGATTACTCTGTATTTTATGTGAAGTTTATCGGATCGATTAATGCATCATTAGTCACTAATGGATAGTATCTACTCAAGACTCTGAGTTAAACATGTTTATATCTGTGAGCATCAATATAATATGTGCAGTTCAACTATCAGCTTAGGCTTTTGGTTGAAATGGAACACATGCTTTAATTTGGTATCAGCGACATTTTGTTGGGAGTAATACTATTTTGGTAAGCAAATGAGCCAAATATTTTTAACCAATTCATTATACAGAGGGAGTCTAAAGTCATAACAACTTGACCTATCGATAATCAGATAAAACATCTTGCTCATAAAAGATACTATAAGTTAGTTGTTGGATGGAGACCGGTAAATAACCAAGACCATCAATTAGTACTTTAGTAGCTAGGAGATTATTGGGCGGGCTAACGAAGGATTAAGTCCAATACTTTATCTCTCTAAAACATGCTAGTAGTCTATAAAGAAATAAAATTGCACATTCGTTAATAACTTTTGACATAATAATAAACATTTGATGTTTATTTCATATTTTCTCAACCTATTGAAACGAGTCAATATAACCGAGAGAATCACTATATGCTACTTGACCACAAAGTCCTTGACACTAAATAAGTTGCATTTTGTTACATATATAATCAATCTCTGAATAACTGGGCTGGACTAAATTGGACCTGATCCGATCGGACTAACAGCCCAACTAAGAAACTTGGTTGTTGGGCCACAGTTAAACTAAACACTGCGGGCGTCTTGGAAGTTCTAGAAATTTCTTATCCTACTAACTATTTGTAAGAAGTTGAGCCTCCTTATCTATACTCACTCTACTTTCCAAAGCCCTCAAACCAACTCATCAAACAATCAATCCCCGGATAAGGTATTCTGTTTTTCTTTTATATTGCAATTCTGCCTGGATTTTGAATCTTTCATTTGCTGTATCGTAGATTTTCGCTAATGTTTCAAGCTCAGTTTCTGCGAACTTCATTGCAATTCATTTTGCTTCAATTTTTAGTTTCATGATGTCTGTTAGGGAATTTGTCTGTTATTCCTTGTGAATTGGAACTTCTATGGATAATCTCGCTACTCAAACTTTAGCTCTTTTGGCTCCTTTCTTAGAATTAGAGTCGCGGCGCGGTAGAACTTGATAGAGAATGGAGATAATCAATAGAAAAGGCGATATACGTTCATGTGAAATATTTGGAGAATGCTACTTCCAGAATGGGTGTGGTTGTAGAATATTGTCAACTGCAGTTCTTGTGGATTGACAGTATTAGGTTTATATTAGGTTTCTTGAAATGATACATGCTGAGTATTCTATAAGATTACAAAGACACAATAAATACATGTGAAATGATTCATATCTAATATATTAATAGAGGTTGGGTTAGTATACCATCTATGCTCTCCAGAAACAGCTTTTTAAGCACTAAATATTACCAAGTGTTAAGGCTTTTGTAGTTTTGTTTTTGCTTAGACTAGAGTTTCGTGAATTTCTAGAACTGTACTTTAGAGTAGTCTTTTACATTTTTACCTACCAGCCTTTCCAGCATAATGTGTTTTTATATGTCTCATAAACTATTACAAAAGCAGAACTTTTACAATGCTATGGTTGATGATGTTACAGATTAGTTGTGGAGTATGGCTTCAACATTCTCGGCCATGTCTTCAGTTGGTGCAGTTGTCTCTGCCAGCCATACGATAGAAAAGAAATCTTTAAAATCTTCTGAAACGTTATCTTCTTTTGCATCATTATCTCCAAATGCATTAGGAGGTAGGAGGAAAAATGTGGTCTTGCGGAAGAGATCTAAGGTTCGGGCTATGGCCAAGGACTTGTACTTCAACACAGATGGTTCTGCTATCAAGAAATTGCAAGTAATCTCCCAAGAGAACTCTTCCTTTATTCTTTTATACCATATATTGCTTGCTTTCTCTCTTCATCCTTCTCCAATTGTCACTTTGCCTTTCCATTTCAGGCAGGTGTGAACAAACTTGCAGATCTAGTAGGTGTTACTCTTGGGCCAAAAGGAAGAAATGTTGTTTTGGAGAGCAAGTATGGTTCTCCAAAAATTGTTAACGATGGTGTAACTGTAGCTAGAGAGGTATATGAACCTGGCCTTGAATAAATGTTTAGTCTTCCTATAATCCTATGGTATTTAAGATTCAGTATGAAATTATATGATATAAAGTAACAATAAATCCTAATGCACATGATAGATGTTTTGATAGTGTTATGCTACTTGTTTAATGGTATTCAACAAAATATGCATCCAACTTTAATGCAAGCCTGAAATGGAAGTGCAGGTTGAATTGGAAGACCCTGTTGAAAATATTGGTGCAAGTTTAGTGAGGCAAGCTGCTTCAAAAACAAATGATTTAGCAGGGGATGGTACAACAACATCTGTTGTTCTGGCACAAGGTCTGATAACTGAAGGAGTTAAGGTTTGTATGATCTAATGCTATTCAGTTTTTGGTTTGGTGATTTCCAAGAAATTTGTTTTTAAATTGTCAACACACCCAAGTTTAGCCTTTTTAGCTGGTTACATCAGGTTGTGGCTGCTGGTGCAAACCCCATTCAGATTACCAGGGGCATTGAGAGAACAACTAAAGCCCTGGTGGATGAGCTCAAGCTAATGTCAAAGGAGGTAAAGCTGAAGATTTTTATGTTCAATTTCTCTAATGTTTAAGTTGATGGCCATGGAGTCACTGCCCCTGAAATCTAATAGTATAGTTTCTGCTCAAATTGTATTCCTTCAAATTTTGGTGGTATTCATTCTGTTATTTAAAGTTGTATTGTTTCTTGGTTAATGTAATTTTCAGGTTGAAGACAGTGAACTAGCAGATGTGGCTGCAGTCAGTGCAGGAAACAATTATGAAGTGGGGAACATGATAGCAGAAGCAATGAGTAAAGTCGGCAGGAAAGGAGTGGTGACTCTCGAAGAGGGGAGAGGTGCGGATAATCATCTTTATGTTGTGGAAGGCATGCAGTTTGACCGTGGCTACATCTCCCCTTACTTTGTTACTGACAACGAGAAGATGGTTGCTGAATATGAAAATTGCAAGGTGTTGTCCCATAAGCTCTTCATTTTATTTTAATTTTTTTTCCTGGTCTGCCTATTTCTAATAAAAAGCATTTTCCCTATACTTGAAAGCTGTGAACATTCTTCATGAACGTGTGATTATCTTGGCAGCTACTTCTGGTTGAGAAGAAAATAACAAATGCAAGGGATCTAGTTAATGTCCTGGAAGAAGCAATTAGGGGAGGATACCCCATTATAGTCATTGCAGAAGACATAGAGCAGGAACCTCTTGCAACTCTAGTTGTTAACAAATTGAGAGGGTCACTAAAAATTGCTGCATTAAAGGCTCCTGGTTTTGGAGAGCGCAAAAGCCAATATCTTGATGACATTGCCGTTCTCACCGGAGGTCAGTTTATTATCAAGTACATTGTGTACTACTGTGGTTTGCTAAGTTTTCGTTGTGAAGTGGTGCTATCTGCATGTTCTGTCCTCAGGTACTGTAATCCGAGAGGAGGTTGGTTTGTCGCTGGACAAGGCTGGAAGTGAGGTCTTGGGTCATGCTGCTAAAGTGGTGCTGGCCAAGGAGTCAACAACAATTGTTGGTGATGGCAGTACTCAAGAAGTAGTAAGCAAACGAGTTGCACAGATTAGAAACCTTGTTGAGGTGTGAATTGAATGAAATAATTTGTTGCTCTCATATGTGGCCATTGCTTGGACTTTCTGAAATTCAAGTATATTTGGATTGTTCATACAGGCAACTGAACAAGAGTATGAAAAAGACAAGCTGAATGAAAGGATTGCAAAACTCTCAGGTGGTGTTGCTGTCATTCAGGTAAACCCTGCTAATATAGGATGATGCTTTTATTGCTTTTAATGTGTCCAATTGTATCTTCTGCTGTGTTGATGTTGGGTTTCCTTTTTCAGGTTGGTGCACAAACTGAAACTGAACTCAAGGAAAAGAAATTGAGAGTAGAGGATGCTCTAAATGCAACAAAGGTATTTCAAATGGAATAACTACAAATGTAGCTAGTCTTATTAATTTCAGTTAGCGCCTATTAAGTTGATGAGGTAAATCCGAATGTTTGCCAATTGAAGGCAGCAGTAGAGGAAGGGATTGTAGTTGGTGGGGGATGTACCTTGTTGCGTCTTGCAGCTAAAGTTGATGCCATTAAAGAATCTCTTGACAATGATGAACAAAGGGTAAGGCAGTTCGAATATTTAACTGTCTTTTTCATTATTTATGTATATATAGTAGGCAGCTGTATTAACACATGCTTTTAGGTTGGAGCTGACATTGTCAAGAGAGCATTGAGCTACCCTATGAAGTTAATTGCCAAGAATGCTGGAGTAAATGGAAGTGTTGTAATTGAGAAGGTAGATTGTAATGAATTCTTCATTTCAGTAATGAGGTAGCCAAATATCTTCATTGGAGTGCGAAAATGATTTTGTAACTGGGAATACAATTCTTTTCAGGTCTTATCCCATGATAATCCCAAATATGGCTACAATGCTGCAACCGGTAAATATGAAGATCTAATGGCTGCTGGTATAATTGATCCCACAAAGGCATGTCTCTTGTTCACTTCCTCTTTAAATACATTCAAACACATATCTCATCTTATGCATTTGTATTAGGATATTACTAATTTGAGGGATACATCTACATGCGAATTAATTTGTGGTTCTTGCTCAATATAACATATAAATAATTTTCTTGACTTTGCTACCTTAACCCCTTATATTACTTACACCGCCAATTATCAATTTTCTTTACATCATCTCTTAACCATTATCTGGTTAATCTGTATGACTGTATTATTCAAGAACCAACAAAAATGAGGTGTATTTTATTGGATTTAGGTGGTAAGATGTTGCCTGGAGCACGCAGCTTCAGTTGCGAGGACCTTCCTTACATCAGATGCCGTGGTTGTGGAGATTAAGGAGCCAGAACCTGCCGTTGTTGGAAACCCAATGGATAACTCAGGTAATTACAGATGAAATATGAACATTGGAAAGTGTTTTGATTAATCCTGTCTAGACCTCTCCAAACCTGAGCAATTGGTTTTTTGCTTTTGATTCCAAACAGGTTACGGGTACTAGGCTAAGCAAGGTGAGAGTTATAACGTGACGTAATAAACTCCGTGAGGGGATTTTGTCAGTAAGGAGA
The DNA here is from genome assembly GCA_002525835.2 of Ipomoea batatas. NCBI lineage: Eukaryota > Viridiplantae > Streptophyta > Magnoliopsida > Solanales > Convolvulaceae > Ipomoea > Ipomoea batatas. Next base: position 6,678,267 of record CM008339.1, read on the forward strand.
TTTGATAGGACTCATTCCATTCCAATATGTAGTCTCAGACGGCTTAAAGTTGTAAGACACTTTTTTGCTTAATTAGGATTTGAGTTATATTATTACTGAGTACGTAATTTTTTTATTTTTTTTAAAAGTAATCCATTAATTAAGTGTATTGAATATTGATGATGAATAGGAGGTTCCTTGTTAACCTTGCATGCGTTGATGTACAAAATATGAAATGATTAATATGATAACTTGTAATGCCTGAGCTTCCCTAAATCATATTAATTGAGTGGGTAGTTGACAGTCACATTCATTTTAATACATAGGGTTGTTTCATGAGCAAGCTTGCTGTCCCAATAATAACATTTTTTTAGTGTACGTGTCGAACTGTCAATCAACTCTTCAATTGTAATTTTTATTATTTTTCATTGTCGTAATGTGACAGTGCAAAAACATTTTAGAAGTTACACCATAATATAAATAATTATAATTATAATATCCTATAAATATTATAAGAAGAGACAAGAAAAAAAAACAATATATATAGATAAAATAATAAAAATCACGTACCTGATTAGTTAGTTGAGAAAGTGAGAAACTGCCATATACTTTCAACGTTTCAAAAGTCTTGGTTTTAATAGAAAATTGTAATTTATGCTCCTCTATAATGTCAATTATTAATGTTACTCTTGAATTATTAGTGGTGTAAATATTATACCTCAATTTTAAAAACGGTACAAATCTTAGCGACGGAAAAAAGTTGTGTTGCAAAATTTTAGCGATGAGGGTTTTTGTGACGGACGAAATCCGTCGTTAAACGCTTTAGCGACGGAATTTGTCCGTCGCTATTCAGGCTTTTTTTGTAGTGACATTTTTATCTTGACCTAACCTGTGTTACGGATAAGGATTCGTGTGACGGTTTCACAAAACAGACACGCTACAAATAATATTTTTATGATTAATTAAAATAAAATAAATAGAAGAAGATCGTATCTGGGGAAACACAAATCTTTATCATGTAATATGGTGGCCAATGATGTATTATCTTCAAATATTGACTATAGTTCATTGGCTGATTTATTTTCACCAATGAATTTGGAGTTCATAATCAATGCCCACAAATACATTATTATTGTCTATTGACCTAACAACCAGGTCTTGCCTAGATAAATACACCCTAATTAACTTCCTAAATCCTAACCACCACTTGTTAGCAAAATAATTAAAAACATTTTGCCCATGGCATAATTCTACTTAACTCAAAATAAGTTTATAAGTTTTGTTTTACTAGTATCCGTAAGATACAAGGTTTGAATCATACCAATACCTAAAAAAGAAAGGTATGTATTTGATCAGTTGAGATATATCTCACGATTTACCTTTTCTATTATTCTCTAGGGTAAGAACGGCGAGAAACCCTTAAATTTGATATTCAAACTTAATAATTAAGAACATTTTTAATTTAATTATTTCCGGTTATATATAGTTAACTGATTCCAAATAAATCTTGTTAGAGAAGAAAAATAACAGAAATAATTATTTTAAGGATAAAAATATTCATTTAACATCAAAGGGGAGAAACTCGTCATTTCAAAATAATTGAGATGACAAATGTGGATACATGAATAACCCAGGAAGAAAAAAGTGCTTTTATACCAGGGAGAAAAAGTGTCATTTTCTCATTCACCTTCAAGTCAATATTACAAGTTTTGACAAGATAATGAGATATCCATTAATCTAATTTCTTTTATCAAAATTATGATACTTAGAATCTTTTAACAATTTATATAATATAAATTAGTTCTTTATCAAGGATGAAGTATGATTTTATACAAGTTGAGAAAGGTTAATACTTTACAAGTAATAAATGATATTAAGGATATTTTTCAAAGTTTGATTTTTTAGATGATCATTAATAACACAAAAGAAACTGTTAAGAAGCTAAATTTTCAATAATTGATTCATGTTTATTAAATGATTTGCGAATCACATTGCTTGATGGCTAGGGAAACCATTTTCATGTATGATTGTAGGGCTCCCCTATTTTTATACGATGCTTTGTATTGTGATCTGGTTCATTAATCGATATCTTTTTATTCCAAAAAGTTCAATAATAATAATTTAATTATTTTTCATGTATGATTGTAAGAAGTTTAAATTTTGTGGCCAATAAAAGAAATATTAAGTTAAATCAAACTTTAATAATATAATACAAATTTCACCATCAAAATTTAAACTTCTTACTAATACAAAGGACCTAAATATCAATTTATTTGTATGTAGTATTAGTCTCTGCATCCCGCAAGATATCGATATCAATACACTATGCTGTTTTTTTTTTTAAAAGCAATCTATTCATTCATGTGCATCGAGGTTAACATCCAATTATATAATTTAACTACACAATCAAGTACAACTATTGTCAAACTTAGTAATATGGTGAGAAACAATATATATAATCTTCCAACTACCATGACAACTTATTCTAGCTTGCAAAAATTAAAGCTTGAGAATTCTATATATATTCCAACCTAATTAAGAAATCATATATACCACGTGCAAATCCTCCTTGTGACTTCCTATTGGTAATTTAGTAATGATGATTAGTTGAGTGATAAGACAAATTTATTTTGTTGACATGCCATTGGAGAATGCATAATAATAATGAAGAATATATAATTTTGGAGAACCTTAACATATAACAATAATCGATATTAGTATTGATAGTATCAATCAACTTTTGTGCAATTTCTAATAATTAAGAGAGTAATAATACTAAAATGAAATCTGATCTTGTCCATTCCAATACCTGGCTTAGCTTATCTGTACAAGTAATTAAAACTCATCCGGGCCCTGCCACACATAATAGGTAGCATTTAATGCCAAGTAAGGCCCGGGTTTTATGACCATTAAACATGTGGTGTTTATTACATGCCTCTTAATGAATGAATTAATTTAATTGATTCACTTGGAAAACAATATAATATGTTTCCAACCAACTAGCTGGTATTTAAATACGTGACCTTGACTCGGATATTAATTGGATCTCAGCACTGCACTATGCTTATTACTTCCTAGTAGTCAAGCATGTTTAATCATAGAGTTCTTTGATTATCTGGTTGTCATATATATCTTTATTTCTTAAAACCAATTTGTAATGGGTAGGTGAACATTAATCATTTAACCATATTCTTCTATGCCTCTATGGTAAATTGGTAAGCCACTGCGGCACAGTTCGATGACAAGATGCTGAACTCGGTCCTCCAACCGCAGTCCCAACTCCCAACATACTTTTATACTTTCTTCATGCATCCCCACTTTCGACTTGCAATGAGTAGACTTTTTCAAAACTCATCCCCTCATTCGATGTGAGTACACATCGCTTATTATCTTATTAATTTTTTTTAAAAGTAATAATAATATTAAAAGTATTTACCCATAATAAAATTTAATTACTAGTTATATTAAGATATAAAATAATAAAAATATTCAAATACAATAACTAAATTGTTATTTTTTCAAATTAACTTACTAGAATTAAAATTAGTAAAAAGTTAACGTGAGTTATATAATGATTTTTAGAATTAACTACATACTAGTACTTATTTTACTATTAAATAAATAAATAAACACGCACATATATAAATTAACATGGTGAGTCGTCGGGTGGGGTTCTATGCGGCATGCGGGTTTTGTATATAAAACCCTCATCCAACCTGATCCATGCGAGAGATTTGGGTGGATATCCACGGAACAAAATTGAAACTGTCATCCCAATGAGAACAATAGTTTTGTGAAGAATTTTATATTGATCAATCGCCAATTTGCAAAATACAGTAAAAGATGTATTTATAAGAGTACAAAGATTAGTCATGGTTAGGTCAAGAATGATAAAAGATATATTTGCAATAATACAAAGAGAGGAAGAATGAATTCTAATGTGAATAGAATACAGAGTCCTAATATGTCCCCTCAAACTTAAGGTCGTTCTCTGAAGAAAACATTGAGTTTGTCCCTTAGAATGTTGAATCTAGTTGTGGTGAGTGGTTTGGTGAAGATGTCTGCCAGTTGATCTTTTGTAGAGATGTAATTCACTTGTAGTTCCTTTGATGCTACTTTAATTTGTCATTAACAAAATGAGAGTATTTTTACATGTTTAATTCAAGCATGAAAAAACAAGATTTTCACATAAATAGGTAGCACCAAGATTATCACACCAGATTCGGGGTGATTTTAGTAAGTGAGGCCAAGTTCTCGAAGGAGAGCAACTAACCATGTTACCTTAGTTGAGACATAAACTATTACTTTGTATTTTGCTCTTTTGAGGATCTAGTCACTATATTTTGCTTGCGACACGCTCGATACTAAATTTTTGTCAATGAATACAACAAAGCACTAGTGGACTTTCGGTCATTAAGACACCCCACCCAATCAGAATCCAAAAAGGCATGGATACCACCAGAGTATGATTTTGTAAAATGTAGACCATAGTTTAGGATACCTTTGACATACCTTAGAACATGCTATAGAGCAATCAATGCTTAATTAGTGTTTGGAGAATGCTTGAACTAGTAGAGTTTGCTGGCTGCAAAGGAGATCTTTGGATGAGTGATGGTTAGATACTAAAGTGCTCCCAACTAGACTGTGGTATTGTGTTGGACTTTCGTATAGTTGAGACGAGGTTGTTGCACTTAGCTTTTTGTTGACTGGATTTGGAGTTGAGATTGGTTTGCAGTGTTATATTCCTGACCTTTTGAGTATTAATTATTTCAGTCATTTACCTTTTCTGTGATAGAAGAGATTTGGTCAGGATATGAGCATGTAACATATTTTGTAGTTGAAGGGGACATGAGCGAGGGAGAATATTAGGAGTAGTTCCAATACTAGAAAAATTTAAACCTATATCATTACCAATTCGAAGTGTGTCATTCCCTGTGTAGTCTTTCACTTGTTATAATGAAAAGGAATCAGGAGTGGCATGATGAGTGACACTAGTTTTCCAGACCAAATTTTGAGAGAATAGTGCAGTGGCTAGATCATTAGCATAGGTCATTTCGCTTGAGGCTAGGATCGAAGGCTCCTGAATATCCCTTATAGCATTGCAGGGCAGTATGACCAAGCTTGTCGTAGATTTGATACTTTACGTAGCCACGGCTACGTCCACGAGCCCATCCTCATCTATTACCACAACTACATCCATGTAGTTGATTAGTAGTGGGCTCTAGTTGTGGGGCAGTGGATGGTCCGCGTTGGGCAACATTTGCTATTGGTGGCTCCAAGGGATCATATCAGAGCGATCAAAGAGACGTCATTAGAGTATAGTAGATAAACTGATGTGCGGTGAGATAGTCGTTAAGTTGATCAATCGTCATGGATTTCTTAGTGGTCAGGAAGGAGACCATCGCGCGTCACTCAAGGCGAAGGCCTTTGAACAGATAAGAGATTATGTTTATCCAGACCAATTGGTCATCGGACTTCGGCAAGTAGTCTAATTAAAACCTTGGCTTTGCCAATATACTCACTCGTAGTGGAATTCCCTTAGCGCAACGACTATAGCTGACTAAGGAGACTTAGAGATTGTATCCAAGAAGATGACCCAAATGCAACTTCAATAGCCTGCCATAGAGCTCGGGACGTGGCATGTCTTACTGCAAAATACATAACTTCATCAAGTAGAGACGAGATAGGTATGGACAAAATAGAAGAATCTAGATAGACTCATTTTTGGTTGCATGTATAATTGGCTACAACGGAGCACCAATCTGGAGCTTGAATAAACAAAGTCGGACACACTAATGTGCCATTAATGTATCTATTGAGATTTTGATTGTAGAGAAAGGGAACAAGTTGAGTCTTCTAGAATAGAATCAATAGATAGCTTGAAGAAGTAAGCTTAATGAATATAAAGTTATGGGCTGTCTGTAAGGTATTTTTTGTGGCCAGGGTTGGAGAGGCAATAGCTGAGACAGTGTGAGAGGAGGAGGCAGTGGTAGTGGTTTTGCTAACTAGCGGTGGTAGTAGGGTTGGCAGTCATTGATTGTTTGGTCTACTAATACCAAATGATTGAGAAGAATTTTATATTGATCAATCCAATTTACAAAATACAGAAAGATATGTACTCCCTCCGTCCCATTTTATGTGTCTGTTCGGTTAACGAGGCTTGACTGAAGTTATAATTCAATTTTTCATAATATTAAGTTTAGTATTAATATACAAAATTTATATATTTAGAAACTACACTAAAAGTACTATTAAACACACAAAAAAATCAAATTTAAAAACAAGTAAAAAATGATAAAGAAAATAAACAAAGAAGAAAGAGTTGGTTTGACCAATGAATAGTAAGTAGAACAGATAAAATGAGACATGTGAAGTATTTATAAGAGTACAATAATTAGTTGTAGTCAAGTTAAAAATGATAAAAGATAGATTTGCAATAATACAGGATCCTAATAATCCCTACTTATTATTTCTTAGGGCATTAATATATAAATTAGTATTTTATGATTTTTACCTTACGAGCATAACTATATAAAATAATAAATGTGAAATCTTTAGTTGAGACAACACAACCTTAGCTTTAATTTAATTGGTATAAGAATAAAAGCATTTGGATTGATATTGAAATCGGAAATTTTCAAGGAATTCTCTAGATAATAAATACTCCGTATAAAGATAACTTTATATAGAATATAATGGCACAAGTTTAATCACAAACTTTTTCAAATATTTAAGGAAAAAAAAGCTCTTATATATGTTCGATTTTTTTTTTTTTTTGTAAAACAATTCATTAATAAAATGTAAATTTTGATAAGAAAAATTGCAAGGAAATTTTACAAATAATTTCCTAGCATGCTCACTAGCGGTCCGAGCAAATTTCCCCTGCCCTTTGACGTAGGTAAGTAAGTACAAGTTTATTATAAGCATCACATGCTACGAAATATCTCATTCAATTTTGGTAAATTAAGGCATGTGAAAGTGTGAATACATTTTAAAATCTTCTACTCTTTAAAGCACTTTTCTTCT
>CM008339.1:6720481-6733216 GCA_002525835.2 Ipomoea batatas
TAACAGAGCGTTAATGCCAAGGGCTGAGAAGCCGTTGAGCATTAATGCCTTGAGCTGAACGTTGGGTGTCAATGCTGAGGAGCTTGAACGTTGAGGAGCTGAACGTTGGTCATCAATGCTGAGGAGCTGAACGTTGGTCATCAATGCTGAGGAGTTGGACCGTTGCGCATTGATGCTGAGAAGTGAGGTGTCTTGGGTAGTTTGAACGGCAACTGTCTTGGACAAGGTCTTGCCAATGGTTCCGAGTCGAGTGCTGCTAGCCTGATTACTCTGTCAGAAAATAAGCTAAGATTGTCCCTAGAAAATTAGTCTAATAGATTAGAAATTTCACTTAATATATACTTGCTTCTAGCAGCATGGTAGAGTTCGATTCTTGCCGGAGACAATGGTTAGGGATTTTGGGTTGAACTCGTTATATTGTACCTGACTCGATTTACTTTCACATGAGCCTGCAGCAAGTTCATGGGGTTGTATAGAAGATGACTAGCTAGTGACTTTTTATTTTAATAAAAAATTAAATGATAAACATGTTTATTTTATTTTAAAATTAGAAATATTTTCAATTTATTAAATTCTTTTTTAATAAAAATTTTAAAATATTTTTTTTTTAAAAATAAATAAATGCTAACTCAACATCTACATAAGCTAAGTTAAAAACACCACGTATGCAGTGGCGGAGACGGAATTTTGTTTCAATGGGCGCGAAGATTAACTAACCAATTTCCAATCACATGGCAGGATTGGCAGCTCCGCCATTGACATTAACTAATTCACATACAAGGCATAAGATATGAACTACTCCGTACTTGGCAAAAATAATAAAATAATAGACAAAATTTATTAGAATCATGAACAATTTAAACAGTCAAACAGAATGCATTAGTGTAAATGATTTTTTAGATATAATAAATTAATTTATAAAATAAATAGAATAAAATTTAAAATCAAAACAATCAAACACTCAAATAGTATAGAACCATAGTAAATAAACGCAAAAAATGACATCTCCAGGAATGAATGATAATTATGACATTCTAAGATAGATACAGATTAGCAAAACAATCAAATTAAAACTCAATTTATCAGGTATGGAAAATATCAACTCTATAGTCAAGGTCAGTGGCGGATCCAGAAAATTTTCTCGGGGGGGCGAAAGATAACTAACGAGATGTTCTTTTTAAAAAAATGAAACACTTAGAGATCGAGTCATAAATATTGTTAACTAGAGATGAAAAGCCGAAATACATCAAGATAAAAATATTTAAAATAAAATATAAAACATACTCCGTAATTAATCAGATAAAATAGTTTGACTGGAAAACACATTATAAATCACTCATCTCACTATTAATATTAAAAAAAAAAAGAATTCACAATGTTACAAATAAAAAATTCAATTAGAATTCTCACTATTAATATTTTAAAAAAATACCAAAAACAAAATTTCACTCATCTTACTATTAATATTAAGAAATGAAAAAAAAATCACAATATTACAAATAGAAAATTCAATTAAAATTCTCACTTTTGATATTAAGAAATTGGGAAAAAAAAAAGGAAAAAAAAGCCACATTATTACAAATTCAATTAGAATCCTCATTATTAATATTAAAAGTTTTGAAAGAAATTCATCTAAGCCTGCACTGTGGTTCAAAGACTGGACCATTTCATCTGAGCCTACACAGAGACTTACCATTTAAGCTATGCTAACCATTGATTACATTTTGATATATCCTATATATATACTATATATATGTGGTTGGGCAGTGGGGGCAGCTGCCCCCATGCTAGATCCGCCACTGGTCAAGGTAGTCACGAAATGACAAGTACAGTGCCTGTCATGAATATTTTTGAATTTGCACATTTGCCCCAACTAAAATAATCCTGGATCCCCTTGCACACAGTGCACAATATACAAAACTTAGCTTCAAACAAATTTTATATATTTATATTTTGTTTAATTAAAAGCTATTTAAAATTATCAAACCTACATTCTTATTTTCTAAGCAATTTCATTAGACAAAAAGAATCACATCATAGCTCACATGCATAATAGGTGTGTGAAATTGTCCTAATCAAACTATGATATTGGTAGAGCAAGAATTGAAGTTATGGTCAAATTAAACCCTATGCTGAGTTTTATTATTGCAGTAGTAGGGAGTTGCATGGCTTTGCATTGCTTTATACTAGCTAGCTAGCTAACTAACTAGAAACAAAGCTCCGATGAATGGCGCACGCACGGCATAAACAGCTTGACACAAATTTTATGTATTTATATTTTGTTTAATATAATTTTTTTTGTTTAAATTAAAAAAGGCAAGTTGATATATAATTACAAAAATATAATTATTAAAATAAAAAGTAAATGTATGAATTTTTTTTTTTTTTGATAATAATAGTAAACCTTCATTAATAAACATTAGAAACAAGTACAACAAGGTTCAATGGAATGTAAAAGTAAATGTATGAATATAAATGCATGCACTCACAATGCACGAATGATGCACACACGTATGTGCACGAATGATGCACACACGTATTTAGTAGGCTATCACTAATGTGATGCTAACTAGACTAACACCGTAACACGTACGTGGCATTTTTAACTCATGTAGATGCCAAGTGTATTATTTATTATTTCATTTTAAGAAAATACAAATATTTTAAATTTTTATTTAAAATATAATTTAATAAAATTAAATATATTTTAAATTTTAAAATAAATAAATTATTTATCATTTTATTTTTGAGTTATTAAAAAAACACCAGTCATCTTCTCTGATGACCCATGACTAGTAGGTTATTGCTAATGTGATGTTGACTAGACTAACACACGTGACTGGCGGAGCTGTCATGGGGTAGTGGGGACAGTTGCTCCTATTGCCCAAAAATATATAGCCCCAAAACGACGTCGTTTTGGCGCTTTATATATATAATTTTTTTCAAATTTCATTTGTTCTCCAATATGCCGTCTACGCCTATGAAGCTCCCAAATTCTCCCAAGCCCCAACTGCGTCTGAGCGTCTCGCTGTCTCCTGGCTCTCCAATCGATCTGCGCGACTGTGCCCCAAGCTCTACGAATCTGTAGTCGCTACCGTGTACCACCTAGACGCCCACCACTCCTGCCTCGCCACAGCCTCGACACCAGGTCACCAGGTTCGGTCTTCGACTCGATCTTCTGTCTTTTCATAATCTCGTTATCAAGTAATCAACATCAATTTCTCACAATCTCACCCCTTGAACTATAAATGTTAATTTCAATAATTTATTCAATTGTTTGCCTTATTTTTTGTTTGCTATTGTTTTTACCTTAATTTCCCTAATTTTGTTTTTTCCCCAATTTTGTGTTTGTTTGAACATTTGTTGTGTTGCAGACGGGGAAGTGGGAATAGCAGCCGACTGGCGGATGATGAAAAATTGTTGTATTGCAGAACTGCAGAAGGATATCTCAGCTCCAGGGACCGATCAATTTCAGTTATGAAAATGTGAACATGAAATTATGAAAATGTGAGCATAGAGTTATGAAATTAATCAAATTATGAACCTGGAGTTATAAAATTATGATTTATGAATATGGAATTATGAAATTGTAAACATAAACCCGGGTCCACCTTACAAGGTGGACCGGGTCCATGACATAACAACTGACTTCCACTCTATTGGACCATCACTACCAGGCCAATGAGAAAAAGAGAAAATCTGGAGAGAGAGAGAGAGAGAGGATTGAACGATGCTTCCCAAGTTCCTAGCTCTTAGCCCAAGCAAAAATTAGCATAAGCCCAAAGTCGATAATACTATATCTGGGAGACTGGCACTTCTGTTCATACCCGAAATCAGCTCACAGACTGCTGAATCCATTCTTTCAATTCAAGAATAACTTATAGCTCTCCTGAGCTGCCCCTTTTACTTCAATGGCCTCCGGGAAATGGAGGAACACTGCTCTTCTGGTTATAGATATGCAGGCAGCCATTTCACCTTTACTCTTCACTCTTCATTTTCTTTCAATTTCTTTTCTCATACACTAATTTTTCTATTTCTACTTTTGTTTATTGGTTTTCTACAGAATGATTTCATATTACCAGGTGGCCCTATGCACGTTGGGGGTGCCCAAGCTATCGTCCCCAACGTTATTAAGGCCGTTGAGATTGCAAGAAACCGTGGCATCCCCATTATTTGGGTACCCTTTATATCACTCTCAATCATTTGCTCTTGCTTTTACTTCATTGATTCCAAGTTTGTATTTTTATGTATAATTCTTGAAATTTGGTAGGTATTTAATTTGTAAGCTTTGAAGTTCTTTTATGCTTGTGGAAACTTGACTCCTATCCTGAAATGGGAATTGATTAGGGTTAAAACATCATGTTGTTAAAAGTAATCTTCTTGGAATTGTGCTTCAGTTGAATTTAAGATGACATCAAGATCACATTTAGAATAAAACCTCTTTGAATTTAGCCTATTCGTAATGTATATGGGTCAAACCAATACTAAAATGTTAAATTCAATCAATTAGTTAATGACACGTTAAATCCATTTCTTAGGACTCAACATTTTGGAATTTAGAATCAATAAAAGTTGTGAAAATTGGTGGTAGGTCGTCCGTGAGCATGATCCATCAGGAAGAGACGCTGAGTTGTTTCGAAGGCATTTGTATTCCCCTGGGAAGCCAAAACCGACTTCTAAGGGGAGTGTGGGTGCTGAACTAGTTGATGGGCTTGTTATCAAGGAAGGGGATTACAAATTGGTGAAGACGCGATTCAGTGCTTTCTTTAACACAAACCTGCATTCATATCTTCAAAGCAATGGGATTACCAGCTTAGTCATCACTGGTATGAATGAACTTCCAACAAGAAACTTGAGTTTTTGTTGTGTTTCTCCATATTGAGTCCTGAGACTTTCTTGTTACTATTTAGGTGTCCAAACGCCAAATTGCATTAGGCAGACTGTTTTTGATGCAGTTGCATGGAACTATCAGCCCGTGACTATTATTGTTGATGCAACGGCTGCTGCAACATCAGAAATTCACACTTGTATGTAAAATTACCTCACCAAGCACCATCTCTAGAAATTCAGGATTTACATATTACATTACAATCATTCTCAGTCTTTACCAAAGATTTTCTCAGTTGTTGATTTCCTAGTACTTTTTTTTTTTTTCAGTAGACATCATTCATATCTTAAAAGCATAGAATCAAACACGATTCTCGTTCTCTATTCACACTGCAGTGGTCATTTTTTTTTTGAGAGAATCACACTGTAGTGGTCATATTCAGTCTCTTTAAACTACTTCCTGGGATTTACTTTGTTTTATTTGTTTCCCAATGCAGAGTAGATGAAATTGCTTTCTTGAATTTAACTGTCAAAGTGCATGAACTGTCAAAACTCAAAAGTACATTTAGCCACAACATCCTCTGGTGGTGCAAAAATTCACGGCTCACATGCATGTTTTTCTTTGTAACAGCCAACATATTTGACATGAAAAATATTGGAGTGATGACGCCCACGCTTGAGGAATGGTGTGAATCTGGACACTAAGAAGTGTTGCTGTGGAAATGTGCCAGTGTCTCTCATGCTACACCAGTTGTTAATACTCTACTTTTTGTACAAGAAAAATAAAATCTTTTGAAGTATCTTCTGGCAAACAGTACTGTTGTTACTTGTAATGTACTAAATAAACATGTATGGTTGTAAGAATATTAATTATCTTCATCCTGTGGGTCCCAAGGAAACTGTCAACATCAAAATTTTGAGTGACGGAGTAGAATTTGAGAGGGCAAGTAGTTTATTTTATTTTATTTTTAAATAGCATCAATGGTGGGAAAGTTTATTTATTAATTAATTATGGATACATTTATGCATGTGAGAAAAGTCTCCTAAAGTGTCTCCCCCACCACCTGTACTGTGCTATGTAGACTTTTTTACCTCAGAAGACAACAATATAGTAACACACAGCATCTCATCATCTACACACAAAAAGCAAGAAAAATAACAGCAGCACAGTCATTCCCTTCTCTTCCTCTTCCTTTTTAGCTCAACCTTAACTTCTTTAGATTTGGATAGTTTGAGGTGGAGGAGGATTGCAACGGTACACGACTACACTCAACAAAGCACCACTCTGCTGTCCAAGCTAACAGGGTCAGCAAATCTGGTAATCATCAAATCTTCACTCTATTATTGTGAAAGGCATTTTGGCTGTTTATCATTTGGAATTTTTCAGTGTAGGGTATGATAGTCTTTAGTGGTACTTTAGTGAAGTAAATCAATTAATTGATTTTTGAATTACAAGTTGACATTCATTTTTCTCACCAGATTTGTAGGGTGGGGTGGACTGTTTTCTTGGTCAATTATTTGTTTATTCATGTTCTTTTTGGTTCAAATTTTACAAGGACTAGAATGCATAAAGATAAAGTAGGAATCTTTTCTGGTTATCATTTTTATTCAAGATTGAACTTTGATATTGGATTCTGGTGGAATAGTTTGTCAAAATTTTGATATGATGAAGAATATTACTAATAAATATTGAAGCAGGACAGTAATAACATATTAATAATCGAAACCTGTTTTCTTGAATACATTTGAAGTGTTATTCTTCTCTGACTTATTTGTTGTTGAAGCTCAAGACTAAATGATATCCTATTTCCAAGTTTTGGGTTCATGGGGAAAAAAACTAGCTCAGTTTTCTCAAATCTTGTTTCTAGACACACACACACACACACACACAAATTTATATTGTTTCCAAATTCACAAATGTGTAAGCCCTCTCATCGACAATTTTTGCCACTTAAGTTGAATTGGGAGACTAAAGATGAAAATGTATATAATTATGAGACTAATGAGTCCATTCTTTTATGCTTCCCATATTTGGAAATTCAATTCAAGAATAGCTTTCCTGAGCTGCCCCTTTTGCTTCAATGGCCTCCGGTGATGCCGAGAAATGGAGGAGCACTGCTCTTCTGGTTATAGATATGCAGGCAGGCAGTTCACCTTTACTCTTCACTCTTCATTTTCTTTAATTTCTTTGTTCATGCACTAATTTTGTATTTGTACTTTTTTCTTGGGTTTTCTACAGAATGATTTCATATTACCAAGTAGCCCTATTCACCTTAGGGGTGGCCAAGCTATCGTCCCCAACGTTATTAAGGCCGTTGAGGTTGCAAGAAAGCGTGGCATCCCCGTTATTTGGGTACCCTTTATACCACTCTCAATCATTTGCTCTTGCTTTTACTTCATTGATTCCAAGTTTGTATTTTTATGTATAATTCTTGAAATTTGGTTCGCATTTGTGAGCTTTAAAGTTATCCCTTACCTATTGTCTCTTTTATGCTTGTGGAAACTTGACTCCTATGCTGAAATGGGATTTGATTAGGGTTAAAACATCATGTTGTTAAAGTAATCTTCTTGGATTTGTGCTTCATTTGAATTTAAGATGGCATCAAGATCACATTTAGAATAAAACCTCTTTGAATTTAATGGGTCAAACCAACACTAAAATGTTAAATCCAACCAATTAGTTAGTGACACTTTAAACCCATTTCTTAGGACTCTCAACATTTTGGAATTAGAATTAAAAAATTTATGAAAATTGGTGGTAGGTCGTCCGTGAGCATGATCCATCAGGAAGAGATGCTGAGCTGCTTCGAAGGCATTTGTATTCCCCTGGGATGCCAAAACCGGCTTCTAAGGGGAGTGTGGGTGCTGAACTAGTTGATGGGCTTGTTATCAAGGAAGGGGATTACAAATTGGTGAAGACACGTTTCAGTGCCTTCTTTAACACAAACCTGCATTCATATCTTCAAAGCAATGGGATTACCAGCTTAGTCATCACCGGTATAAATGAACTTCCAACAAGAAACTTGAGTTTTTGCTGTGTTTCTCTGTAATGAATCCTGAACTTTCTTATTACTGTTTAGGTGTCCAAACGCCAAATTGCATTAGGCAGACGGTTTTTGATGCAGTTGCATGGAACTATCATCCCGTGACTATTATTGTTGATGCAACAGCTGCTGCAACACCAGAAATTCACACTTGTATGTAAAATTACCTCAACCAACACCATCTCTAGAAATTCGGGATTTACATTACAATCATTCTCATTTGCCTTTTACTGCAGTTAGTCGCCCGTTAACAGTCTTTACCAAAGATTTTCTTGGTTGTTGATTTCTAAGTACTTTTTTCAGTAGACATCATCTAGATCTTAAAAGCATAGAGGCAAACACGATGCTCGTTCTCTATACACACACTGCAATGGTCATATTCAGTCTCTTTAAACTACTCCCTGGGATTTACTTTGTTTTATCTATTTCCCAATGCAGAGTAGATGAAAATGCTTTCTTGAATTTAACTGTCAAAAGTGAATGAACTGTCAAAACATCCTTTGGTGGTGCAAAAATTCGTGGCTCACATGTATGTTTTTCTTTGAAACAGCAAACATATTTGACATGAAAAATATTGGAGTGATGACGCCCACGCTTGAGGAATGGTGCGAATCCGGACACTAAGAAGTGTTTCTGCTGGAAGTGTGGAAGTGTCTGTCATGCTACACCAGTTTTTAGTACTGTGTGTTTTGTAAAAGAGAAATAAAATGTTTTGAAGTATCTTCTGGCAAACAGTACTGTTGTTATTTGTAATGTACCAAATAAACATGTATGATTGTAAGAATATTAACCAAAAACCAGAACCTAGTTGCTATTGTATTAGCCAATTACTGGCTGTTATAAAAAATTAGCCATTGCTTTCATTGAGAGTCGAACTCAAGACCTCCCGCTTACTAAACGGGTGCTCTAACCAACTGAGCTATGAAAGCTTGATGTTTCAATTTCTTGCTGATAGATTAAAAACAGAAGAAAGGTACCCTCTCTAACCAATACTCCTTTCATTTTTCTTGTGATATTTGTACTAAACTCCTTTATCTGTAATGTCTAATCATAGTAATCATCTGGAAATTCAACTCCATACCTTCCAATTAATAGTGATGTATTATGATTTTCCTAACTTATTTTGTATCAAGTTATAAGTCTAAATTAAGACAACCTCATTAGCTTGATAATTATACAACTAATCTGTAGAGAGAATGTGAGTAATACTTATACAAAATATAATACTAAAAAAATAGAATGTGGCAGTATGGGGGTTCGAATCTCATTGGAAACATGAATAGAAAAATGTTTAAGATGATGAAAAGTGTGGATTGAATCTCTTATGCGTGCATGAAGACTAGAGTCTGACCAGTGGGTTCATTGTGCGACTCACGTTTTACCTTTGCATTCTGCAATGGCTCTATGAGTGGGGTCCTATGGACTTAAAATTAGTCTACCAAAATTAAATTAAGATCACCTAAGTATATAAAAATAAAATACGAAAAAAGTTTCAGACATATGTATTACCATTTATAGAATTCTTATACAATACTTTATTAGAATACGCTTACATGGTAGAGATTTTGTGATTTAAGAATTCTATTCAAATTTCTCTTCAGTTCATTCTCGTTCACCTAAAATTGGTGTTAATTGAGTTAAAGTAGATTTTAAGCAAATATATTTGATAGAAAACTTATTGAATCTACCGAACTACCTTAGTTTCAAAGTTAATTGAAAGCAAGTAAAGCAAAGTTGTTCAGATTATTCGTTTGGTAACAACAAGATTCTAAGTATAATTCCTAGAAGAAGTGACTTACTGAGGCTTTCTTAGTTTGAGTCGATAAGTTATGGACAACTTAAGCTGAGGTTTACCCAGCACATTCCTTCGAGTAATGGATACATGTTTTTCTCGTCATCCCTCCAAAAAAACGATTAATAAAGAATGTATAGTTTTTATAATAATATAATTTGTCAATTGTGTTTGATAGAAAAATTATAATATAATTTTACCTCTATTTTAGTAGAGATTAAGAAGTCATGATTTGTTTGGAAACTTTAAAATGACTTTCAAATGTGTGTGGTTTTTTGTTTTTTGTTTTTTGTTTTTTAATTTTTTAATATTTAGGTACCAACAAAAAAATGAGATTAATTAAAAATACTTATTTTGGTCAAAAGGAAAATGATCTATTTTGACTGAAAATGTGTTTCATGATTTTTATTAAAATGGGGAAAGAAGGGAGTGAGATAATTATGTATTCTTCTTGTTTTGATTTTTTTTTTGAAAACCTTCTTGTTTTGATCATTTAGAAGGACAAGAGAAAAGAATGAGGAATGAATGCCAAGGGCCTTGTAGTCCAGTGGCATCAAACCCTTCCCTTTATACGGGAGGTGGTGGGTTCGAGCCTCGGTGGAGGCGTTGCTGTCTCTTTGTGCTTCAGTAGGTTGAGAAAGTAGTTTATGAACAGATACTACATTGTAATAGAGTCAGTAGCATGACTTCCTCCTTGTTATCCTAGCAAGAGTTCCCACTTCCTTCATGGGCCACCATGACTTCCTCTTTGCTAGGCCATCGAGACTTCCCGACAAATTATTACGTGGACCCAAGTTCAAAATACACAATTTACATATTGAATGTTCATAATTTATATATTTAATGTTTACAATTCAAATTGTGAACATTTAGTATATAAATTGTAAACATTCAGCATGTAAATAGACACGAGTCTATTTTATAAAGTGGACCCGAATCCATGATATAACTATCGGACTTCCCCTTCCTTCATGGATGTCTTCCTCCTTGCAAACCCATCAAGACTTTCCCTCCTTCCTAAATCCTAACCCATCAGATCCCTTCATCTTCTTAGGTCACCATGCCTTTTCTACCCCTAGCCCCATCAAGACCCAATAGTTATATCGACATACCGTGGACCCAAGTCCCCCCTTGCAAGGTGAATCCGTGTTCATTTACATACTAAATGTTTATAATTTACGTATTAAATGTTCATTCAGTATATAAATTGTGTATTTTAAACCCGAGTCCAAATCCTTTCCCTTCCTAGGTCAAAACCTTGTCAATAAAATGGGCCCTCAAAAGTCCCATAGCCCCATCACTATATAAATTTCTAACAAAATTTACAGTCATATGTATTACCATCTATAGAATTCTTACATAATACCTTATGGAATACTCTTACATGATCGAAATTTCGTGGTTTAGAATTCTCCTCCTACTTCTCTTAACGAATTATCAAACTTGAGTCAAAGACTACCCCATCAAACATATTATTCTTTGTTCCTAACAGTAGCTTCATGTGATCAAAATAGGTTGGTTAGTGTTCCAAAATCTGCATTCACATTTGGCCAAGCCTTAGCTGTAAGAAATGACAGATCCAAATCTTATTTGAGATGTGCAAAGAGGAGCCAAAACCTTCAACCAACGCCCGAGATCATTTTAAATGTAAAACGTGCTTCAAAGAGCTTCCTTCGTGTTTTTGTATGTTGTATGTATCCTTGTAGCTGATAACTTGGTAACTATTTCCTTTGTTTCTCTCTTGCTATGTGAGCACATTTTGGCCTTTATATAGATAAAAATTCAATTATCTCCATCACTCAAATTTCTCTTCAGTTCCTTCTTGTTCACCTAAAATCGGGGAAGAAGGGACTGAGATAAGTATGTATTCTTGTTTTGATCATTTAGAAGGACAACAGAAAACAATCAGGAACGAATGTAACCTAACCTTTCCCATGGCATTGCGAGGTAGTGAATCCCAAACATAAAGGCGTGAAGGGATCTGCAAGGCGTCATAATATAGTTTCAAACTAGCTTAAGTTCATCCTCAATTGCAATTTCAATGGCAGGTTAAAACGACGATAGCAGAAAGTAGATGCATTCGAGATAGATGACAAAATAATATTAAGCAACACCACGATTGCTTCAAGGATGATAATAAAGAATGAGAATGCGAGCAATACCTTGTAAGGGGCAAGTTTCTCCTTAGCCCAATCACAAAGTTCTTGCAAGGTGAGAGCGGGCTTTGATTCTGCTTCACATTTTTGCTTGAGATCTGCGTCCAGCACAACAATTGCGCACACAACTTCCCCATAGTCTTTGTCGGGTAAACCCAACACACAGCACTCAGATATTACCGGATGCTGTTGAAAGGAAGTTCAGTTATGTGAAAACTAACGTGTTTCTAACCAAATGTCTTACGAGAGGAAGAATAGTAAAATCTTCTAGTTGCGTAACCAGTTTTGTATTATCATGTAGCTAAGCATTTCGGAAGACGGATAAAGAGTAGGATGAAAGGATGAAATAGAAACCTCCAAGAGAACGGCTTCTATTTCCAGTGCAGATAACTTGTACCCACCAACCTTCATTATATCAGCATTGGTACCTGAAAAACGCTTAGGAGGAAGAATTAGGAAGGATTTTGAAGCCAGTTATGTCGAGTGCTCTCATAAGCCAACACAATTTGACATATACTGTGTCGAAAAATGCTTACGGCCCAAAATGATATAGTATCCATCTTCATCGATTCTAGCAGCATCTCCAGTCTTGAAAAACCCATCATCGGTGAATGACTCTTTGGTAACCTAACAAGCATTTGATATTAGAAAACAATAATCAAATGGCATTGGGACACCGAATTTCAAATTCAGTAGCTGAACTCAAAATGCCAAATATAAAAAGAACCAAAAAGAAAAAGGTCATGCACAGGTAAAATAGAAAAGCTCAATACCTCAGGAAGTTTCCAGTATCCTTTAAACAATGAAGGGCTTTTGATGCAGAGCTCGCCCACCCCTGTTTTGTCATCACCGTTAACATCCTCTGATAGGAGCTTGGCCTATCGGAAACCAAGGAAATAAGACAATATCCAAAAGC
>CM008339.1:6733581-6753008 GCA_002525835.2 Ipomoea batatas
AAGATAAAAAGTGTACTGCCCAAGGCAGGATATGTGGACTGCCCCAGGCAGACTGCCCAAGGCAGACTATATTTAATATTTCAACAAACAACTAGGAAGGTTAGATTCTACAAAGCATGCCAACCAACTTGGAAGACAACAAAATGGAAAGACTTAAGCTGGCAGGAAAATATTAAATAAAAATTGTGGAAACAAAGGGCACACCGAATCATTCATCACGTGTAGGAGCTCAGTTTCTGGGTAGCTTAAAGCAAGAGGGACAGCTACACCTCCGCAAAGCCAAGTCCCCAGTATTCCAGCAACAAACTCAGCACAGGGTTTAGCCACAATTCCAATTCTTGCTCCACCAAGATCTGAGTTCTGCTGTATACTATCTCCCTACAAGAAAGAAAGGATAAGTTGCAAACAACAAAGAAACTGCAAATGGTAGTCAACTGCAAAGAATGTGAGACTCGGAGAAAAGAAGTGAAACAAAGAAATCCATTCAAAGAATCTAGAAAACATAATTTCTTCTAAATTCTAAAACTAAATACAAAGAGCTTGCATTCATTAGCTTGAGCCAGCTGACTTGCTACCATTCTCTTCAAGATGATGATCGTGAAATAATAAAAGGTCGTTTTCAAACTCACATTTTTCTGGTGAAGATTGGTTAACTGATCATGTATCCTTCCAGCATATGAGATTAGTTGAAGGTAACTGCAGCACTTCTGATCATCTTTAATGACAATATTCTGCTGAGATTCAGGCGACCAGCTAGCTATTTCTTTAACAAGCTCCATAAATGTACTAATATGTGGAGCTACAAAGTAAATGAAATTGTAAATTGCAAACAAGGAATGCTATCTATAATCCAAAGAACAGAAATGGATGCCAAAAATTATGCTAAGAGGCACAGAGCTTTATAACCAGTAAAGTACACATTCAGGACTACTATATCAGGGAATCATCAGTGTTTCAAGATACAATATTTTCATCCATGAAGCAATCATCTCCTCCCCCAAACTATAGAACTGTCTTTTGGCAAACACACTAAGAATCCCCATCTCTGTTTTCCTGCCCATTAGTATGAAATATTTCACTGCTAACCCACATTAACATTCAATTACACATTGCTCAGAACATTCCATACCCAAACTAAATTAAACATCAAAATTCAAAAACATGCTCAACTTTATGCACTTCATAACATAAAGTAACCAAAAAACAGTGGGGGTGTCAATTTTCATTCAAGAAAAGAAACAAACACTTACCAGAAGAGAAGAGGCGAGAGTGGTTGGAGATAAAGGTGCGGCCTTTGCAAGAAAATAAACGAGTATGAAATGAAGTAATAATGGTATAATGGTGAGGAAGAGACGTGGGTGGTTTGAGAGTGAGAAAGTGATTGAAGCGGGACATAAATGAGCTTATCATCGTGTTAAAGATTAGTTGCTTGTTGGTTATGGCGACTCAACCATAATGGTGGCGAAGTCACTGCAGTGTGACGTGGAAGACGTCGGCGGCTCCGGGTTTTGCGCTAATGATCGGAGATGGGTCAAGCTCCGGTTTAGGGAGTTTAATATTTGTGAAATCAGCGGGCTCTCAGTCATTCATTTCTTCCCCACAACTCGAATCCCCACAGAACTTTCATTTTTGTTTTTAAGTCACCGGTGTAGCCACAGACATCGTGGTCTAGTGACATTCGGTGTCCCAGTTTACACTCCTACGTAGATTATGGGAGTGGATTTGAGCCTCAGTGGAGGCAACTGTTGACTTTTGTGCTTCAGTAGATTCAGAAAATAGCTATGAACAGATATTACATTGTAACAGAGTCAGTAGTATTAAAAAAAAAAAAAAAAGTCACCGGGCATGGTATATAAAATAGTTAGGTTTATAATGAGAACAAAAAAATGTAAAAAAATATTGGTGACTTGAACCTATGTGAGAGTGTAAATCGAGTGCCACTAGACCACAAGGTTATTAGCGCATACTCTTGCTTTAACCAACTTATAATCAGAGTTAAAAGATTTAAAAACTTTACTAACCCAAGGGTAAGGTAAAAGGCCTCTTTTCATGGGTCAAGATTCTTTGAAATTGGTTAACAAGAAAGAAAGGTTTAATTTATTGTCAGGCACAAAATGGTTCACTACAGAAAAAATATGTGAAAGAATGTGGGTATTTTGAAGGTTACGTTGTATGGTTAAATCCTTGCTAACGCCTAGCTAAATCATTCTCGTGCAAGTATATAGCATGTAGTTCCACAATAGTATAAAGCAATATAATTTCTAGAACTATGATACCTATTATGCAGCATAATAGCTATGGTATGATTGTGTGTAGTGTAATGAAATTGCGAAACGTAAGAGATCATTTTATGTATATTCATTATCCTCTTATCCAAACTTTCAAAATATGTCACTCACATCTCCTATATATTCTTCATAATGGCAAAATCACTACTAGTATGACGTTTGATAGTTGGATGTATCATTGCCAATGCGATTGAAAGTATCATAATTGCAATATTAAATGTTTAAAATGCGGGCAAATATATAAATACACTAAATATAATTATTTAAATTAATGGATACCCTCGATTGGAGTACGCGACCCAAAGGGCCCCGATATCTGGAGCCGGCCGACCGGCTAAACCTTCTAACTCGTGGCCCGAGCGAGAAGGCCTGAGTAGCTCGGCTGCGCAAGCAGTCAGGAAGCGGTGCGCAACTGGGTGCGCCCTCCGAGGCAACGGTAATAGAGAATCAAACATTTATGGCGAATCTGCGAGGATTCTTTCTTAATTCGGATTTGGCAAGTATTTATGACAGCTTAGCAGTTTAAGCAGCTTCCTTAAAGCTAAATTTGTAAAGTTTCTTCCTTATTTCCTTTCGAAGGCTTATTATTTTTGTATAAATATTCCTGGGGTCACATTGTGAGGATTTTGATTTTAATGCAAGCATAATCACTTTGTTCGAATATTCTTATGTTAAACCTTGTTATCCCTAAGTTGTTAGGGTAGCGTTGGCTAATCGAGCGGTTATCCCGCAGCCGTGGAAACCAACATAAATAAAAATAAATAAATGTATTAATATAAACTCATGCAGGCATGATGCACACACGGTGTATGCAACTTCCCATCATTAGAAGTTTAGTTGGATGACATGCCTATTAGCACCTTACTCATATATATATATTGGTTAAAAGACATCATGCTTCTATTCTGTATGACAGCACAGAACATGCCTATTCTGTGAGTAGTTAATCTTAAACTTGATTTCGTTGAAGTCTGTCCTGATTTGCATTCAAACTATGATGATTGCAAGACATCTTGAAGACAAACAAAACTAAGTGCCTTCCAGGATGTTTCTTTGAAATTTCCAACAGCTCTTCAGTACACCAATGTATGACCATATTTTTGTCTTCTGATTTTACAATGTTCCCAACAATATGCATTATTGTTATTGCAATCTGGTTCTGTAATGACATATTGTGAATCCTGCAACACTCAGCCTTAGCTTCAAATTTCAATCAGGTCACAAAGAAATAGGAATCTGCTTAGAATAGGCATATCTCAAAGTACTGTAGTCTTATATCACAGCAACTATTGTTGTTAGAATCTAGATACATATATGACCATAAGTAAATATGGCAACCAGATTGATGGAAAAATGCAGACTATACTACACTACTTTGCAAGTCCACATTATGAAAGAAAGTGTCACATGCAAATTGCTAAATTACTAAAGAAAAATTTTCACTTTGTCATCGTTCATAGGCAACTTTAAAGTGCCATCAGCCAAATCAAGAATCACAGACAAGTAACTTAATTAACAATCCTAACACAAATATCTTGATAGCTTTTGAAGTATGGAATATACAAATAGTTTATGACCCTACAAGTCTATAATCAGGCAGTCACAACACTCTCAAACATCTTGCAAAAGTATGAGTGCAGAAAAGTGTGCCAAAAGTTTTGATTGAAAATTTTTAGCTAGTCTCACTGCCCAAAACCAAGCTTCCACTTAATGGCGGTGGCTGTGTATTTGCAGATCCTTTCTCACAATCTCACATAATCACAATCAATTAGGTGTCAAATGCTTAAGACATCTAACAACTCCCGCATTTCAATATAACTTGGGCTTTGTGAAACAAGCCTAGCCAAGATTCAAGAACCTCCTTCTAGAACTGTTCAAACATCACAATGAGAGCAAGTAACTTATTGGATGAGGGTTTACAGGATTCCTAAAGGCATGATACTGCTGTGATGACAATCCTAACACGAATACCTTGATAGCTTTTGAAGTATGGAATATACAAATAGTTTAACGCCCTACAAGTCTATAAGCAAGCAGACATGACACTCTCAAACATCGAGCAAAGGTTTAAGGGCAGTAAAGTGCACCAGACAGTTTAGATTGAAATCCAAAACAGCAAATATACTAAATCAGGATAATGGCCTTCCATAGATTGAAATTTTTTATCTAATCTCACCTCTCAGAACCAAGCTACCACTTAATAGCAGTGGTTGTGTATTTGCAGATTCTTTCTTACACAATCACAATCAATAAGGTGTCAAATGCTAGAGACACTAACATCTCCAGCATTTCAATATAACTTGGTTTAGTGAGAAAGGCCTAGCTAAGAACCCTCCTTATAGATCTGTTCAAACCAGAATTGCAATCTTCTGTTAGACAAATGATCGAACATCTTAATTCACATTGGCCGTGTTTGGTAAAATAATTAGCTTATCAGCTAATTTTGGCTTATTTGACTACTAATAACTGTTTGACTTGTTTAAAAAATTAAGAAATTACACCAAATGGCTATCAGCTTACAGCTAATTTACCAAACACATTTCTACAATCAACTAATGTTATCACCTAATTATACTTTCTAATTAACCCAATCAGCTAACCGTCATTTACCAAACAGTGTCATTGTCAATTCAGGAGTGAGCAAGCGAGAATGCCCAACAAAGATACTAAACCCATAAATCAAGATAAAACATTCATTATTTAACACATTAATCAAACTACACAATGATAAATTCACTAGCAAAAATTCAAGAAAACGCAAAACACAATCAAACTTTGAATACCAACAAAGCCACCAGTTCTAATCACTCTCAGTCTGCTGGGACTCCATGGGAAGCCCGAGCTCCTGGGACCCAGAATCCTCCTTGGGCTTGCGCTGATTCCTGGGAGGGGCAGGGATGGCAACGAAAGTCTTGGTCTTGCTAATGGGGCGGCTCTTTTCAAGCTGAACAAAGTCCCCAACTTTGAACTGGTTGGAGGGGTCGTGAGCCTGGTACTTCTTCTTCACCCTGTACCTGCGCTTGTACTTTGGGTGCACTGTGAGGCGGACAACCTCCACGGCGACAGTCTTGTCGTTGGTGGCGCACACGACGCGGCCCTGCATGACCTTCATAGCCCGAATTGCGGGGAGGAAAGCGGGTTGGGGAGCGGAGATGCAAGAAGAGGGCTTTGAGAGATGGGACAGAGAGGAGGAGCCATGGAGGAAAGGGGTTGCGAGGCTGAGGGATTTGAATTGGGAGATTGGGAGTTGAAGAAGAGGAGAGGCGAGTGGCATTTTGGGAGAGTTTGGATAAGAGAGAGGATGACGAGCACAAAGCCACAAAGGTAATATTTCGCAAACCGCAATTTCATTACAGTATTTCAATTTCAGCTGGGGCTTGCGGTTTCGGAGGTCTTTTTTTTTTTTTTTTTAATAGTAAATGAATTTTTAAAATTTTTTATTTTTAGATGAAAAATGTTGGTGGACAGTATTGTTGTGAATAATAATAATAGAGGAAGAAAGGAGCAATTTGGTGTTCATGTTATTTTGGAATGAATTTCACAAGGAGAAATGTTGGGTATTTATAGGGATTAGGGATAGCATAAGATTAAATAAATACTATTTTTATAAGATATTATCCGTTGTTAGATTTCGGTAATCTTCAATTTCATTTTTTTTTCTTTCAATATTATATCAATCGCTTGAAATGACAGGTCAATAATTCAATATGCTTATTTTTCATGTCATGAATTAAAATCCCTACGTCTTGGGAAGAAGAATTCAAGGTTGAGCTTGTATCTATCTTCCATCCTATCCAACACTCTTCAATTATGTGCTGTTGTTGGTGGCGTAGAAAGTTGTCCATTTGTATATAGCCGCAGGAGGTTTATTTTTTATTTTGATCCCAGTAGGTTCCCCCAATTACCTATCAAAAATCCTTATTGTCTCGACAAACCAGTCGATGTTCAATATATGATGAAACCTCGTGTGATTCGAGGGGCTGATGATCGAATTTATTTACTCTCGGTGAACCGTAGTTTATTTGAGCCTATAGTCGAGGGGCAGTTGTGTTTCCAGTCTTTTGATCCCGTCAAAGATTGCTTTGAAACCCTTCCACCCCTCCTCTAGCATCTGATCACACCTTAGGTCACTGTGTCACATTTGGCCACTTTGTTCTTAGGGGATATCTATATTTGTTCATTTGTGATCCACAGACTACCAAGTACCGTAAGAATGTTTTTACTTTCAACTTCATATCCTCAAAATGAGAGGAGGGGATGTCTTTGATAAATAAATTAAGCGATTTGAATTCAATCATTCTTTTTATTTGCTTACTGTTTATCTATTTATCAGAAGTTTACTTTTTTTAACCAATTGGGTTTATTGAACCATGAATTTGTAGTTATATGCCTTGGCACAGAAAATTAACTGCCAACTATTGTTTCGTTTCTACCTTTTACAACACAAAGCATGTAACTGTTAAATTATATGGGATGAATCTGTTCTGGAGCTTATGGAATGCTAAAAAGTTAGTTTAGCTGTTTATTATGTATAGATAAATGGTTACAAACTTGGCATATTTAATCTTAACTGTATATTATATTTTACATATATGTACTAATTGCCCCATCTATATGTGGATGCATTGATCTATTCCAATGATATTAATTTTCTAGTCTTAGGAAATTTAGATTTTATTGACTATGAATTTGGCACTGATGATGGAGTCCAGAAGCAACATGAGAAAGCCCCTGCGCTACAAAGCTGGTTCTAGTTTTGTTAAATTTGCAGAGAAGATGGATATGAAAAGAAAGGATCAATTCAAGAGGGCTTTTTTTTTTTTTAATGAATATCTTGGCATTTTTTGTAATATCTTCTATTGTTCTTCAAGAACATTAAAAGTCTTTTCAATACAACTTCATAACGATGAATGAGCTCGATTTGACAGTAATAATATTTACATTTATAAACGTACATATAGTATTTGGTCTCAAATTAAAGGGAGCACTATAAAGTGGAGCAAATTTTTTTTAGTTAGCCCCATGATGGTCTATGGAGTCGGTCGTTATACCGTGAACCATGCACCATGGCTGATACTGTAATTACGTGAAACAGAGGTCGTTTCATCCGTTCAACACAACTTACTGCAATTGTGTTGAAAGGGAACTGCAATTGCGTGGAACAGAGGTCGTTTCATCCGTTCAACACACTGCAGTATCAGTTCAACACAACTGCAGTGTCGACCCTGGTCCACAATATAATTTGCTGGAGTGGAAAATTGGCAGATGACACAATCTAATAACAGATAGGCTTATCCATGCATAATCCATGTGGCACCACATAAATGGGACTTCATATCCCTAAAAAGATACCCAGAGCGCCAAGTGTCTCCATAGAATCCACGCAAAAACATCAAAAACCCACCCGCGCTGGAATCAACACTCAAACATATCTAAATAATCAAGAACTGAAAATCCATTTTTGTTTGTTTGGAGCGAAAGAAAGGCCATGGCATCCCTAGCAACCCTTGCTTCTGTCAAGCCCACCACCGTCAATGGCCTTGCTGGGAGCTCCATTAATGGAACCAAGCTCCATGTTAAATCATCTCGCCTCAACTTGAAACCCTCCAAACCCAGGCAAGATCCAATCTTTACTCTTTAATCTGTGCTAGCTATCCTGCTTTTGTGTTTCCTAGTAAAAGTACTACTTGTGTTCAAGGATTTAAAATCTCATTTTGGTAAAAGAAACACAGTTTTAACATTTTGGTTAAGTTTAATTTGAGTTAATCTTGTGGCAACCCCAACCAATTTGGTAAGTACAAGGTTATAAATTCGACTCTCAATGATAACACTTTATTAGCCTTCTTGGTTTGAGTCGGCTGGTACTATAGATAACCTAAGTTGGTTTATTTTATTTGCTGGTTAGGGTCACAAGTTAGGTGTACTCTTTGTACACTCTTGGATAGTGACTTCAAGTTTCCTGGTTACCCAAAAAAATAAAAAATTGAGTTAATCATTGTACAGCCAAACTTTCACAAAGTGATGATCTAGAACTGATTGTGTGGATTGTATGTATAGGGCTGGTGCTATTGTGGCTAAGTATGGTGACAAGAGTGTTTACTTTGACTTGGAGGATTTGGGCAACACCACAGGGCAATGGGACTTGTATGGCTCAGATGCACCTTCACCATACAACTCTCTTCAGGTATATTTGGCTTCATTTTGTTAATATTTTCTACCAGTCACCTAATATACATATTGGTACATTTCATCACTATGGAGAAGTTGCTTGTTACAGAGTAATTATTTTGTAGTATACTTGAGTCATATATATCTTGCATATATCATCATAAGGATAGTAATTATGTTCTTAAACGTTTATGGTGCACGTGAAGTTAGTTTTGTATTTGCTCGTTCTTTAAGGCTCTTCTTTCTTGCTTGGATTGAAATTTGCAGAGCAAGTTCTTCGAGACGTTTGCTGCTCCTTTCACCAAGAGAGGTCTGTTGCTGAAATTCTTGATCCTAGGCGGTGGTTCCACTCTTGCTTACCTCAGTGCAACCGCAGATGGTGATATTCTTCCCATAAAGAAGGGCCCGCAACTTCCTCCCAAGCTTGGACCTCGTGGCAAGATCTAAACATGTCGTCGTTCAAGATTTTCTGTCTTTGTTGTGTCCGACGTAAGCTTGTAAGTATAACTGAAGCCTACTAGAGACCTCTATTCCAAGAAGTTCAATATTATGGCCATTTGAAACATTTCTCTCTTGTTAGTTTAATGTTCTTGTGCAATTTCATTCAATTGATTGGGATAATTGTGAATTTATAGAAGGAACCATATTAAACCAAACAATCTATTTAGGGTATGGAATATCCAAAACAAAAACAAATACAAATACTATAATCTATATCTCTCCAATTTCTACAAGGTCATAGACGACTAATTGTAAGCTAGATGGAACTCTTTGGAGGTGAGTTTTGTTTAGAGTATGGAATATCCAAAATGGCTGTGCTTTCCAAAATTACACAAGGAATAACTTGGTCAAATACTCAAATCCTACGAGGCATGAACCGATCTTTGATATATACATCTCAGCCCGAGCCTTGTCAATCTTGATGAACTCCTAGTCTCCTACCATAAGTCGAGATTCCAGGCTCCTGATCTGAGCTAACCAGCATTGCACAGTTTTAAAATATTTAGTGGCGTGCTGTAGGACTTTTGGAGCCCGCTAAGTTTTCCAAGTAGGAAGTTTTCTTGCTGGTGGTTATTACTACGCTGGGTGGTTTACTTAGGAGCTTTGCGTCTCTGTCTTTTGCCGATCGATCCTTAGCTCCTTTCTTTGCATTGGCCTCTCCTTTATCCAACTTCTCCCAATCCATGTAATCCCACAGTGTCATTGATGCATTTGCGTCTTTAGCATTCGGAGCTTCTTTTAGAGAATAACTCTTCTTTTTGCTGGCACGGGTACTTTGTGTAGCAGCATCTGCTTGAATAACGTCTTCTATTCTTGACAAGACCGTGTAAGCCAGGCTTTCAATTATTCTCGAATAGCTCTCCAGCACTGCGTGCCCAACATCCTAGGAATCAACATAGGAAGAATCTCGTATTTAGATAAACGTAAACATATGTTCTAGTGCAGGTCTGCTAAGAGCACATAGAAAATATAGCTAATGGCATGAGATATCTTACCTTGTTATATTGGATTTTGCTGATATCTAGTGAAGATTGAGGGACTCCAGGGTATCGGTGCTTGATAATGAGCAATATAGTCTCTGCTCTATCTTCAAAGATCTCTCGTTTTTCCATACTGACAGCTTTACTCCAGCTCGACTTTTCGTTTTTATAGATCATCTTCCTTTTCCAAATCACTACAGATGCTTCAATCTTATTCTTAAGTTCTACGATTTTATGTTCTGAAGACAACCCCATCGAGGACAGAAAATAATCAGGATCAAAATATTCATCCGTGATGCTCTTGTATATCGAGTCTCCCAGGGTTGCTCTACCATTCTGACATAAAAAACGCATAAATTTTACTCCCCAAAACTTTTAAGCGTGATAGGGGAAATGTAACGAAAGCTTGCTATGTGTTACCTTTGGCAGAGATTCTATATAACTCTCTGGGATCTCCATTTCTGCAAGAACTTGAGCATTTATGGCCATGGCTGCTTTGAGAACTTGGTTTACTGCATCCTTCTGAGCCTGTAACCATTTCCTCGAAGATTCAGACAAGCCATTAGGCGGGACCTGAGGAGTTGGTATCCACCATTTGTCGTCTTTCCTGCTATTCTTTCCTTTCTGTGCACCATCATCCTTCGATGGATAGTAGAACTCGTTTTGATCCTTAGAGCTGTCCAGACAATCCTGTCAGTTTTCCATGTATCAGTAGCCTGTAAGAATCACATAGAGAAGTGCAGGCATAGAAAGTGCGATGAACTGCAAAAATCTTACAATTAGCATCCCGTCTAGCTTGCGCAGCGCTGGGATGTTCATTTGCAGATCACTTCTCTTCCTAGTTACCATAATCTGTCAAACAAAGAAGCATGTGTGTTAACTGTTTTGGAAACATAACCAAGAATTCCCAAGATGTTAGTAATAGGTGATTATGAGGGCGTTTGGTAAATAGCTGTTAGTTGATTGGGTTAGTGAGTTTGACTAGTGGATAGTATTAGCTGATTGTAAAAAAGTGTTTGGTAAATAATTGTTAGCTGATAACTGATTACATGCAAAATGACTTTCTCATAAAACTGATTGAGCAGCTTTTTGAATTTTAGCATTTTGGAGCAATAAGTTGTTACAAAAAGCTAATTAATCAAACACTCGTATTGATGGTTTAACCAGGTCAAACAGTTAATAGTGATCAAATAAGCCAAAATTAGCTGATAAACTATGTTACCAAAGAGGGGCTATAGTATACCTCCATGGGTGTTCCATCTTTTGCTGTTTGTTTGGAAGGGACAAGTTCAACAATGTGGTCTGTAACAGATAAAAGCCAATCTATTTCCTTTCTCCACCTTGCTCTCCTTTCTGGTGCCATTGGCTCCAATCTCTTTATTTCTCCAAACACAGAAGCTGCATTTTTTGGGGGAAAACACAAACCATAAATCACAATACAACAAAAATGATAAAACTCTAAAACACAACATCAATTTCTTCAAAAAAAACAAAACACACATATATACCTGCTGTATTTGTGATTGCATTTGACAAAGCCAAAGCAGACGAAACGCCCTTTCCCCCGCCCGACATATCCTCTCCAAGAAGCAATTTTGCAAACCCCTCCTTCATCATCTCCTGGTCTGCAACAACAACCCCAGAATTGAAACAAAAATGCATTTAATTAACTATCCATCTCTATATATATATATATAACATAAATGTGTAGTCTCGCAATCAGTTTATGCTAATTACCTGATCGTTTGCCATTATTGCCCGTATTCTGGCTCCCCGCGTCTGCCTTGATTGCCTGAACCATCTTCTCTGATTCAAGCTAGCCGGATTGCAGATGGGGATTCAGAAAAGCATTAAAATGGGGAGGGAGAGATTTTGTTGAGGGGAATAGAATTGAATGAGAAGAGGAGGAGAGGAGGAGGGTGAATGAAGAAAAGGAGGCAAATTGAAGTTTGGGATTATATTGATTGATTGGTTAATGTTTAAGATTGGAGGGTGTGTGTGTGTTTAAGGTTTGCTGTGGTTTTGGATGGTTGACACAACGTGGGGTGCATGTTTCAGAATGGAATGAACCCAGCCAGACACACACTAAAATATTAACGTTGACAATTAAGGTGTCTGTTGGAGGTTTTGTAATGGTGAGAGAGAATGTGATGGGGAAGATTAAAGATAAATCAAAATTTTTAATTATATCTTTTTGATTTACGGAAAAGTCAGCAGTTACTATAGAAGGTGTGCATATATAATCATATCCCGATAAATATAATGGATGTAATTTGTGATCGGTGTTATAATCTTTTCTATAATTAACTATTTATGAATTAATTATTTTTTAACGAATCAAATAAATTTGTATCATCTAAGATATCTCAAATTTGAAACATACCAATCATTACTGTATGAACCATGGTCTACATAACTGTGTAGACTATATTATCAAATAATGTATATTCAGTACATAAATAATGCATTTTTAGTATATTAAAAATGTACATTGTATTTAGGAAAAATACATTATTTGAGTACTGTAAGTACATTATTTTGTATAATGTACATTCAGTACATGAATAATGTACTTTTAGTATATTAAAAATGTCATTTTTGTTATAGTTCACATAACAATATGTGGATCATGGTTCACACAATAATTTGCCAATCTCAACTTTAAGTGCCCTAGGCTTTGGGCATTTGGAAGTATGTAAATCATGATAGTTTAACTAAACATAAGGACTAGATTTTTACTTAATGCGCAAAAGGAACCCCTCATTTTGAGAACTTATATGTTTCAAAATAAATATAGAAACAATAAGAAATGAAAGAGAAATTAAATAGGGCGGTGTGGCAATTAAGACGTGACTCCCAGACTCCCAGTTAGCTTTGGCAATGATATAGTTTTGTTTAATTTTTTTCAAGTTTAAAAAAGTCAAACATTGTTTTTTGGTTTAGAATGAAATAAAAAGTATGTACAATTATAAGTATATGTGGCTACTGATTAGTTAACTGAGAAGGAAATCACCCATTCACCCCTCGAAATACTGAAGTTACCTAACATGTAAAATATGCAACCCCAGAATATTGAATTTTTTGAATGAAAATTTTTACTTAAGATTTATTTTTAGCGATAGAATGTGGGTTTGAGTTTGAATTAATCTAGAGTGAGTTCATTTTCATGATTATGCAAAATTAGAAAATTTGATTATCGAAAAATAGCTAGAGGACAAAGAGAGTTAATTGATTTTGTGGGACAATCACAGCTGGCCTTTAAAAAAAATTTAAAAAAGGAATTTTTTTTTACACTTATAGTTTTTTTTTTTTTTTGAAAATCTTACACTTATAGTTATTCTTTAAGAAAATTGGGGAAGACAACTTTTGTATCGCCAGACAGCCGGACATGGTATTTGTCAAACATTTTATTTTTTAAAAAAAATTTCTATTTAAAATTATCAAATTCATCGCCATATATGGAAAGAAAAGTATGGTTTGGTTACAGAGAATTATAATTTTATCGTTTGGAGGGTCATTTTTCATGAAATTAAAATTCTATGACTCCCTGAGATTTAATTCTATGGACTTTATAGGAAGAAAAAAGATATCTTAAAATAAAATTAGTCATCCTTTTTGTTAACTTAAAATTGATGTTTGACCTTTCCTTTTAGATCATAGCGTGTATTGGTCTTCGACTACTGTCAATAGAGAACGTCGTTTCTGTGCGATAATCATTCTAGGTCAATCTTAATCAAATATGTTTTCTTAAAACTCTCAAGTATTTAAATTTGATATGTGTATATAGTTTGCTAAATTTTGAACTACAAAATTTTCACTATGTGTGCCGATGGTGAGTGTTTTGTATAATGTCATTCTGTGCGTCGATCTATGCAATAGTGAATGACGTGAGTTGTGTGTTTATTAACTTTGTTTATAATAGCAAATAAATTATTTATTTCTATGCAATAGTGATTGAAAATTTGCATTGTTTATAATAATAATAATAATAATAATAATAATAATAATAATAATAATAATAATAATAATAATAATAATAATAATAATAGACATTTTGGACTTTATACTACTTATTCCCTTTCAATTTTCATGTATACGGTATACCAAACATTGGAAATTAAATTCTCAGTAATTTTATTCCTGCAAACCAAACATTGAAATTTAAACACCACTTCCACATTATTTTTTTCCCATGGAATTGCAATTCATTTTCCCCTTATTCCTTCCCTCCAACCAAACGCCCGTTACTTCTTATTTTTAAAAATATGATGTATACAACTTTCTTTGAGAACTTGAAGGAGTAAAATTGAAAATTACATATAGTAAAACTCATATAAAAAATAGTACACCTCCTTAATCAATGATTGCCAACCTTGGCTTCTCCGTTTTGGACGAAGAGGCAGGATTACCGGCTTCTCCTTATAGTTTATTTTAAAATTATTTTTTAAATTGTAATTTTACTTGTTATTAAATTGAGTTTACCTACAAAAGAAGTTAATTGCACAACTTTAAGAAGTTATGGGCTAAATTGCATGAAAGTGAAGAGATAAAGGGGTTAGTTAGAGCCTTTCTTAATTTAGGGAGCTAATTACACTTTGGCTTATAGTTCAACGGTCTATTTGACCTTTATCCCTAAAACTTTTGATAAATAATATTATTTTAAATATTATTATAAATATTTTATATTCTAAATAAAATATTTAATTATACAATTCTACTCATTTCTCAAAAAATGAACTAAATACACAAAGATAATTTTCTGTTGTGCAACTAAACACGGGAAAGAAAAATATTTTCTAGAAAATAACTCATTTTTCAAAAAATATTTTTCATAAGTCATTTTTATGCTTTTCCCAAAGATGAGATAAAATTTATGAAACGAAGGTGACGACGACACCACCTTCATTTCAGACCCTCTCTATCACCTTTGAAATGAAAGCTGTAGCCATGGCCACCGCCCTTGTTCTAGATTGTCCAGGTATGAACTCATCTTTGAGGTCCAGATTTAGAATGAGCATGGTTGTTTGGTGAGATAGCCATGGTTATCACTCTTAGACAGGCATGACTCTCTTCGTCGAAGTTGTCTGTGAGACAACCACCAGCGATCAATGTCAATGATTTTTTAATAAAAAATTCAAAAAAAAAATAAAAAAAAGGCATGTGTTAGCACGAGAGTAAGTAACCTGCTAAAGAGGTCGATTTGAGACTCAATTAAACAATTTTACTGATTTAAAGGGTTTGAATGATTTTTTTTTTCATTTTTTCTAATTAGGAGTTAGGAAATTCAATTAACTTATATAGCCAATTTAGCCATTTAAAAATAATTTTTTTTTTTTAAAAAAAAAACAAACAAAACAAAACAAGCAGCTAGTCAGCGACTCAAGTACTCAGTGACTTCACATTCACCTACTCACAAAGCACCTCTGAAATTCTACTCTCTCCAAACATATTGGAATCATAATTCATAAGCATTCACTTCCACTCTCAGTCGATTCATGCTCAAAGGAAAAATCCCCACTGAAATCATTCACACAATCACACTACACTAATAATCTATGGAGAACATCGGAGTGCTAATGGCGTGCCCTATGAACGCCTACCTGGAACACCAACTCCACAACCGATTCAATCTCTTCCGCTTCTGGAACTTCCCCGACACCGACGCTTTCTTCCGCCAGATTGACGCCGCCTCTGTCCGCGCCCTTGTCGTGAACGCCTTTGTCGGAGTCGATCTCCTTGACGCGCTCATCGACCGCCTCCCCAATCTGGAAATCCTGTCCACATACAGCGTCGGCTTGGATAAGGTGGACGTGGCCAAGTGCAAGGAGAAGGGGATTAGGGTTACCAACACCCCCGACGTCCTCACCGATGACGTGGCGGACATCGCTATCGGGTTAATCCTCGCCGTGCTAAGGAAGATTTGCGAAGGCGATAGATTCGTGAAGAAAGGATTGTGCAAAATGTATCGAGCAGTTACATATGCAGTTATGGAAGTGGAGCGAGATGATGGAAAGGAACTAAAGCTTTCATTGATGAGCTGAAAAGTGAAGTTACAGATTATGGACACGAGGGTGACATGCATATATACACTTGGCGGTTGCAACTAACTAAGAGGGAGAAGTTACAAGAATATCCTTCCTAGCTATGTACACTGGGGTTCCTCCTTGTGTTCATTATGCTTTGTTACCCCCCCGTAAACTGGAGCATGCATGTCATGGATGCCCAGTTTAGAAACAAACATCTGGAACATGGAGATTGGAAGAGCTTTGGTGAAGCCATCCGCGACTTGAGTGGAGGAAGAAACCGCAAGAAGCTTGATGAGGCCTTGCGTGACCTTTTCGCGAACAATATGGCAATCGATGTCAATATGCTTCGTCCTCTCGTGAAAAACGTGATTCTCAGCTATGGCAATGGCGGACTTGTTGTCGCAGAACAGAGCAGCTGGTTTATGTAACTGTATCTGTAAATCTGTCAACAAAGTGGTGATCCATTGGACCTCACAGACGGTAGCGGCAAGTGCTCTATATTCTGCTTCGGAGGATGAACGGGATACTGTTACTTGTTTCTTTGACCTCCATGAAATGAGTGAAGAACCAAGGAAAACACAGAATCCGGTGACTGATCGTCGTGTCTCTGTACATGCTGCCCAGTCCGAATCTGAGAATACGTTGAGCTCTATGTTCGTATTCTTTGGATAAAACAGTCCCTGGCCAGGGGCTTTCTTGATATATCGGAGCACTCTGTGTGCCGCAACAAGATGCTCATCTGTCGGGGTATCAATGTACTGGCTGAGCTGCTGAACAGCGAATGAGATATCCGGCCTTGTAGCCGTTAAATAGAGGAGTCTCCCTATTAATCGCCTGTAGCTACCAACATCTGCTAGAACGGTTCCTCCCTCTCTGCTTAACTGGTGACCAGAAACCATCGGTGTATTTGCAGGTTTGCAAGTGATGAAACCAGCTTCATTTAAGATGTCTAGAGCGTACTTGCGCTGGCACAAATTCAAACCCTTTTCAGACATGTGAGCCTCAATTCCTAAGAAATATCCCAAGGTTCCCAAATCCTTTATCTTAAAGGTGATATCCAAGAAAGACTTCAAGTCCTGTATGAGGCGCAGATTAGGACTAGCGACGAGAATGTCGTCGACATACACAAGAACTGCAATGAAGGATTTATCACATCCTTTTGTAAACAACGAAGGGTCAGATTTGGATTGTCTGAAACCCTTATCAACAAGAGCTGAACTCAGTTTCGCATTCCACTGGCGACTGGCTTGTTTGAGGCCATATAAGGATCGCAAAAGTTTGCAGACCTGCCCCGGTTTGTCTCCCACAAAGCCAGGTGGTAAGACCATGTAAACCTCTTCATTTAGGTCAGCGTGCAGGAATGCGTTGTTGATATCCAGTTGATGGATATGCCATGCTCGAGAAGTAGCCGTGGCAAGGAAGGTACGTATGGTTGTTATTCTCGCAACTGGCGAAAAGGTCTCAATATAATCAACTCCAAGCTGCTGCGTGTACCCCTTAGCCACCAGCCTCGCTTTGTATCGTTCCACAGAACCATCGGCCTTGAGTTTCACTTTATACACCCATTTGCATCCAATTGGGACCTTGCCGGGTGGCAAATCAGTGATGAACCAGGTGTTGTTTTCTTGCAGAGCCCTGATTTCAGCAGACATGGCCTCCTTCCAACAATCATGCTTCATAGCTTGGTTGTATGACTTAGGCTCGTCGACAGCAGTAACAGCCATGGAGAAAAGCATGTGAGGTTGGGAGAGGCTATCATAAGAAATAACATTTGATAAAGAATGAGGAGAGGAACCTTTGATAATAGCCGATTCACAGTAGTAATCCTGAAGTTTGGAAGGAATACGGCGTGGTCTGCTAGACCTTCTGGGCTGAACACAAGGAGTATTACTTGGCTGATCGCTTGTGACCTCTTGGTCAGTAGTATCATGTTGCGATGTAGATATAGGCTCACTGTTTTGGACTTGCTGCTGTTCTACCAAGTCAGTACTGGGAGTGTAGTGGCCATGTGGCTGCTCATGAACAGACCCTTGCTGTTCAATTGGAGTCTGCTCAACAAGTTGTGCCTGATACTGGGGTTGCTGCTGTTCATAAGGTCCCAGCTCATTGTGAGTAGGAATGTTTGGGAGAGGGGGACCCTGCTGTAGCTGAGATTGAGAGATGTCAGCAGCCATAGGGAACTCTTCTTCATAAAATGTGACATCCCTGGACACAAACATGGAGCCATCACCTACATCATACAGCATATAGCCTTTCATGCCAGCAGGGATACCAATAAACAGACATCTTCTACCACGAGGAGCCATTTTATGCCTGTTGCTAGAGAGGGTAGCTGCATAGCAAAGACAACTGAAAACCTTGAGGTTAGAAATGTCAGGCACCTCACCATAAAGTCGTTGATAAGGACTTGAGCATTCAATAACCGGGGATGGTAGCCGATTTATGATGTAAACTGCGTGCATAACACAATGCCCCCAAAACTCTACTGGGAGATGAGCTTGAAAGCGGAGAGCACGGGCAACATTTAAGATATGTTGGTGTTTTCTTTCGACTACAGCGTTCTGTTGGGGGGTGTTAACACACGACCGTTGATGGATTATGCCATTTTCAGAGAAGAAGTCATTCATATTGAATTCAGCCCCATTATCACTACGAAAGGTTTTGATCAAGATGCCAAACTGAGTAAGCACATGAGCATGAAAACACTTTATAAATTGCCTTGTCTCACTCTTATTTTTCATCAAATGAATCCACGTAAATCTTGAATAATCGTCAACAAGAGTCAAGAAATAGTATTCTCCATTCAAAGAACATACTGGAAATGGTCCCCATATATCGATATGCACTAGATCAAAGATAGCTTTAGAACAAGTAACGCTTAGAGGGAAAGGGGAGCGTTTATGTCTAGCTAAATGGCATACATCACAAACTAGCTTTCTTGAATTTTGAATACTAATTTCTTTGAACAAGTGCAATTTATTAGTGGGAAAATGCCCAAGTCTTTGATGCCAAATCTCCACAGAAATGCAAGGCATAGCATATAGAGTCTGATGCAGTTTCGGTGGCTGTGAGATGAGGTACAATCCTCTTTCTTCCTTAGCTATACCAGCTGTCTGCCCAAGATCCCCCTGAATCAAACATTGGCCAGAGGTAAATATCAATTTGTAATTTGTGTCTTGGAGCAGTTTGCTTACAGAAACAATGTTGAACTTGAACGAGGGGATGTGTAAGGCTTCTTTCAGACATAGTTTACTGCTTAGCTCAACATCTCCTATGTGCTTGACATCAACACATTGGCCAGTAGGTAAGTTTACTTTGATTCCATCAACCTTATGACATTCAGAAAAGAAATCCATAGAGCATATAATATGATTCGTAGCCCCCGAATCGAGAATCCAAGTTGAAGAACATAATGACAAGGAATTAACAATAGGTAAAGAAGACTTGCCTTCGTCATTGTCATG
>CM008339.1:6793023-6805817 GCA_002525835.2 Ipomoea batatas
ACAGAAGAATGAAATGATAATCTTTTTTTTGTACTAATAATATTATAGCTTAAATATAAAATAAAAAAATTAGACAATTATGCTAATAAATAATTAATATTTTGATACATTAATTTCAGTTAGGAAATAATTAGGTTGAAAATAATTAATAAGAATATTAGACATTATCAATGTTATGAAAATCAGTTTTGGGAATCCAATTTTCAATCTTGGAATCTCTCATCCAGTCACATAGTTGTTCTCTTTAGCCTACCTCCCACTATAATCAATGAAAAGAAGCCTACTCTGTGCTATGATGTGCAATTTAGTTCAGTCTTATAGGCCACTTTCTGGAAGTCTGGTCAAAGATACAAGATCATGTGTGTTTTTTCAGACGGTGATATTGTCAATGCACAAAGAATGAAGACGAGGACCCAAATTATTAAATGAAGCTTCAAGCTCCGTTAAGGAACTTAGCTTTTAAGTTATGAAACACTCTGCGATTCAAGTTTTATATAGTATAGCTAGAAAAGTTGTTTCTATGTCAGACTGTAAGGAATGATTTACCATTTCATTGATCGTTGTTGTAAACGTTTTATGTTTTGATTTAATGAAATAACAACATTTACTCTAATAAAAAAATCATCACAAAAATTATTGTCTTGTAGCTTTGCCCACTGCATCTTCACATGCAGAGCAGAGAATTCAGCTACCACTTATACGGAGTAATATTTTAGCTTCCACATGGAGGGACCCAACAATTTAATACTGCAATACTATACTCGAAAGATGGGAACAAGAACAAACAACAATTCGTTGAATTGATGTAATGACTCGTATGTCAAAACTTCAAAAGCTAGCTAGCAATATGTTGTGGCAGACAGCTGTTAACGTGGCCCACCATACGAGCGACCTTCTACATTAGTTGAATTTGTTTTTTTGAAGAACATACACTAGTTGAATTTGTTAGGTTTTTGGAATATTAAAAATTAAGCTGTGAATTTTTAATAAATGTGTGGTGAATTTTTGAAGGAATTTTTCTCACCTAAATGTGGAGATTTTGGCACAACAAAGTGAGGCTCACTGTCAAGAGAGAGCTGTGTCACGTACGTGAGGCGCAACTCTCGCGCCCAAGCTAGCACGCAAATTCATTTTTTTTAATTATAATTTTATTTTTTTCTTCCACTTCTATTTTCTCTTTCTTAATCACATATGCAAATCTCCTCAAAAATCTAATATCATTGAGGAAGGTCTAATTCTTTAAGCATTGTGGTCTCACATCTCAATAATCGGCGATTGAACGCCAGCAACAACAAAGGGCAAAATAGGACATTCTGTGTTTGCAAAGAACAACTACAAATACACATAATACAAATAATATCGCCGCAAAAAGTCATGGGCAAATATGACTGAGCTTTTATAAGATACAGAGATTCATTTTATTCTCTACACATAAGATTGATTTTTATTTGTTTCTATAACAATATATTTAAAAGTATATTTTCCATTCATTCAAAAATAATTGATTGCTGTCTAAAGCAATGTATACAATATTCTTTTTTTTTTTTTTTTATTGATAATGTACTATTAATGTTTAATTTGTCATTATCATGTTGATTATATAATCAAACCTCTGACCACTCACTTGGGAGACTCACTTGGGAGGGCCACAACTATGTCGCTTGATCACAAGGTGTTTGGCATTACGTTGAGACATAAGAGCATCCACAGCAATGTATAATGCTTGGATCATGTCAGTCAATAAACTTACTCTAATAAACTTGAACTGATGTGGAAGCAATTTTGAGGAGAAAGATTCATTCTGCAAATTAGGGGTTCATGTCAGAAAATTAAAAAAAGAAAAAATAAATAAATAAACCAGGGACTTCCCGCCCCAAGCGGGAACACGCGCCCGCTGGGCGAGTCAGAGTGGCAGCTGCCACTCTGACTTTTGCATTGCTTTTTAATTTTTTTTTTTTTTTTTTACAAACTGTCAGGCTTTGTGATTATTATTATTTTTTTCCTTATCCCCATATTCTCTTTCCTAATCACACTTACAAAAACTTCTAACCGCGAAAAAACTCCACTGATAAAGATGCTCTAAAAAAGGTTCCTTGTTCTTTTGGATT
This sequence comes from Ipomoea batatas, assembly GCA_002525835.2. Lineage (NCBI taxonomy): Eukaryota > Viridiplantae > Streptophyta > Magnoliopsida > Solanales > Convolvulaceae > Ipomoea > Ipomoea batatas. The sequence goes on from CM008339.1 coordinate 6,795,132, forward strand.
TATGCACTCACGTGTCACGAGATGGAAAAGAAGAAACACAAAGAAAGAAACAAAAGTTGGGGGAAGAAAACTAGGCTGCCTACACAACCTCCCCATCATATTTTTTTTTTCTTTCTCTTCTTTTTCGGAAGGGGGTAGGGGAGCCGAACTCCCTCATATTATTTCCCCTCTAGCTTCTTTCTTTTGGGGGGATGAAGATGGCCGACCATTTTCTTTAATTTATGTGATTTATGGAGTTATAGTTATTGAAATAATTTAATATGAGAAATTTATTGTGTTTAAATGGAATATTATGAAACTTCTAGAATATTTGGATGTATGTTGATAAGTGCAAAAGATGCCACGCTTTTAAGGTCGTTCTAGGATCATCTTGTGCGCAATTCACGACTTTTATGATTGATTTGATCATTAATTGCGCTAGAATGCTTGTTATTGCTATCGGACCCCGTTCCCCGCTTTGTTAATGGTTTTGTAGGTAAAAAGTGTGCAAAAAGGTAGAAAAAAAGGCATGGATTTCAGAGATTGATTCACAGGCGAGTTGGAAGACCAAATTTGGCCTTGGACACGCACGTGGACGCGCGTCCAAGCCTACGTCCGAATTTATGCCTGTAGAAGTTGGAAAGCAGAACAGCAAAAGCCTGATGGACGCGCAGTGGACGCGGGCGTCCACCCTGCGTCCAATTTTTGGCCCGCAGAAGTTTGGAAATCAGAGCAGAAACCTGATGGACGCGGCGTGGACGCGGGCGTCCGACCCGCGTCCATCAGAACGCCCTATGGACTTTGAAGTTTTTACGCGATTAACACCATGGACGTGGGCTGGACGCGCGTCCAGCCCGGCGTCCGTCGCGGAAGTTGACGGTTTCTGCGATGTTTAAAAGGGGAATTGAGCTAATTTTCAGAACACTTAGACTTAGATCCATCACATTTCAGTTTTAGATCAGTTTAGAATATTTCTCTCTCTAGGATTAGCCTAGAGAGATCTCCCCCAATTCACTCCACATTCCCAATTCACTCCACATTGCAATTCATAGGTTTAGATTAGGATTAGAGAAGAATTCCATTGTTGCAAGATTGAGATCAACATTCAAGTTCAAAGTTCAATTCCTAGCTAAGTTTTCTTTTTAATTTCTTCTCATTACTTTTGCATTTTGCTATTTCAATTCCAAGTATGATTAGATAGATCTTTGTGGATTTGGATTGAGCAATTTTTTATGGATATTCTTGAGCTTTGAATAGATCAATTAGGTTTTGCAATTGCTTGATTATGAGTTTGATTGTGTGAGTGGTGATCCACTTTGACTCTTGTGTAGGGGTGATCAACCTATATGAGTGGTGTTTGGAGAAGGAGTCTCATCTACGAGAGTAGAGTTACTCCTTAGCCTAGCCTAGCACATTTCCTTCCCGCCTTCGAGAGAAGGGGGATTGGAAGACAAATATCACACCATGTGTTCGATAATTTGCCTCACCTAGCCTAGTTGCCATGAGAATGGGACTATGGACTAGATGATAGGCCAATGACCACGAGAGTGGCGTTGGCATAGTTGTCTTGCCTCATTTTCATTATCTAAGTGTTGCTAGCCTAATATCTTAGGAAATCAAGGATACCTATATGAGTTGCAATATCCAAATCCTCCTTTCCAATTAATTGTTTCCAACGTTTGTTCCTTGTTTTCATTATGTTTCGTACACATTCCTTACTATGCTTGGGTTAGCTTTCAAACACTAAACACTCTTGTGCTTAATCCCCTTACCACTCAAACTCCTTTGTGCCATCCTTTGAGAACGATACTCGGGAACTTCTTCCCGTTTTAACACCTACTTCTTTCTATCCACCGCGAAATGGCATCGGTTTCATGTCTAAGAGTATGCTATTTTCTTCCATATTTTTCTTTTCTTCATCTTTCCTCTCTTCTTTAAGCTCCACTTCATCATCCACATCTTCACCAATCATATCAACAATTACATTTTCAACACAAGCATCCCTACAATCATCATCACGAAAATCAACACTTGGATCATTACAAAAATCATAGTGCTTTTTAACACCAATTTCATCACTACATGGTTCAACAAGAGCATCTTCAACATCTTCAATCGTGCAATTAATGTCCCTAGTCATATCAACCACTTCACATTGTGCTTCAAGAGTCTTACCAAAATACAACTCATCCCCGCACACGATCTGCACATCTTCATCATCTTCTCCACTTTCCTCTTTTATCTATTGCTCTACCACCCCATTTCCTACATTCCTCTCTTCCACACAAGTGTTCTCCCATTCATTCTCCCACATAACCACTTGAGTTATTTGATCTTCCAAGTTCCTGATTGATGCTTGAGTTTCTTGCCATAGGGAGGAGATTTCTTGCCTTTGGGTGGCAAATTCTTGCATTATTTCTTGTTTACATTCTTGTCTCATGTGAGTTATGTCTTGTTTTAATTCTTCCAGCATTGCCAAGATCTTGTTCCTCATGTCTTCCTTGCTTTCCTCCTCATATGATTGCATCATGTACTCCCTATCTTCATAGTGGTCGTAGTATAGGTAATCTTGATGATCTTGAGAGTATGGAGGGTATTGGGGATTTTGAGTGAATGGGAAATATTTTTCATTTTGAGGGGGTCGTGAGTATTGGATGTTTTTGGAGTAAGAGTTATGAGTGTAGGCTTTCTGTGAATAGAGATTTTGTGATGGAGTATTATGATATTCATCTTCTATAGGTGGAGCTTGAGTTGGATAAAGGCCATAAGATTGAGCATCATTGTATCCTTCTTGGGGTATGTAGTCATCGTATCCTTCATATTGGTCTTGACAGTGGTCTTGAGGCCCTTCATAATGGCTTTTGTTTCCCCTTGGATGACCATAATTATCATAAGCCATCTCCTGATCATCATATTGATCACAAAATAGTGGTGGATTTCTTGGTTGATTTTTCTCTTGTGAAGGTCTATATCTTATTGGGAAAGATGAGGTATATTCCCCATAGCCTCCGTAGTTATAAACATTAAAAGGTTGAGCATCATAGCATCCCCTTTGTGGTTTATAACTTCCTTGGTCCTCATAGTAATCCTCTTGTGGATATCTTGTTTGAGAATATATCAGAGGATCAACCTACAATCACAAAGACAAGATAGTTTTCACAACTAGAAGTAGTTGCTTGTGAGAGTAGTAAAAAGTAAAGTATACAAACAAATTTAAAAACAAACAAAGTAAATTGCAAGGAATAATCTGGAAATTGAAGTTGAGTTCTTTATTCCATATCTTTGTATTTATATTTCTCAAAGTTTTGAATTCCATGTTTATTATTTCAATTGCTTATTGCTTTACATTCCAAATGAATACTTAAACATATTTAGGATTTGAATTGAACTTCCTTGAATCCCAATATGAATTAAATTGCATAAATTAGGTTTGAATTGTCTTAATGTTGAACTTGGCTATGAATTGGGTAGAATTGATTTGACTCTTCATAGTTATGGCCAAACTATGCAAGAGATATTTGGAATTGGTGTTCCACCTATGAGAATAGAGCTACACCATAGCCATATCTATCATATTTCTTACTCACCTTCGAGAAAAGGGAGTTTGAAGGAAATAAGCATACAAAGTGTTTGTTAAATTGCCTCTTCTAGCCAAGTTGCCATGAGAATGGGACTTAGGATTAGTTGATAGTCCAAGTGATCACGAGAGTGACATTGGCACTTAAACCATTTCCCCAAGTTCAACATCTAGACTTACATAACTTAAGCTTTAGACACAAATGAGATTTTATGCAAGGATGTTTGATTCAAATCTCTATTTCATATATTGTTCTTTTACTTCAATTACTTGTTTACATTACCGATTATTTGAATATGCAATACTCCAATATCTTTAGGTTAGCTTTCAAACACTGCATGAACCCGTGCTTAACCCCTCATTACTTAAACTCCCTTAAAGCCATTCCTTGAGAACGATACTCTTAATTTTTAATCACAACTAAAATACAACTTTCAGGATACTTGCTTATGTCGATGAAACTGTTCGAATTGCGCTTTCGGCATCCGTTTATGAACTATAAGCCAGTCCTCATCGGAAGGATACAATTTTTTTTTTGTGTATCATCGGTCTTTTAGTAAACCTCTGAGGCTACGGATGCCTGCTAATTTGACCATTCTGGTAATGTCTTCACTTACCCTTCGGATGATCATTTTGTCTCCTTCTCGAATGGTTATACCTCTGGTTGTTTTGGGGTTTACCTCTCAATTGATTTCATTTTGGTTTGTTGACCTCTCGTGGGCTGACCATTCTGTTAGCTCCGGTGACAAACGGAGCGACACTGAGTGGATTCTGGACTCTGGTTGTACATTCCACATGTGTCCACACAAAGACTGGTTCGTCTCTCTGGAACCAGTTGATGGTGGAGTTGTCTTGTTGGGTAATGATACCCAATGCAAGGTTAGTGGAATTGGAAGTGTACATATTAAAACTCATGATAACGTTATCAGGACTCTTACCAATGTTCGGTATATTCCTGATTTGAAACGCAATCTGATTTCATTGGACACCTTGGAATCTCTGGGGTGCAAGTACATAGCTGAAGGTGGAGTTTTGAAGGTTGTAAAAGGCTCTCTTGTTCTCATGAAAGCTTCTCGTTCTAGAAGCTTGTACGTGTTGCATGGCAGTACAGTGACAGGTTCAGTTGCGGTATCCTCATCGGTGTCTGATGCTGATTTCACTCAACTATGGCATATGCGTCTGGGGCATATGAGTGAGAAAGGCATGCATATCCTGAGCAAAAAAGGCCTCATCGGTTCAGGTACGGGTAAATTACAATTTTGTGAGCATTGTGTTTTTGGGAAACAAAAGAGGGTTAGTTTCTCTACTGCTACACACCGTATTAAAGATGTATTAGAATATATACATTCTGATTTATGGGGACCGACTAAAGTCCAGTATATGGGAGGCTGTAGATATTTTATGTCTATTATTGATGACTTTTCTCGTAAAGTCTGGGTCTATTTCCTGAAACATAAAAATCATGCATTTTCTATTTTTGTAAAGTGGAAAATTCTCGTTGAGACTCAGACAGGGAAAAAGGTCAAGAAGCTCAGGACAGACAATGGCTTGGAGTTCTGTGAGTCAGATTTCACTGAGTTCTGTGCAGCACAAGGAATTACCAGGCACAAGACCTTGCCTGAAAAACTCCAGCAAAATGGTGTTGCCGAACGTGCGAACAGGACTTTGTTAGAGAGAGCTCGTTGTATGCTCTCTAATGATGGGTTATGGAAACGACGTGACTTTTGGGCTGAGGTCGTTTCTACTGTTTCCTATTTGGTAAATAGGTCTCCACATTCATCCCTCGATTTAAAAATTCCAGAAGAAGTTTGGTCAGGTAATCCTGTTGACTACTCTATGTTAAGAGTTTTTGGATGTCCTGCGTATGCTCATTCCAATACGGGTAAGTTAAACCCGAGAGCTGTCAAATGCATTTTTGTTGGTTATGCTTCTAAGTCAAAAGGATATCGTCTATGGTCTCCTGATTCCCACAAGATCATTCTAAGTCGAGATATCACTTTTGATGAAAATGCACTACTTTCTTCTGGAAATGATCGTGTTATTCCCAGTACAGGTGATACGCAGAGTACTGGAGAGAAAGTGGAGTTTGAGTTCAGTCCTATGAATAGTATTACTACCACTGATGGTAATACTAACGGTGATGCATCCACTAGTACTGCACCTCTCGTCGAGCAACAACGAGAGTATTCTATTGCTCAAGACCGTCCTAGGAGGACAATTAAAAAACCTGCTAGGTATGCTACTAGTGATGATGAAACCCACTTGGTTGCCTATGCTCTCTCAGTTGCACAGGAGTTTGATGGTGATCTATCCTGTTATTCTGAGGCTATTTCCTGTGTCAACTCGTCCAAGTGATTGGTTGCTAATCAAGCCTCTTCCAATTGCTAAGTTCAAGCAGTGCTTGAGTTTAATTGGTTGTTCCAGTTGTTAATTCTACAATGAATTTGATCTAAGGTGGAGATTGTTAGAATAATATTTTATGTGGCTAAAATTCATCAAGACTTCTTCTATCCAGTTCGCACCTCTCGTACACGTTCTCGCCGAACGTCTTGGATCTTCGCATCACTGCCGCAATTGCCGCCACTTCCGTGCATAATCCTCTCTTTGTGAATGTGTACATTGTATTTTGCCTTGTTAATCACTTAATTGTACTCATCAGACATCAATTATAATTCATCATTATCCTTTTCCTCTTTCTTTTATCACGTACGTAGTGTGTATATATATATATATATTTTCCTGTTTGTCTCTTTTAAGAGATTAATATATATACATATTTTTATATTTCCTAATTTAGTAATTTCCTAATTCGTCATTTCATATTTTTCCTGTTTATATTATTAACTTTTATAATTCTCAATTTTCGATTATTCGCTTCCGCATTATTCCGCTATATTCCTAACAGGAAATTGCTGCTCTGACCAGCTAGTCTGATACCCTGCAGGTAATAAAATATTCTTCATAGCTAGCTAGCTTGCTGCAGGTCTTTAGTTCATTTAACCCCAATATTGGATGTATGCATGTATGTCCTCATAAAATTATAAGACATTTTAGGGGGCCAATCAACGCGAATATCGATAATACTGACTATAATCTTACACAGGCATATATAGATAATACTGACTATAAACTTACACGGGCATATAATTTGAGCTGATCCATTATGACAACTTATGTTGATTTATCTCATTATAAATAATCAGGCTGGTTTACTAGCCACCTTGTGATCCTTTAGGTCACAAGTGAAGTTTACCCGTGTATACCTCGAGTAGTGGTGCGGATTTCCCTTATCACAAAAGAAAAAAAAAAACTATTTGTAGCTTAAATTTGTAAGGTAATATAAATTTTACCAAATATATTCAAATGTGCTTATATATGTGAGTTGGAGAGGTTAGAGAAAGAGAGACAAGAAGAGAAGCGCGATTTTGCGGAATGCAACGATGTGTGAGAGAGAGGGGAGTGGGGTCATCCGTCCATGTAAATGCACGGTTGCAAGACGATGAAGAAGATTGGAGATATGCTTTGGGTAGATCATAGTAGTCGAATACTTGAATGTTAAACCGATAGTAAATTCATTTAAATATTAAAAATTGTCATATAAGCAGCTAAGAATGCTATCTGCACAAATTTATAGAGTTAAATAGTTTACTTGCACATTTTTTTGTTTGATGGTCCAATTGCACAAACACTAATAGTTCGATGGCTTATTTGACGTTTTTTTCTTAAAATATAATTATGTTCCAAATTAGCACATTTAAGCTAATGCATATAAACTTATACATTATTCAATTAATCTAAACCTACATTTTTAAATTCTAACTAAAAATAATTAATATACTTACACTATAATATAATATTTACAGTAAGTTTTTTTTGTTTTTTTAATATTTATTTTTTAAAATATATTTTATTTTGTAATGTATTTATTAAAATTTTATTTAAAATTAATTTTTAAAAAAAAACTTTAAACATGAACTTACATGTATGTTTTTTTTTAAGGTAAACGTGGCTATTCCATTAATTCATAACATAAAATGTTTACATCAACGATCAATGAAATGGTAAACAATTCCTTACAGTCAGACATAGAAACAACGTTTCTAACTACGCTATAGAAAACTTGAATCGCAGATTGTTTCATAACTAGGAAACTATGTTCCTTCAGGGAGCTTAAAGCTTCATCAAAGATCTGGGCATTCGCCATCATTCTTTTTTGATCGCCCAGGATAAGATCAACACTTGCCGAAACCAAACTAAACGATTTATGCTAATGAAAATGAAAAGCTCGTGAAAGTAACGAGAGGAAAAATGCTCGTGAAAGCTAAGTAACGAGAGAAAAACACAATAATAGAGAAAATAGAAAGTGGATAAAGTCAAAGTAGGGTTGGGAGTTCAAGACTACCAACACAAACCCCAATACCTACCTACTATTATTTTATTCAAAGGGAAAGAAAACGGAAGAAGAAGATTTGTGGCGGTGGTCGGAGGTGGACGGAGCTACGACGGTGGTCCGGGCGGAAGAAGAGCGAAAGCAAACGTAAATGGTGACCAAAACCGCCGGCTCAAAGCTCCAATAGAGCTCCGGCTGGAGGCCGGCGGTGAAAGCCGAAGTGGTTCGGCCTATCAAACTAGCTTACCAAATTCCGGGCTAGCTAGTTTAGGCCACTGACCTTATCAGGCTAAAATATTTTGAACTTAATCTTAAAATATTTTTATTTTATCGAATCAATCCATAAAATTTGGATTAAGATTGACATCCTACATAGAATTGTCATCCTACTTTGTATGTGTATACTATGATTACAATATACGAGTAGTAAAGTTTTAATTTGATCTAACATTAAAAATAAAAAATAAAAGAGTTGTTATGGGTAGAGTCAGAAATTTTATCCAGTGGAGGCAAAAGATTAAAACAAATGAGATATTTAAAAAAAAAATTAGTAATCAAGTTAGGAGATTCAACCTTAAACCTATATGGAAGGGTTCAGAAGCGGGGAAGGGTTCTTGTGCAGGTGTGTGATGATCTATTCTTTTTTTTTTTTTGTTTAAATTTTAAACTGATGCACCTTAAACTTCTAATCTAATCACCAAGGTGGATTAACATAAATATGACTTTGTAGAGAAAATCTTATAAAGAATATTGTTTGTGTTTGGAATTGCAAAAAAAAAAAAAAAAAAAAAAAAAAAAAAAAAAAAAAAAAAAAAAAAGCACCTTAAGAAGGGAAACAACGCACCTTAAGAAGAAAACCTCGCACCTAAAGCCTTAGCCAAGACACTTTAAGTTTCAACAATTGACGTACCTTAGACACACAAACCACGCACCTTAAGAAAGAAAATCATGCATCTTAAGAAGGAAAACCACGCATCTAAAGTTTTTGACCGACGCACTTAAGTTTCAACAACTGACGCAACTTAAGCTCAAAACCACGCACCTTAAGCACAAAAATCCCGCACCTTAAGTTTGACTCATATGAAAAAATGACCAAATTGCCACTGCTTTTGTTTTTTAAACATTGTTAATCCTAAACGTAGATTTTGGCAAGATAAATGGCTCTTCTCTCACCGCACCTGAGCACCCCAACCGCATTTGAATTATATTATATATATAGGAATAAGGGTCAAATTGACCATTGAAGAAAATGTGAAAGTGCAATCAGGCTACCAAACAAAAAAAAAAAGGTGCAATTACACCATTCAACAAGTCAAATGTGTTTGATTTTACTGGCCTATTAGTCGGTATCCTCCCCTCTCTTCCGGTTACCTTGCTGACGTGGAGGCTGAGTAGGCTTTTTTTTTTTTTTTTTTAACTTCTTCTTTCTTCCTAGTTCCTGCGGCGTGCAAACTAAACTTGCAAAAGAAGCCGAAAACACACATATGGAAACCATTTCGATCATGTGAAAAATTAAAGAAAAACTAGCTATATATGTACATACATAATTTCTATCATCACATACATATATATTTACTTCAGTAATTCATTAACCCATTAAAAATTTATCCCACTTTCGCGCACTCCTCATCCTGAACCAGCAAGTCAAACTCCATGGCTTTTTGCAGCTCTTTGCACCCGGATTTCCCGTATTTCCAGGATCGGCTGCCGCAGCAGATCTCGAAGACAATCACAGCTGTGAGGAAGTCAACGGAGAAGAAATTGAACAAGATGTATTGGATTTAGAAGTTGACGGAGCGGAGGTGGGAGAGCAGCACGGCGAAAAGGGAGCTAAAACTGAGAAAACCCATTCTCTCTCTAGAACACCAACAGGAGCTAAAACTATGCAACAATAACCTCGCTTTCACTTAAGAAGATAAAAAGAGAGTAGAAGCGGCAGAAAAGAGGAAAAACTTACAGCATTCATCATCCATCCTGTTTAGCTTCACACATCTAAAATATAGAGAGAAAGGAATATATAATTTCATATACACACAGACACTATGTATGTACTGTATGTATACGGTTAGAGAGATAAAAGAATAACCATGTCATTTTCCTTCACTTTGTATCTCTAAAACTGATACTGTAAAAAGGGATTTGCATATGCAATTCAATTCTTGCAAGCAACTCAACGGACAGCTCGATTCAAGTCGAAGGCGAGGGTGGCGAACGGGGAGTGCTTGCAGAGGTGGTGGTGGGGGGTTGTGTCGGCGGAAGATAGGCAATTATGAGAATTTACATTAGGGTTTGGGCGGATAGACTTTGAGGGGTTAGGAGAGGGAAAGGGAGGAGAAAGGTGCCATGGCTAGGAGGAGATCAGAACAGTCCTTATACCGTGGACCATGGTCCACAATGCATTGTGGACCATGGGTCATGGTTGATACTGCAGGTATGTTGAACTGATACTGCAGTTGTGTTGAAAGGAAACTGCAATTGCGCGAAACAGAGGCCATTTCATCTGTCTGTAAATGCAGTTGTGTTGAACGGATACTGCAGTTGTGTTGAATGGATGAACGACCTCTGTTTCGCGTAACTGCAGTTTCCTTTTAACACAACTGCAGTATCTTTTTAACACAACTGCAGTATTCGTTCAACACAACTGCAATATCAGCCATGACTACGGTCCACAATGCATTGTGGACCATGGTCCACCATATAATTTGCCGGAGGAGAAGAGCATCCACAGCAATGTATAATG
>CM008339.1:6838206-6848451 GCA_002525835.2 Ipomoea batatas
GAAAAAGAGCATGTGATTCAATTACTTACGTTTCTTTTTTCTTTTCTTTTTTTGAAAGCCAACCCAACGAAATAATATATTAATAAAAAAAAAAGTGATGAATACACAAAGGGGATCAGAATCCCAAACTAAAATGCCCCTATCAGAATCAACTATTGTGGTCAAAGTATGAGCCAAATAGTTAGTTGACCGATTTATAAAACAATAGAGCAAGACTCAATGGAACCTAAGAGTTTCAGACAATCACTCAAGACAAAGCCGAAATACGAGAAGGGAATGGCTTTTATAGCTAAAGCTTGGACCATAACTTGACAATCCATATCAATACGAATATCCAGGAGGCCCTTTTCAGTGATCCAATTGAGAGCTATCTTGCATGCATGTGCTTCTGCTAGAAGAGGGTTAGTGTCACAACACAAAGGGCAGAGTTCCAAATACAAAAACCGTATGTAGCCCTTCCTGTCGCCGCCGCCACCGGTGCATCTACGTTACAAGAGGCCGGATCCAAGCCTCTTGTTGCCAAACACCAACGTTCCAAAGCAGCTGAAGCATTCTTTACAATCACTGCTGGAGTGGGGACCATTTTATCAAAGCAAGCTTTGTTCCTTGCCATTTGCCAACCATACCCATGCAAAATGGCTATAATAAATTCCAGGCTGTTCAAACGTTCATTCCACGTGATGCAGTTCAGCCAGACGGACAGAAAAGCTTAATCCGCGTGAAGCTAGGAGGGGGAATAGCAGCAGCGTGCCAAACTCATGATGCCAGGCTGCATGAAATACAATATGATGGGTGGTCTCCTCACACATTCTACAAAAGGGGCACAAATTCTCAACCTCCATTCTCTTCAGGATAAGCAAAGATGTAGTAGAAAAGATGTCTCCATTTGGGGATTTTCAAGTTCCATATCTTATTCCAGTAAAGAAAGTCAGTAACCACTTTTTACAGTATACACGTAAGCCTCCCTTTCAACACCAAGGAATCCGGAGATATAAGTTTACACCATTTTCCTCGAAAACAATCCATTCTGGGTGGGCCTCTAATAATTCAGGGGTTGGGGAGTCTAGAACCACATGAGAGCGAGAGATCTTCTTCCAATAATACAGGAAAATTTCCAAATCAATTGAATTGATATTATAATTTATGAAATGATTTATTGTTTTCCAATCTGAAATCTATAGAAATACACATTATATTCATTGAAATCGAGCAATTGGGAGGTTGGATTTGCCATGCTTATTGAATTCACGTATCAAATTTGCAGTTCTAGATTCAGAAAACAAATCATTGAAATTTTGAAAGAAAGAAAGAAGAGGAAATACCCGCTATCACCGAGGATTATGACCTTGAGGAGCATACGCCTGCGAGACGCCATTGTTTCCGCAATGGAGATGATCACCTGAAGTTCAGGGAGACAACAGGAAAAATGAAGGGACTATGAACTCTTTTTTCCTTTAACAAAAAAAACAATACAAATTTTTATTTTTACACAAAGCCCCTTGACTTCAATTTAATCTAAAATAATTATGCTACACTTATTCTAGTTTTATTATATTTTTCAATGAATTCTTTGACTAACAAATTTTCTACATTTAATGCATGCTTATCAGATTCTTGTCATATTTAGTCTTTTAATTCAATTTTTTAGTTAATATTATTTATTGTTTTACATAAATAGCCTTTCAAATAAGTAACATAACTATTGTGTACAAAATTCTAGTTAAAGTTGGTTGAAAATTTAACGAGAAGAAGAATTTAATAGCTATTCATGTATCAAATGTAAAATAAATAAAATAAAATTATTACGAAGGAGTTAGAAACAATATGTAGGAGACGACTATATTTATTAAGTTACGTTCACATGTTTACAAATAGAAAATAAGCTAACGTGGATGGGGCTGGTTATGGCGCGATTGTCAGGGATCATACTAGAAAATTTATTTCGGCATGCCGTGCGCGTCTTGGATGTGGTCGTGACCCGTACCTGGCTGAGGCTATGGCGGTCAAAGAGGCGCTAACGTGGTTGAAGTCTAATGATTTTAATAATGTAGTAGTTGAGTTTGATAGTCTTAATTTTTGTTCTAGTTTTAATTCGAATACTTTGGACTTTTCGTATGTGGGTTTAATAGTAAAGCAATGCCGTAGTATTGCTAGTGACATTGGGAACGTGTCTATTCGCCATGTCAGGAGGTCAGCGAATCATATAGCTCATGTCTTGACACAGGCAACTGATTCTTCGTCTGTCCTAGGGTCGTGGATGTATGTTCCACCGGCCTGTATTTCTCATTTGATTCCTTATTAATGCATTGTTTTTGTTGATCTTCAAAAAAAAAATAGAAAATAAGCTTAATTGTGTGTGAGAGATCATGTGAAAGCATTTCATTTTGTAAAAAGCATAGACACATTCACATTATCTGTTTTGAAAAATCAAATGCTACAATTTTATTTTTTTTTTTTAAGGAAAGGCTACAATTACTAAACTTTCAAGTTTGTAATAATTACCAAATGAACCCTACTCTTAAAAGGTGTTTAATAATTATAAACTTGATTGGTGTTTTTTTTTTTTCTCTAAAACACTCAAACATTTATGAATCATGATAGACAGTTGAGATCAATCATCACTTTTTACCAGAGATGTATGCTCTCATTTGCCTAGTTTAGATAGAGGAAAAAAAGTCTGTAGAGAATGTTGAAAAGTTTGGGGTTGGAGGGTTAGATTTCATCTATTTATATTAATGAAGAAAAAGTCTATAGAAATCCTATTCTGACAGAGTTTGTGAAAGTCAGTAACTTTTTGAATACCAGTAGACTTTTAAAAACTCTATAAAAGTCTGAATCGAATACATGTATACTTTTAAAGAGTTTTGAAAAGTTTGAATTGAATACAGGTAGACTTTTAAAGAGTTTATAAAAGTCTAAATTGAATACCACCAAACTTTTAAAGTTGATAAAAGTATTTAAAAGTTCATGGAAGTCGTGATTGAATACACCCCCCTTAGAATTCTATATTCACAATTTTAGATTTTAATATACAAAATTATATTACTCCTATTCATATTTTTTGAACTCTATAGTCATAATTTTGTTATATATATTCAAAAATTTTGTTATACTGTTAAACATAGAGTTTTGATACTGTTAAACGTAGGGTTATGAAATTGTGAATGTATAGCTATGAAATTGTGAATATGAAGTTATGAAGCTGTGAGCATAGAGTTATGAAATTATGAATATTGAGTTATAAAATTATGAACATGGAGTTATCAAATTGTGAACATGGACACGGGTCCACCTTGTCCTTGGCATAACAACTGTATGCCATGGTCCATATTCACAATTTTAAATCTCTATGTTCATAATTTTATAACTCTATATTCACAGTTACATAACTTTATATTCACAATTTTATAACTCTATGTTCAATAGTATAACATAATTTTTGAATCTATATAACAAAATTGTGAATATAGAGTTCAAAAATTGTGAACATTGAGTAATGTAATTTTGTATATTGAGATCTAAAATTGTGAACATAGAGTTCTAAAATTATGAGCACAGAGTTCTAAAATTGTGAATGTGGACCCGGGTCCATAACATATTTTGTCACAAATTATTGCGTGGGCATACCTTTAATAATATTTTTTTTATATATAGAAAGGAGGGGTGAACCCAAATATGGAAGAAAACTAGCTTCTATTTCTCATGATCCTTTTGGTATGGGTGATCCTTTCTCGGTCGCGTTGAAACCTTTAATAATATATTAAAAATATATAGTTTTTATTTCGCTATGTGGACCACGTGGCCCATGAAATAATTAAACACATATACTACAAGAGAGCAAGATAGAATCTTCACTGTAAACAACCTTATCTTTAGCTATCATTCTTAACGGACAAAAATGAGAGAGAGAAAAGCATGGAATGGTGTTTGCCACCGTTAAGCCACACCAGAGATGGAGCTAAGCACCTTAACAAGAAGAAGAGAGAAACTCAGTCTCCCCCATACGAACGGTCGTTCCCAGTTGCCGACAATGAGACACAGATGACTTGACAATGGCAAGAATCGCCGGCTGAATCTAATGGCTGCTAACTATTGTTTTATGTTGGGATTTGATGTTTATCAGGTACATAGACGTAGAATCTAATAGGGAGAAAAAACCATAGACAATATAGGTGAAATGACATGTTTGCCCTCACTTTTAACGCCCATTCAACAGCAAATCTAACGGAAGACGAGAGACCACACCTGGTAAATCGCTAATACTCGGAAGACCATCGGAGGTATTAACTCAAAGTAATGAAATTTGAGTTATAAACAAATAGAAATTTCATAGATCCGACACACATTTTAACCAATTTTATTAGAGTTGTATTGGTATTTGGTATTGTTAGTCTTATAGGTAACATTTTAACCCTAAAATTTTAAGTTCTATTACATGTACTTTCAAATTCTACTACTTCATTTTTACTTCTTGACACGACAAATAATGATAGGTTATTTTTATCATGACCTTAGAAAAATGTCTACTTCAACAATTTGAAAGTGTGAGTAAAATTGAGAGTAAAATTTATGAGTCCACCTAATAATTTCTAAAAATTGTATGTCAAGAGTAACGTAAATAGTAAAATCATCAATCAAAATTATGGTGTAATTATCCTTTTCTTTTGGAAATGCTCCCGAAATTACAACAATTGTTTAAGGATATGATCTGATGCAGACATAAATGAATGAGTGAATGANGATGATTTATTTTCCAGTTTAACCAAAGGTAGAAAACTAAGTTACTAGTTGGGCGATATCTTGCCAAGGACTTTGTGGTCCAGTGATACCAGTTGCTCCCTTATAAGGGAGATTGTAGGTTCAAGCTACAATGGAGGTGATATTGACTGCTTTATGTTCATGATTAAAAAAAACGCGGTGATAATGTGATCTTTTTTGCATCTAGGTCAAATTTAAGGTGCGTGATTTTTGAGCTTAGGGTGTGTTAGTTGTTGAAACTTAAGTGCATCGGTCTAAAGCTTTAGGTGCAAAGTTTTCCTTCTTAAGGTGCATGGTTTGTATGTTTAATGCACGTCAGTTGTTGAAACTTAAGATGCGTCAGCCTAAGATGCGCCAGTCTAAAGCTTTAGGTGCATGGTTTTCATTCTTAAGATGCGTTGTTTTCCTTATTAAGGTGCTTTATTTTTCTTCTTACGGTGCGTTTTTTTTTTTTCTTTCTTAAGGTGCGTCGTTTCTCTACAGTTTGCTTCTTTAATTCATCATTTTTGTTATGGCCAAAGACACATACATGAAGAAAAAGCTTTTCAAGAGCTTATGTCAAACCTTGCAACAGAATGCGCATTTCTTTCTATTATTAATTTTAGAAATAGGACAACATTTTAGGACAAACTAAAAATGAGAGTAAGACAGGTAAAATGGGACAATTGGAGTATGATTTAGTGAAACTAATACAAGTTGGATTTGAGTTGTGCCCACAAAGTTGACTTTATTTAGAAAAGTCTGGTTATAGCACCCCTAACTCTATATTATTATTTTGATAGGGGTGGCAATGTGCCCCGTCCCCGTTTGAGACGGGGACGGGGATCGGGGACGGGGATGGGGAATTTTTAAATTCCCCGTCCCGTCCCCGAATAATTATTATAATTAAAAAGTTTATATATAAAATAAAATAAAAATAATGAAACAGTAATATATATATATATATATATATATATATATATATATATAAATTAAGATCATAGTTTTTAAAATTACACTAATTTAAGATGTTGACTAAGAATTGACCGGACACAGAGTCTAATTCTCAACAGGGACAGGGATGGAGATCATTTTCCATTCCCCGCCGGGGACGGGGACGGGGAGTATGTCCCCGCCCCGCCCCACCCCGTTGCCTTCCCTATCTTTTGATGTGCTAAACGGGCTTTTTTTTTTTTTTTTAACAAGCTAAAAGTTTTATTTTTTTTAAATGAAAAACTTTAATTTTTTTGTTTAAAAGAAGAATAAATGCTCTTATTCAAAATTTAATGGCGCCAGAGCGAGGGAGAGAGAGAGTGAGATGAAGATTTAACAGACTGACACCATACGAAACCCTAATATACGGAGAGGTGAAGAAGGAGAATCAGAGCAGAAATGGACGAGGAAAAGCCCGTATTCTCAGCATTCCCATACAAACCCTACCCCATTCAAGTCGATTTCATGAACGCCCTCTATCGATCTCTTGAAAATGGCGGTATCGCAATGCTCGAGAGCCCTACTGGTAATCAAGCCCCCCTTTCTTTTCACAGAATGTTCTTTTATTTTTTGGTTCTTCATTTGGGATTATATTCAATTGAAGTGCGTATGTATGATACAGGAACTGGGAAAACGTTAAGTATAATATGCAGTGCTCTGCAGTGGCTTGTTGATAGAAAGCAACTACAGAACGATAAACCCGAAAACCAATCAGGGCCAGATGATGAGCCCGATTGGATGCGGAATTTTGTGCTTAATACTGAAACCAAAGCATCTGAAAAGAAGGAGAAAAGAACATCTTTTAGGAAAAATAACTTTAATAGGAAAGAAAAACAGGAAGCATTTCGAGGTAGGACCAAGGAGACTAAAGTTTTGAAGAGTAATAATGGGTCTGAAGGCATGGATGATGAAGAGTTTTTGATGGAAGAGTACGAGAGTGAAGGCGAAAATGGTGGGAAATTGAAAAGAAAGAGCGTTGAGGATTCTGTGAGTTCCTCGAGTGAGGATGATGATGATGACAAGGAAGAGCAAAGATTGAAAGTTTATTTTTGCAGTAGAACCCATTCACAACTTTCACAGTTTATAAAGGAGTTGAGGAAGACTAAATTTGCCAGTGAATTGACATCTGTGTGCTTGGGGTCTAGGAAAAATTTCTGCATCAATGAAGGTACCCCACTCACATTTTTATGCTCATTGTGCTTTTAGGAGTGTGTATAACCACAATCTTGTTAAATATGGCTAGTTTGGAGTTTATATCAGATGTATTGAAGCTGGGGACCTCCACACGAATAAATGAGAGATGCTTAGAGCTTCAAAAGAGTAGGAAGAAAGAATGTTGTAAAGTTACCAAAACAAAGGTATGAATATGTCAAGCTACAGTTTGCTTTGGTCAATAATTTGTTTAGTTCCATTGTTATTTTTGCATGCACCATGATCCATAGTATGATGGTAACTCTGCTATCCTGTTAACACGTGTGCAACGCCACTGTGTCCAAAGTTCTTATGCTTTCTTAGAAATTAATATGATACAATTAATTCCACTGCAACTTTTTCACTTGTTAAGATGTAAATTATTCCATCTTTCACTTTTAAATTGTACAGTATTCCTAATACTACTTGTTTTGCAGCATCCATGGCACAAACTGAATCTCTCCAGACTGTCATTCATTTGGCTCCATATGTTTAATACACAGTTTAATCATTTTTAGCTTTAGACCTTGACATCCCCAAAAATTTCAGTATCTGCATCTTGCCATTGTGTTTCAACATCTACGCATTTTATTGCAGTTCTCAGAGTAAGAAATTAAGTCTTCAAAGTGATAGATCAAACATCATCTGAATGCTAGCATAATGTCTGACAATACAAAAAATCATGCTTCAATATGAAATTTCTTTTATTACATTGAGTTTCAGTTTTGGGTTCTTTTGCCTGAGCTTGTGAAGCTTATCTGCAGAACTTGGGTCTGAAGGGGAGAGTACGGCGGACAAAAGCTTCATCTGGATGTCCAATGCTTAGAAGCCGTAAAGTAGAAAAAGAATTTAGGAGTGAGATTGCTCAACAAGGGCCTTTGGATATTGAGGATCTTGTTCACATTGGTCGTGAGTTGGGAACTTGCCCATATTATGGTTCGAGAAACATTGTGCCTAAAGCAGACCTTATTGTTCTTCCTTACCAATCTCTTCTTTCAAAGTCATCACGTGAATCTCTTGGTTTGAGTTTAAAAGATAATGTTGTTATTATTGATGAGGCACACAATCTAGCTGATTCTCTTATCAGCATGTATGATGCAAAAGTTACTTTGTCTCAGGTAAATAATATCTGTGCNTTGAATCTCTTCGGCGAAAGGTGTGACGGATGGATCTTTGGAGTTTAGGAGAAGGACCTCCTGAGCGGTGATTATGGCCTTGATGTGCTCCAGATTTACGACGATGGCCCGCTCACGGCCTAGGACGGTGGAAGGATAGGACAGGAGTGGATCGAGTATCCGGAGATCGCGCGCAGGGAGTCCGGTCCGGCGCATGATATCGTGTTTTCCGGCCTCCTCCACCACCGCCTTCCCTGTAAAGTCCAATAGAAGCCATGGCCGGACTCCCGACGCCTTCTTTCGTGTTCCACCAATGCCGCCTACCCCGCCGAAGAGAGCGGTGGTCGGCTTGCAGTCGTCCCACGGCGGGGCGGAGATCTTCGGCGGGAGAAGAGGACCTGTCGCCATTCTGCGTGTTCTACGGTGAACTTCTGTTTTAACCATACAATCATACACATGATAATTGGAATCCAATTCCGATTGAAATTCAAACAAGTTACAATAATATCAAAACACAACAAAAAAAAAAAAAACAACAAATTAGTCTCAAATATCGGTACTACGCTAGTACTCCAACAATAGTAAAATGAAGTGTAAAAGGAAATTTTTTTCTTTTTTTTTTTTTAAATAAAAAAAATCTAAAACGATGAAACCTTAATTAAATATTTTTCATTTGTAAGGTAGTTAGAATTGCAAATGCTGCATGAAAGAAAAATGCAACCCCAACCTACATGAACTACAGCGTATTTAATTGCTACAATACCTTCCTAACTTGATTGTGAATTGGTTCTTTCGTATCAATGATGATATTTTTTATTTTTTATTTTTCCATTCCAAAAGTAAGGATATCATTTGTGGGTCAAAATAGACAATGCAGGATCAAGAAATACATGTTAAATCAATCTAGTTTATTTTATCTTTTTAATTTTTAAAGATCAAATTATCCATGTAGTATGATTGAGATGATGTATTTCTTTTCTAGTTTAATCAGAGGTAGAAAACTAAGTTACTAGTCGGATGGTATCCTCGAAGGGAAACTAAACACTTTGCAGCTGTCTCTTCTAGTGTGGTATTTTTAGTTCTTGTTCTTGTTACAGTTTGATTTTAGTTTTGTCTCTTTTTTTTTTTAGAAAAAGGGTCAAATAGACCCTCAAACTTTAGTTGAAAAGTCAATTAGTCCCTTAAACTTTTTAAATGTACAATTACACTCATAAACAATTCATTTTTATGTAATGAGATCCAAAAATTAATTTATGACCTTCTATCACAGGTTAGTCATTAGGGTTCCGGCCATACTCCAACGAACTTTCAAGCGAAAAAGTGACCGGCAACCATCGCCTTCCTGCCTAAGAAAGCGACCCAGATATGGGTCATCTTCTCGCCGGTCGTTGGTCACTTTTTCGCCTGAAAGTTTGTCAGAGCGAGGTTGGAATCCTAATGACCTATGATAGAAGGTCATAAACCGATTTTTGGGACTCATTGCATCAAAAATTCAAAATGAATGGTTGATAAGTGTAATTGTATCTTTAAAATGTTTAGGGGTTAATTGACTTTTCAGCTAAAGTTTGAGGGTGTATTTGACTTTTTTTTTTTTTTAACAAGCTAAAAGTTTTCTTTTTTATTTTTTAAAGAAAAACTTCAATTTTTTTTAAAAGAAGAATAAATGCTCTTATTCAAAATTTAATGGCGCCAGAGCGCGGGAAAACCCTTGCACCATTAACCGTTACCGCGGGAGAGGGAGAGAGAGTGAGATGAAGATTTAACAGACTGACACCATAAGAAACCCTAATATACGCAGAGGTGAAGAAGGAGAATCAGAGCAGAAATGGACGAGGAAAAGCCCGTATTTCCAGCATTCCCATACAAACCCTACCCCATTCAGCTCGATTTCATGAACGCGCTCTATCGATCTCTTGAAAATGGCGGTATCGCAATGCTCGAGAGCCCTACTGGTAATCAAGCCCCCCTTCTCTTTCATAATCTTTTCACAGAATGTTGTTTTATTTTTTGTTTGGGATTATATTCAATTGAAGTGCGTATGTATGATGCAGGAACTGGGAAAACGTTAAGTATAATATGCAGTGCTTTGCAGTGGCTTGTTGATAGAAAGCAACTACAGAATGATAAACCCGAAAACCAATCAGGGCCAGATGATGAGCCCGATTGGATGCGGAATTTTGTGCTTAATACTGAAACCAAAGCATCTGAA
>CM008339.1:6974883-6985660 GCA_002525835.2 Ipomoea batatas
GGTGCGTTATATTTGCACCCGATCCACTATATATATATATATATATATATATATGTGTGTGTGTGTGTGTGTGTGTGTGTGTGTGTATGTATGTTTGTTTAGTTTCAGTTTGTGATGCCTAACATACATGTTTATTTGCCATATTTAGGAACGATTATTGTGAGCTCAAGTACTCGCAGGATGATTTCTTTGGGGAGATAGACAGCTCGAATAAGTTCTACATGGCCCACTGGGAAGACGCGAAGGATCCCAAGGCATTCATGCAGAAAACCAGAGATCTGTTGACCAGACTGGCGGACAAGGCGGCGATGCTGAAGAGCTCTTACGCGGCGGGAATGGAGAATCTCGGCGGAACGGATACGCTGTACGGGTTGGTTCAGTGCACCAGAGATCTCTCCGGCGAGGATTGTAAGAAATGCCTCTACGACGCCATTGCAGAGCTTCCACAGTGCTGTGGGACTGCCAAAATTGGAGGGAGAGTTATCGAAGGGAGTTGCAATTTTCGATATGAAACTTTTCCTTTTTATCGCGGTGCTTGAAATGAAGAAATGCTACAGCCTATATATGTTATCTGTATAAATAAAAAGGGCGCCCCTGTAAGAGCTGTCCCTAATATAATCAAGTCTCTGACTCAGACTGGGTTATATTCTTAATAATCTTCATTTTTAATTTGGTCCTTTGACCACTGTATTTCTACTTTTAATTAATCAAAGAGTATAAATCTGTTGTTGGATTTAATTTGATCTCTAATTATTGAAAAGGTGCAGAGAGCAAGTAATAACATTGTGATCAAAATACTTGTGTCCAACGTAATTCAGTCCTCGACGGTTAGATCAAGGACTAATCGAGAAAAATCACTATAGTCAATGATTTTAGGTGTTATATATTGTATGTCATGCATCTCATATGCAAATTTTATTGTGGACCGCAGTCCACAATGCATTGTAGTCCAAGCATCAAAATGGCGTTGATTCTTTTAATGAAAAGAAACGACACCAGTTCCGCGCGTAAGATATTCATCAGTTTCATTTTATATATACTGCAATTTCATTTCAACACAACTACAGTTTCTTTTCGATATAACTACAGTTTCATTCGACATTATACACTCAAATATTTGAAACGGTTATTCAGTTTCATTTTATATACACTATAGTTTCATTACAACGTAACACAACTACAGTATCATTTAGATATAACTACAGTTTCATTGGACAATATACACTCAAATATGTGAAATTGTTATTCAGTTTCATTTTATATATACTGCAGTTTCATTAAACACAACTACAGTTTCATTTAAACACAATTACAGTTTCATTTCAATTCAACTACAATTTCATTTGATAATATAAAAACAAATGTGAGACAGTTTCATTTGAGATACACCGGTAGTTTCATTTACGGGCTCTGTTAAGATGTGGCGGGAGTCTTTTCTTTATTTAAAAAAATAACACCGTTTTTGGACCGCGGTCCACGATAAAACAACCGTGACCCATTAATATAGGCTTTATATAGGTATAATGCAACACTATATCAAATGTATTTTTTGATATTTATAAGTGCAATCTTTTTGAATTGAGTGTATTTTAAATATCATCGAATGCACTTGTAGTTTTTCAAATTGCAATTGTTACTTGTAAAGTCAGATAGAAAAAGCGAGTTAATATCCAATTTAGTCATTAATTGTAGTGATTTTCTCGCTTTAGTCTTAAACATCTTTGTATACTTAATTGGGTCTTTAACTATGATAGTTTTACCTAATTAAGTCCTCGACTTTAGAATCAAGAGCTAAATTGAGAAAAATTAATATAGTCAATGACTAAATTGGATAAAATCACTATATAATCAGTGACTAATAAATTGATATTAATAGAGAAAAATTACCAAACTATAATTGAGTCATCGAACGTTAGAATCAATGACTAAATAAAAAAATACTATACACGATGACTAAATTGGGTAAAATTACTATAATTAATGACTAAATAAAAAAACACTATACACGATGACTAAATTGGGTAAAATTACTATAATTAATGACTAAATAAAAAAACACTATACACGATGACTAAATTGGGTAAAATTACTATAATTAATGACTAAATTAATATTAATAGAAAAAAATTACCAACTTATAATTGAATTATTGACAGTTAGAATCAATGACTAAATCGAGAAAAAAAACACTATAATTAATAATTGGATAAAATCACTATAATTAATAACTAAATTAATATTAATAGAAAAAAATATTATCAAACAAAACTTATTCCCAACAAAACTCAGCCTACAAGCTAAGTAGCATTATTCCCAACAAAACTCAGCCTACAAGCTAAGTAGCATTACTTTTATTTAGTGTTCAATTTCTTAATGAAATGACAATTTTTCGTATACTTGATTAATTACTAATGCTCGATAAGTCATTTTACGGCAACCTAGGCGTAGGGTGACCAAATGAAGTAGGTACTTCACTGTTGAGGCTATTAAAAGCATTCATTGATGCACTTACAAGCTATGGAAGAAATTTAACAAATAATCTAATTTCATTTATGGGATTTAGGGTCCGTTTGGAAAGATGACTTTTGGAAAATGTTTTCTGGAAAATGAGTCATTTTCCGGAAAACAGTTTCATTTCCAGTGTTTGGATGTATTATGGAAAACTGTCTTTGTGTGTTTGGTTCATTTTATGGAAAATGGATAGAATTGTATAATTAAACATTGTAATTGTTTTATTTAAAATAAAAAATTATAATAGTTATTAAAATAATTGTATTCATTAAAAAATATAATTTATAAAAAATTAAAAATTTAAAAAAAAACGTAGCAAAGGTTTTCGGCGGTTTCCCCACCTCCTTGGTCCATGGTCACGGGTGATATGGCTTGATTTTGGTCGAAAACATTTTCTGTTGACCCCATTTTCCAGACGTTGCCAAACACAGAATACTCGGAAAACATTTTCCGGAAGCCATTTTACAGGTTACCAAACACACCCTTAGTGTATTTATTTATGAATTGTGTGGCATATGTAATACAGTAAGAGGCGATTTGGTACAATATCATAAATTAAATTTTTTTATAAAAATAATTTTTAAAAAAAATGTTCTTTGAAAAAATTAATAAACATATTTGATATTACATTAAAAACATAACAATTAATATTATATTTATTGTCGTAGAGATTGTCAGTTGAAGTATATTGAGATCTCTATCACTCTATGGTATTGCATTACTATCACCTTCATATAAAGCTAGAAGTAGTTAAGGTAAGCCTCTGAGCACTTTCGAGCAAACGAGCTTACCATTGTTTAGACTGTTCGTTTATTACCGAGTTCTAAATTTTATTTGTTAATAAATATTCGTTTACCTTAATAAACGAACATAAACGAACGCTTACCAAACATAAATACAAGTAGTTTGTCGAAAGTTCTGTTCGCTAACCCTACCGCACGCATTAACATCAATACGGGGAAATTATTGACTTTGCTTCTTTGAAATGTAAACATCTTGTCCTATAAAAAACCTGGCATGCATAGACACCAGACACATTAACATCAATACAGGAAATTATATAGAGAAAATTATTTTAAGCATAAAAAAAAATAAAGAAAATTATTTTCCTTTTTTCAAAAGAATTACATATGGTTTGAGTTAATTCTATTTTTTTTATTTTTTTTTCTTAGATTTATAGGTGTCAGTTTATTTTTTTCAAAGCACATCTTTTTGGTCCTATTATTATTGTGACGGGACCATATTGATCTTCCGTCAAAAAAATCATTTAAATGGAGTTAAATGCAAGCGTATTTCAATCTATTAAGTTCTAAATATTAATTCTTTTTTTCTTTTTTGGTCCTACATACATTTATGTGTCATTTCATTTTAAATTTTTTTTTCAGAATATCTTCGTTGGTCCTAGCATTATTGTGCATAATCGACAAATATGCTTAAATTACATTAAAAATGACGTTTTAACCATTCGAAATCTTCATTTTTTCCTTCAAAAAACTATATACACTAATCATACATTCATTTGTAGGATAAATAATCCATAATTGATTCATAGAATAATGGAGCAAAAACTATTACCAATACACATAAGTTTACCACATTTAAACCCAAAAAAGTACAATTGAAAAAATCACAAGTCTATTTCATGACAATTTTAGTTTAGTGCATAAGTCTAATTCATAAAAATTGACAAGACCTCCAAAGCCCCCATAACAATAGATTGATTTAAAATGTTTTTGAAGTAGACTTGAATTGTAGATTATTGTGAACTGTTGTGGATTTTTATGATGTAAACTTATGCACTAGATTTAAGGATTGTCATTAAGTAGATTTGTGATTTTTTTCAATTGCACTTTTTAAGATTTTATAGTAGAATTATGTATTGGTACTGGTTTTTGCTCCACTATGCTATGAATAAACTATGGATTATTTATGTTATCAATGAATGTATAATTAGTGTATATGATTTTTTTTAAAGATGTAGAACCTTTGTATTGTTCTATTACCAAGAAGAAAAAATGAGGGTTTTGAGAGGTTAATAGCACCATTTTTAATGTCATTTAAACATATTTGTTGATGAAGAACCAAAAATGATCTTGCCACAATAATGTTAGGACCAATATGAATGTTTTGAAAAAAAAAAGGACTAAAAGTGAAATGACACAGATAAATTTAGGACAGAAATTAACACTTAGAATAGAATAGACCAAAATACCCTTGTATTTAAACGCATTTAAATGGTTTCGTTGACGGACGACAAAAAATGTTCATACCACAAATCCACAATAATACTATGATCAAACGGGAATGTTTTAACAAAAAAAAGACTATAAATGACTTGACACCTATAAATCTAGGACTAAACTAGACCAAAAATGAAATTAACTTAATGATTTCCATAGTCTTATACCACCCAAAACAAACATGTAATAAATCACATAAGTTAAGAAATTAGAGCACAAAGGTTGAAGCATGAAATGCATACATTGATATAGTTAAAAGTTTTCTTAGTCTTACATATGTCATAGAAACAAAGACACTAGCTGCTAAACCCCATAAATGAAACCACATTTGTGAAAATTTTCCGTTGTTAGGGCATCAATTCTTTGAATAGCCTCTTCACTTAAGTACTTTTTATGATCACCTATTGCAGCTTGTCTAAAAAATAAATTATTGGGTACTGGAACCGTGAACGAAAAACTTCAGACTTATTCACTTTATGATTGCTTAGAGTCTCAAAGCTGCAACTCTTCACTATCTCCTCCACTTTCTTATCCTCTTTAGCAAAAGGACAACCCAAAAACTCAACCAATCTTTTGACGTGAGTATTTGTGTCATTCTTTAGCTCTTCATATGTAATAAAGAATACCTTATTAGGATTCTTCAAATTCACCATTCTATACCCCAACACATGCTCATAGTAAGGTCCACAAGGGACAACCCCAGGACAAAATTTCTCCACAGCTTCTTCCAACTCCCATGGTGCATCCTCATCCACCTTCGACTTATTCACAAAATGCCACAATGAATTTAAGGTGTCCTTTGGGTTCCTGGTGACATAAACCACACGACAACCTGAGGATTCAATGATTTTGCCTAACAACTGATAAGGAATATGCGTTTGGAAAATCCTAGTATCATCCGACGAAGAAAGGATGTTTGGTTTCGATGATTCTCCATAAACATCAAGTTCTAGGCAAGGAACAAGGTCGTGGGGGCTATTGTTGACTAGAGAATCAAGAGATGATGGGTTGATGATTGAGTAAAGCAAAGATTTGAGCCATGTGGTGCCAGTTTTGGGAAATGAAGCCAAGATTATATCAGTAGGGCGTGGATTGAACTCAACAATGGCCTGTTGCGTACCAGAGAACATCAGAGATGGGAACCAAAAGCCATTGATTTGGTGTAGCTTTTGACCTCCCCGCCATTTCTCATCCACTGTGGAATTCTGGTTCTCCGTGGTTGAGGCCTCAAATTAAATTACCTAACAATAAAGAAAACCTTTGTGTGAATTGAAGACAATCAGCGATAATATAATTAAATGTTAAAATTACTTCAGAAAAAAAAAATAAAAAAATCTACTAGTAATAGAGCATATGCGAGAGACAGGGAGGGAAATATAGACAACCGAGGATACTGAGGGAGGGGAGATAATGTAGGATGGGCAAAACAATAAAATATACTTATAGCTTCAAGAATGATTAAGTTGGTGGTCCTCATCTTAATAAAAAATAAAAATAAAAAACGTTGGTGGTCCTCCCATCGGATATTATTGTACATTCAGTACACAAATAATGCACACCCCTTAAATACAATGTACATTTTTAATATACTAAAAGTATATTATTTTTATACTGAATGTACATTATTTGATAGCATGATGATCTACACAGCTATGTAGACCATGCATGGTCCACACAATAATGATCGTAGCCTGAGAGAAGTGTAAGACTTTTCCCATATATATACAATATATATTATATCAACGTCGTTTCGATGTTAGTGGACGCAAACGCGGATGATTTCAGGGAATTCATTATCTATAATACACATAATCATTATCTAGAATACATAGAACGTTTGTCTAGAATACACATAATGTTTGCCCAGAATACACAGAATATTGACACAAAATACACAAACTCATCCTCCTAACATTCGAATGCACAAACACATCACAACCTGTGTTAATAACAAGAATACACAAAATATTGACACAAAATACACAGAACTCATCCTTCTAAACATTCGAATGCACAAACACATCACAACATGGGTTACTAACATGAATACACAGAACGGTTGCCTAGAATACACAGAATGATGCCAAGGACCTTGTGGTCTAGTGGCATCAAACCCTTCCCTTTATACGGGAGGTGGTGGGTTCGAGCCTCAGTGGAGGCAATATTGACTCTTGTGCTTCAATAGGTTGAGAAAGTAGTTATGAACAGATACTGCATTGTAATAGAGTTAGTAGTATTCAAAAAAAAAAAAAAAGAATACACAGAACGATTGCCTGGAATACACAGAATATTAACATAAATATACAAACCGGCCGAAACGGGAAACGTGATTTCCAAAAAAAGGAACGGTTAGTTTACAATGCTCAAAATGACATTGTTTACGTACGTGGTGCACCGCGGTGCATGGAATAATTTGTCATATTATATATTGTGGGCCTTAATAATGTGGTTCAAGTGGACTAGGTCCATTAAATAATAGGTTGATTGACCATTATGCCTATATAAAGCCTGCATTTATGGGAAGCAGGACCGACAATTATATAGCACCTAAAGTTATGGTACCTATACTGCTCAGAAAATAACAGTACACCCCCTAAAGTTATGGTACTCATACTGCTCAGAAAATAACAGTACACCTTGCAGATCTACAGTTCAAGAGGCAACACAACAGGGTATCAACTATGGTTGCATATCAACACGATTTATGCTTCCGCTACTACGAGGTTAGGTTTCTCGTAGATTCATTCACAATAATCTACATACAAGTCTACTTCAAAAACATTTTAAATCAATCTATTGTTATGGGGGGATTCGGAGGTCTTGTGAATTTTTATGAAGTAGACTTATGCACTAGACTAAGATCGTCATGAAATAGACTTGTGATTTTTTGAATTGTACTTTTTTGGGTTTAATTGTGGTAAACTTATGTATTAATAATAGTTTTTGCTCCATTATTCTACGAATGAATTATGGATTATTTATCCTATAAATGAATGTATGACTAGTGTATATGATTTTTTTGAAGAAAAAACCGAAGATTTTGAATGGTTAAAACGTCATTTTTAATGTAATTTAAACATATTTGTTGATTATGCACAACAATGCTTGGATCAATGAGGATATTTTGAAAAAAAAAAAAAAAAAAAGATTAAAAGTGAAATGACACATGTAAATGTATGACCAAAAAAAAAAGAAAAAAAGAATTAACACTTGGAACTTAATAGACCGAAATGCGCTTCATTTAATTCCATTTAAACAGTTTTGTTGACGGAGGACCAAAATGGTCACACCACAATAATAATAGGACCAAAGGGAAGTGTTTAAAAAAAAAAAAAAGAATGACTAAAAGTAAACTGATACATATAAATCTAAGACAAAAAATAGAATTAACTTAAACCATTATGTAATTCTTTTGAAAATAAGGAAAACAATTTTCTTTGTTTTTTTTTTGTGCTTAAAATAATTTCTTTTTTTAAGCATAAGATGTTTACATTTCTTTTTTTTTTTTTTTTGGAAAGAGATGTTTACATCGCAAATTATATCGTGGACCGCGGTCCCAAAACGACGTCGTTTTGATTAATGAAAACAGGCGGATGAATTCGCGCCACTCACTTTCTTTTCATATATACTGCACTTTCTTTTCATATATACTGCAGTTACATTTCAACACAACTGCAGTTACCTTTCAACACAACTGTAGTTACTTTTTGATATAACTACAGTTTTAATTCGATAATATAAAAACACAAAAGTGAAACTGTTATTCAGTATCTGTTCATATACACTGCAGTTACATTTCAACACAACTACAGTTATATTTTGATATAACTACAGTTTCATTCAATAATATCAAACACAAATGTGAAACTGTTATTTAGTATCTTTTCATATACACTGCACTTTCTTTTCAACACAACTACAGTTACTTTTTGATATAACTACAGTTTCATTCGATAATATCAAAACAAATGTAAGGCAGTATCTTTTGGAATGAACTGTAGTGTCAATTACGGGACTCCGTCTCCCACTTACTAAAACGACGTCGTTTTGGGACCGCGGTCCACGATATAAGAGCTGATGTTTACATTTCAAAGAAGCAAAGTCAATAATTTCCTGTATTGATGTTAACGTGTCTGGTGTCTATGCACGATAGCATTTTTTTCAGGATCCCTCACTTTAAGAGGTTGTCTCTACACTACTGTTGGCGAGACTCGGTCCATGATTTTTCCTCCTAAACTTTACCTCTGTAATCGGTTGAGGTGTCCATGCTGGTAGTATTTTATTTATTTTTTTAAGGATAAGATGTTTGCATTTTTGAATTCGTCATTTCTTTTTCTTGAATTAAAAGTTGTTGTAAAATAAAGATAAAATTGGAATTTTTTTAAAATCTGATTGCTTGATAGGGTCGGATAGTTTGATGTGAGGTAAGAGTAATTCCACGTGGTCGGTTTGAATAAATATCTTTGCTCTTTTCCATTCCTGCCGACAATTTATATCATGTTACATACCTGCCGAAAATAAATATCTTTAATTTGCTCTTTTCCATACCTGCCGACAAGGTACAGAATTTCATAACACAAAACATAGGTGATATCTACTATTTTGTACAATAATTCGTCCCTTATTTTAATTGTTTTTTTTTTTTGCTTATTTTCTTTATCCTAGTGAAATTGAGAATTGTTTGTGTGTTATATTGTCTCAAGGGTTGAATTAATCACAAGGAGCAGCAAAGAAAGAATTTTGGAACATTTTGGACATGTTTTGGAAGAAAAGAAAATTAATTAAGGAAAGAAAGGAAACAAGAATAAGAATTGGAAAAGAATTGGAAGTTGCCTCATGGGCCCAAGGCCCATCTATCTCCTATATATTCTAAATATTCTCTACAATTTAAGCAATTCCAACCCTGGTTAGTTTTAGTCTATTTTTCTCTCTTCTCTTTTGATTCCCTAACATAGTTTAGATTAGTTTTACATTAGATTATTTTCAAGCTTGGAATCTCGAATTGAAGTTGGATTTGTTCTTCATCATTAGTAAAGTTCTCTTATTCTTTTATTTACTTTCTTTTCAGATTTCTTGCAATGTTTATGGTTATTTATTATTGCTTTGCTTTGTTTACTTTTATGATGCATGAGTAGTTAACTTTTGGGTTTGGATTAGGGTTCTATTGCTATTCTTGATATTAGGTTTATGATTATTGCATAAAGGGATAATTTATTAACCTAGGGTTTTATATTTGAATTGGATTATAAATTCCCCTTATTGATAATTGATGCGCAGTTTTTATTGATTTGCTTTGGAAATGATTTCATCACAACGAAAGTTGGGTAAAAGACTCAGCCTAACCAATTTCAACCCAATATTTCCTACTATGAGAATATGGTAATTTGGGGGCTTATAATGCTTTTGTGTTTTAAGGTTATAATTGATGCATCACGAAAGTGGGGCAATTTTAGCCTAATTCTAGTTTATTGATTACGAAAGTAGCTGAACTAAATTCTTGAGTGCATTGCCAATAAATCCCTTAGTTAATTGCTTTTCTCTAATTCTGAGTTTGTTAGAGCATCAAGATTGCAATACCCCTAATTTGACCCATTTTTTTATCATATAGTTTTTCCCTTATTTTATTTGCATATTTTATTTTATTTTTATTCATTAATCTTAGTTTGCTTGGATTCTAGTGAATTACAAGACTTTAGTACCTAGAATTCTACATATCATACAAGTACGTGTCATAGTCTCAATCCTCAGCGGGACGACATTTACACCCTATTTTTACTATCACCATTTTACTCATCGATAGGCACCGATATGGGGGCAAACTCCATATGAAATTTGAAATGGAGGAAGCTAAATGATACTCCTTGACACAAGTTAAAACGGCCTCATATCCATACTCCTTGGCACGAATAGAAACGACCTCATATCCATACTTCTTGGCACGAGTTGAAACAGCCTTATATCCATCTTGTTTGGCACGAGTTGAAACGGCCTTATATCTTTAATTGTAGTGTCGAGACTTTCTTGCA
>CM008339.1:7018997-7030139 GCA_002525835.2 Ipomoea batatas
CCCAATTATTCTTACTAAGTGCTATTGGTGTGCCTTAAATAAATGGTTTAAGTTAAAGAAGATCAAATTTAGGAATTAGGCATTTAAGCCCCTCTTTGGAGCCCTTAACTCAGGGAGTGTGGAGATGCTTTGAGTATGACAAATATATGAGCTTTTACTGCTTTAGTGCTATTCTCTGTATAATGAGGAAACACAAACTTTTCTTCTACTCCGTATTTCTCAATTGCTTCCTAGTAGTTTTGTGGAATGAATGTGTAAAAAGACTTTTCATCTCTGGCTCTGATTAGTAATTCCTCTTCTCTAAAATAAAAATTCATTTTAATAGAGTCTCTTTTGGTTGGTTTAACTGTAGATGTACATGCATGCAAATGCAGAACATTCATGTCAAATGGAGTAGGCTTTTTCTGGGTCTGAATCTTGTACAGTGAACTAGCGAAGTGTACACCTGATAATTTTTATCAAAATGAGAGAAGATATACTTGTAATGGCTGTTCAAAAATGAAATTCATGAAAATATTGGAGACCTTGGTTTAAAGATCTAAATTTTTTTACTACTTTTGTCCTGATGAACAATTTTCTTTTTAGAATGGCTTTAATGGTGTAATTTATAGCCAATATTTTAGTAATGCCAAAATAGAATTCCCTTGTGTGCATTGTCCGACAAAACAGGCAAATGATAGTTTTGACTCTTTTTTATATTGGTGTTTTAATAATAGAACTAAAATAACAATATATTGTTGTTCAAAAATGAAATTCATGAAAATATTGGAGACCTTGGTTTAAAGATCTAAACTTTTTTACTACTTTTATTCCTAAGGAACAATTTTCTTTCTAGAATGGCTTTAATGGTGTAATTTACCAATATATTAGTATTGGCTTTAAACTACATTTCTGGCTATTCAGGTTAATTGTTGCCTTATTATCTGTCTTAGTTTTGTTATATTACTTTTTGACAGGTCCTCACTTTGTTGAAATGTGTATATTTAGAGGATGAAATACCTTTCTACTCATTATGCATGTAGAATTTGAAATCCCTTTTATACATTTTAATGATGGTAGCATTGTCAAATTACAGGATACAAAATCTGTTGGGGCTTTGGCAGGTCTTGCATTAGCAATAGTGTTTACCTGGAGACTATTGAGATCACCTAGTGGCACTCAAAGGAGACGACCAAAACGACAAGCTGCACCATCTAGTAGTTCTGGTGCAAGTAGTCATACAAATGCAACTATAACAACTTCTGTTGTTAACCCATCAGATGATTCAAGAGCGCAAAATGTTATTGATGAGTTTTTTCAGCCTGTAAAGGTGGGTTGCATGTTGCATCCCCTATCATATCTCCCCTCCTACCAGAAAAAATTGTGTATAAATTAAATCTCCTAACCTTGATATTGCAGCCAACCCTGGGGCAAATAGTCAGGCAGAAGCTGAGTGAAGGGAGGAAGGTAACTTTCTACACTTCTACAGTTCTACATGCTATTCTTGTCTACAAAGTATTTCTGTTTTACTGCAAGCTCTAGTCGCCTACTGGCCTTTAATGAATTGAAGCAAAACTTTAATATCTTAGAAACTTGAAATGCTTGTGCAATAAAAATTCAGCTTTAGTGGGTATCTTATATCTTATATTCTCTTCTTGCAGTCACATTGATATCATCGTATGTACCCAAAAAAATTATTGATATCATGGGCTTTGATATAGATCATTGGATTCATCAAAATCTGCTTAACGTACAGAGGTTTTTCAAATGTGATTGAACTCTGTTCATTTTCAAAATTAACAAGGCTGTGGTTGTTAGTTGTTGTAATATACTGTATTATCATCGTATTGAGGAAAAAAATTGCCCATTTGATTGTTGTCTTTGGACTGAACTATATTTCTTACCAACTTTATTGGACTAAAATAATACTCGAATAGTCTTTATCACGTTTTCATTTTATATGGTTTTCTGTATCTGATCCCACCCAACTATTATCTGCTTTGGATAACTGAAGATGTTGTTTAATCCTTTGTGATGACATCATTAACAAAATACGTAATGTCCAACCTTTAGTTATTCATTTGCCTGATACATTCCTGATTTATACTCTACAGGTAACCTGTCAGTTACTTGGTGTGATCCTTGAGGAAACTACCCCTGAGGAGCTTCAGGTCAGTGTTATTTTTCATTTCTTGACTGTGTTGGCATCTTACATCATGGCTGTTGCACCCAGTCAGGCAGTCACCTAGGTATTATGTGACTTCCTTGGTGCCTCCATTTTCTTAGTTTGTGGATAGAGGAATCTGGGCAATATCCTGTGCCATTTTTGGCAGTGCAATGGATAACTTCTTCATCTTGTCCCATTTTCACCGAATGTTTATATTTTCTGACAATCTTGTCTTCCTCCCTGACAGAAACAAGTAACAGTGAGATCCTCTGTCCTGGAAGTATTGCTTGAAATCACCAAATATTGTGATCTGTATCTCATGGAAAGAGTTCTAGATGATGAAAGTGAAGTAAGTGCTGACTCATAACTTATAATGCATATGATTAAACAGTTGTTGATTTTATTTCCTTTGAAACTTTTAGTTATTTGTTGAGTAATTAGTAAAAGGTTGATATTGGGAAGGACTATAAAGGATGCAATTTGATGGTTTTGTGCATCAGCAATGAACACAACAAATTTGCTCTCCCATGTACTGTATCTACTGAAGCTCTCATGTTGGCAGGGATTAATAAAAACTAAAAAGCAGTTTTTGTGGAGATTATTTATACATTAAATATTCTGGGGGGGGAGGGATCTAAATGGTGTTGCTTCTTGGGCTACATTAAATATTCTAGTATTTCTATGTTGCTAGTCTAATTATGTAATTTTCTGCCATATTTAAGCGGTGAGTTGTTGTATGCAGAAAAAGGTCCTCTTGGCTTTAGAAGATGCTGGAGTATTTACATCTGGTGGCTTGGTGAAGGACAAGGTAATTCGGTTCATGACATAAGAAAATTGTTGGTATTGGGTGGCAATTTTCTTTAACTTTTGCTCTCAACCGTGTCCTTGATGACGTCATTTTCCTGTCTCTTTGTTATTTCTTACCTCCCAGTATATGACAAACAAATACAGTAACTTTTCATAAAATTGTTCTGATATGCAGCCTCTTTAGATACGAGTGTTTCAAAGTGAAAAGATACCCTTCATTGGGGAGTGGGGACAGATATTTAGGAACAAATTGACCAGCTTTTTTATACTAATCAAGAAACCAATAGTAAATGTTACAGTTCTATTTTATAGGGAAAATATTTTGTGTGTGTGTATGGGTATACACAAGAATCATGAAACTTGTGAGTGGTAAAATACCAGACTTTGTATGTATAAAAGCGTGTCAAACATTTTGCAAGACCTTCAAAACGGAAGTGTGGCAGTGTGGCACTTAGATTGGTATAGATTATGATTATGCTTTAAGTTGCTATCTTGCAGGTATATATACGCACGAGTTAATACCTGATTTGGTCCCTCGACTATTAAGATTTCAGCACTTTGATCCTCGACTACCAAACTTGTTCAATTTCATCCCCAACTATGCAATTGTTAACCAAATGGTCCTAATCAGGACTATTTTGGTTTGGACAAAGGACTATTTTAGGTAAAAATTGCATAGTTGGGGATGAAATTGAGCAAGTTTGGAAGTCGAGGATCAAAATGGTGAAATCTTAATAGTCGAGGGACCAAATCGGGTATTAACTCATATACACACTACAGTATATTCCATCAGGAAAAGTTCAAATTTCAATATGCTACATCTGAGAGCAGTCATGATATACAAAGAATATTAAGATAACAATACGAATTATGGGATCAAAATCTGTTCTTTCCCTGTGTGCTGACCTCCCAGGCATTATTATCTATAGTTTTTCTTCAGGTTACACCATTTTTTGGCACTTCAATTTGAAATCTAGAACTGTTTCTATTTTTTGTCTCTAGGAGTTCCATCCTATCATAATTGCATTAAAGATTTGACTAGTGAAAATTCCTGCCCGGGAAGAAATTTGATTTTACAGGGACTGATATATATGAATCAATTTGGTCCAGCACTTGTGCTCTATCTTAAAGTTCTTTCCCTCCAATATTATTCTCATACACTATTTTTGGGTGGTTGTGCAGGTCCTCTTTTGTAGCACTGAGAATGGGCGAATATCGTTTGTTAGGCAACTGGAACCGGATTGGCATATTGACATAAATCCTGAAATTGTAACGCAGTTAGCGGTAATTTTTTTTAAATCATTTTTACCAATAATTTCTTTTCCCTGTGCTACAAACAATGTGATAATACATTTACCATAAATAAATTAAGTTACCGGTAGGTTAGGTATTTTGAGGATGGACACTTTGCACACATTTCAAAAGTGTAGTATAGACGGGCGCATGAATCTATGAATTCATGGAGAATTTCACAAAGAGATTTTTGTTTGACTTGGAATCACTAAAGCAACAGTTGTTTAAGGACCTTGCTGGGATTGTTCTTCAACTCTTTTAAGTAACAATCCCGTTGCTTCCTGTACTTCTCAGAGTGTGGAATACTAATCTTCATTTCATCATTCAATAAATAGAAAATATGAAGTGTAAGTGAGAAAATAGAGACAAAAGAGGATTCTAGTAAATTATTGATAAAATAGGTCATAGTTTCTTTGATTTACGGAAAAGCCCACTGTCGCTACTTGAAGGTGCGCTTTGGGTGAAGTCCGCCTTGTCCATAGCTGACCGGCTCAAACCAAGAAGGCCAATAGGCAGCTCCCATGAGGGGTTGAACTTGGAACCTTGTAGTTACCATTTACCAAGCCAACTACCCGACCAATTCGTTGGGTCAATGACTGAAATGTGAAAGGAAATAGAGGAGTGGACAAAAATGTGAAGATTTTAAAACTTGGACAAAAATAGGAAAAGAGCATTTGAGAGATGCGTTTCAGTGTCAAAAGCGCATCTGCCAAATGCGTTTGTTATTATTATTTTTTACCCGCACGTTGACCACAGACTCAAGTGAGACGCATTTAGTTGGTTGACCACTTGCGTCTGTGGTCAATGTGCGGGAAAAAATAATAATAACAAATGCATTTAGGAGATGCGTTTCAGTGTTTGAAACGCATCTCCCAAATGCTCTTTTTCTATTTTTGTCCCAGTTTTAAAATCTTCACATTTTTGTCCAATCCTTTATTTTCCTACACATATCAGTCTTTGACCGGTTGGCGTTACCCCTAGGGTCATAGTTTCAGTAATTATGCATAGCGTGTAAACATTTCATCCCGGTGGGATTCACAAATTGTGGCCAATAACTGCCATAGTGCCCATCATCGATCTGTATCTAACTTTTGTATTGTTTTATACTGTGTACTGTGTTCTGCTCTACTTCTATTACCATTTATAACTCCATACTTCCATTTTTATGCAATTAATATTCATCCTTCCAATAATGGGTGCAGAGATTCATCAAATACCAGCTTCACATCTCACCAACCAAGCCAGAACGAATGGCCGCAAACGTTTTCAGCTCACCCTCCTTGGAGCAGTTCTTCGGATGCGTTTAATTAGCCTGCGCAAAAGTAGCAAAAAAAGGATTTCGATACATTTTGCACTTGCTTTTAGGGTCTCTCTCTTTGGATTTTAAAACTTTGTTCAAGGGTCATGCCCATCTTTAATGCCTTGCAGTTGCAAGATTTCAAGTAACAGGTTACAGGCATGCACTGTGTATTATTCTGGTATTCATTCATATGGTGTTTGTGTATTACAATTAAGGATTTGACTTGCTGCAAATGCTGAAGGCAAAAAAGGCCAGATCTTTATATTTGTTGAATCATGTGTAATTATTTGTTGTAAAATTGGGATATGAAGTTTGGCTTCTGAGAAGGTGGAGAAATTTATGTAAAATAAAAAGAAGACAATAGAGGGACAAGTAGATTAATCATTAAACTGAGATTTTCTTTTCTTTTCTTAATTTTTTTAAATGTCTCTTTATGTATGTAGAGTACTTAAAGCTGTCAAAACGGGCTTAGTCGTCCAAGATAGTCTACCCTATTCTGCAAAAAGGGTAAGGCATGCCCGCCTAGTGTGTGTATAAGTGTGTTAGTGTATGTTTGTGTTCAAATGAGAACACCTCTTTAGGTGAGAATGTGTGAACTAGTATGAGTGCACACAATTGTTTGCATTCATGCTTATTTGCACGTTCTAATTTAAGAAAGTGTTTTTATATGGTCTTGAGAATCACCATCCCCATGAGTACATGAGAACTAATATGGTGCATTAAAAAAATCAGATATATGGATAAGATTAATTGGGGATTCAAAATTTGCATGCGCATATATGACATGTGTTGTGTGTAATTGGGAGATTCAAAACTCACGTGTGCATATTAAGCTTGTGTGCATATCTTATGTTTGCAATTTGCACACAACAAATGTTTAATATGCACACAACACATGCTCCCTATGCACACGTGAATTTTGAATTCTCCAAATTAATCTCATCCATAGATTTATTTGGTGTCTTCCTCAAATTGAACATTAGTTCTCATTCATTGTTGTTTCAGTTTAGGGTTGGGGACGAAGGACGGGGTTCAGGGTTGGGTTTGACTGTCTGGGGTGGAGATGTCATTCCCGCCTCTGTTCTTTGAAAAAATTCTCCATTCCCGCGGAACTAGGTTTTCTCTGTCCAGGTCGCGTTGAATTGTTGTCCTTACTTATCATAAGATACACAATATAATTTATTCGTCGTCAAATAACTGACCCGAGCCGGACATTCACGGATCAACCCGCATATTCTGGGTTGACCCGTTTTGAAATATGCCTATTTTCTGACTATCTCTGCGTTAGAAATAAATATCCTAACCCTCAGGATAGTGAGGACACACCATCCCAGAAAAAACTTCCAAGGAAGAAACCAAAGCCGGCTCTATCCTAGCTCCAAGATCAGGGAAAGCGTATTACCAGCTGCAACACTATGAGTCGGTTTCGTGGATTTTTCATAGCTTTTGAGACGGCTTATTGATGTAAGTCTCGTCTACTTTATTGGATTTATGGAAACGCTCTTCCGTGCGCTATAGAAAAAAATGGCAGCATCTTTTCCTGTTATCTCAAATGATGGGTTTTTGTCTTTCCAAGAAAAAATTAAGTTTCATAGTGGAAAGTCCAAATCTTTGGCGACACATAATAGTAGAATAATATCTTATTCCTTATCCAATTGTAGTACTTCACTTTCTGCGCCATTGTTAGGGTTGAATTATAGCTTTTGTAAATCTCGGCAAAGATTATTACTTTGTAGCACAGAGGTTAGGTCATTAGCAAATGAGAGGAGAAATGTAGAGACACATTTTAGGCAGAGGGATAGTAATGAAGTGAGGAGGAGGAGAAGGAGAGTTTCTTTGAGATTGCGCCCTAGATTGCGGTTATTGTCAAGGAGATTGAAAAGATTCTCGGTTAGATCAGCCCTAAATAATTTCGGGACATTTCTGAGGAAGAATATGAGAGTGACACTATCAATGTCTATTTCTATAGTTCTTGGCATCTGTTACCTGTTTCTTAGATTGACGGCAGTGGCTTCTCCAAAAGTTGTTCCATATTCGGACTTGGTAACGAGCCTTCAGAGTGGTTCGGTAACTAATGTGCAGTTTGAGGAAGGCACTCGTCGTATTTACTACAATACGGACCCTGGGAATCTCGAAAGCACTGAAACAGCAGAGGATAGTGTATCAGTTCCATCCGAGAGTATAGCTGGTGATGGAGCTAGCAATGAGATTGTGAGGAGCGATCGAGTTGGTAGTAACATCTTGAATAAAATGTCAAGAGGCAGAAGTTCTGCCCCTGTGTGGCAGTTTTCTACAAGAAAGATTGATCACGATGAAGGTTATCTTCTTAGTCTAATGAGAGAAAAGGGAACATCATATAGTTCAGCCCCTCAATCGGCGCTTATGTCAATGAGGAGTTTGCTGATT
Organism: Ipomoea batatas; assembly: GCA_002525835.2. NCBI lineage: Eukaryota > Viridiplantae > Streptophyta > Magnoliopsida > Solanales > Convolvulaceae > Ipomoea > Ipomoea batatas. Next base: position 7,026,950 of record CM008339.1, read on the forward strand.
ACCGTGTTGTCCTTATGGATTCCTTTGACACCCCTAATGTGGCTTCTCTACCGTCAAATATCTGCTGCCAATAGTCCTGCAAAAAAAAGGAGGCCAGCTAACCATTCGGTAAATTTCAGTGATGTGGAGGGTGTGGATGCTGCAAAAGTGGAACTTATGGAGGTAAGCCTCATTGTGAAGATCAAAGATTTCTGACTCTTGTTGAATGATTTAATACACTGACTATTGCCGCCCTTGTCCTTTTTGAATAAAAGTGGAAAAGGTGTAACATATATAAGTAAAAGTTAATGCTTCACTATGTGCATGTACCTATTAACTGTTATGCAAACTTTTCACCATGTGAATCCATTGAAATTTCTTGCACTTAGCTAGTTAGCTAGCCATAGGATCATTTTTATGTTCTGGACAACTTCACCGTTTACTTACTCCTAAGGTTGCTAATCATGCATTTTATTTTTTGTAGATAGTTTTGTGCTTGCAAGGATCTATAAACTACAGTAAACTTGGGGCAAAGTTACCTAGGGGTCTCCTACTTGTGGGTCCACCTGGTACAGGAAAAACATTACTAGCACGGGCAGTTGCTGGAGAAGCAGGAGTTCCCTTTTTCTCTGTTTCTGCCAGTGAATTTGTAGAACTCTTTGTAGGAAGGGGAGCAGCTCGCATCAGGGACCTCTTTAAAGTTGCAAGAAAAAATGCACCTTCTATCATATTCATTGATGAGCTTGATGCTGTTGGAGGAAAACGTGGCAGAAGTTTTAATGATGAAAGAGACCAAACATTGAACCAGGTACTTAACGACTTCTATAAGTTTAAGTAGTATTTCATATGAAGTTATGAACTTCTACATTTAGTGTCTGTTAAGAAAAAATCATAAAAGGTTTTTTTTTTTTTTTTTGGGCATTTACTCTTGTAATTGGGAGGTGGAAACATTATATCAAGTGATATTTAAGATTGATTGCTTATGTGTTACTTGTTGGGTGGTAATTAATAATCATTCCACTGCTCTAGCTACTGACTGAGATGGATGGATTCGAATCTGATATCAATGTCATTGTTATCGCTGCAACGAATAGACCGGAAGCTTTAGATGCTGCCCTCTGTCGACCTGGGAGGTTCTCCAGGAAAATATTTGTCGGAGAACCAGATGAAGATGGTCGGAGAAAGATCTTGTCTGTACACTTGAGAGGATTACCCCTTGAGGAAGATATGGAACTTATCTGTAACCTAGTTGCATCACTTACCCAAGGCTTTGTGGGTGCTGACCTTGCGAATATAGTCAATGAAGCTGCCTTGCTTGCTGCTCGTAGAGGTTAGATTGATACATTATACACTGTTTAGAGTTTCTGGTTTCTAGCATCTCTACCCTGCCTTCTTGTCTGCCGTATCTGTTGATTTATAGACGCTACAAAGGGTTGTGAATTGTGATTATGATTATCTTGAAATTGCGCTACAAATATTACTGTTCTCTCTGCTGTCAGAAAGAAAGGGAAACCTTGAACACCTTAAACTTGTTAACTTGAGTTTAATAATAAATTGGTTTTCAACCCAGCTAGGTTGGCATGAGTGGCCGTGCACTCTCATCCCTTAAGAGAGGTCGGGATTTCATAACCCCCTCTCTCCTATGGAAAACCAACATGACCAGCACTTTACCCCTTAATTTGGCCAGCCCAGTGCGAATGGGGATTAGTCTGAGTATGGTACAGGCTTAAAGGCCCTTCTTATAGTTAAGGCCTACTTAGAGTCAGGACACCTCGTGGTCTAACCCAAAAATAATAATAATAAATTGGTTTTCATGTTTGTAACGCCCATTTGCTGCCTCGTTATGTTAGTGCTAGATGGTTTATATATTTGTGGTCTCAATTCTCTGTCTTTTATTTCACATCACAGGGGCCGAATACGTCTCGAGAGAAGATATAATGGAAGCAATAGAAAGAGCAAAATTTGGGATTGACAACAAGCAATCCAGTCCATTAGGTAAGGAGCTAGGGAAATTGTTTCCTTGGGTGCCTTCTCTAATGAAGATGAATGATACGAGAGTAACGAGACGAGATGGATTACAAGGGCCTTTGGGATACCAGACACTGAGCTGAGTATTATGCGTTTTTACCACTTCTCAAATGAGTGTTTTTTGAACACTGAAACCTCACGAAATCTCGTAGGTCGCTCTTAATTTGGTGGAAATATGTTCAGATGAAGATTGCTGATCATGTTTTTGTATCCTTCTTATATGTTGTTGTCTGGAATCACACAAGAATTTGGCCATTATACAACTTGGTACCCATGGTTTCTTATCCTATTTATTCTCAGAGAAAAAATTAGTTATCTTAGGTATGTCATGATAGACTATGGTCATTTATTAATTTCTGTATGAGCAGGTTAAGAAACAAAAAAGCAAAACTCATTTGGCAATAGTTATACTGTGGAAGGTGGATCCTAGTCCAAAATGACAGCGGTTTAGTTGCCAAAACTTACGAAGAATGTGTTTCCGAATATTAATGATAGTTAGACAAACAATCACATAAAATCACCAAATTTTCAATTTCTGCAACGGCGCCAATTTTTAATGTAGAATAAGAAACACTTGTAATTTTGTCGTTCTTTTGAGATTAACAAAAAAAGTTAAATTTTATCAACTTACCCATGGTTATCAAATGCCGCATTAATAAAATTTAATTTATTTTAAGATTTAAATTTTTAGGATATAATTTTTATTTTTGATCATATTTATTCAAAACAATACTCATCTTTACTACTACTTTTTGATCACAAATTGAAAATACTCATTTGGATTATATTAAAATAATTAATTTTATTTGAGTGGAAAGAATTTGAAAAAATTTCTATAAAATAATCAATATGTCATTCAATAATATGGAAATTCAAAGTGCACTATAAATTTTAATAAATTCTGTTAGTGGTGGATTAAAAATGTTACCTTCGCAAAGGTTCAACGAAGTAATTCGGGACGATAGGTTGGGCGTTCCTACCAGCTTCGTGGGGCATGTGAGTGATCAATGAGGCAGTGTTTCCTGCTCTATCAAATACAAAAATAAAAATAAAAAATTAATCAACTAAAACAATCAATTTTCCTAATAATAATATTTAATTAATATATATTTAGTAGATGCAAACAATAAAATATGTTTGTATAGTATGTACATCAATTTTTTTTAAATATTATTTATGACTT
>CM008339.1:7088209-7103487 GCA_002525835.2 Ipomoea batatas
TTATAAGAATATGCTAAAAAGACTAACAAAAACACAAAATACAAGATGGTTTCTAGGATAGATGCACTTACCCACTCCTAACCAAGCTTAAAAGAGCAATCTTTACTTGAAAACTTGTAGGGAAATGGAGATCAAATTTTGGACAATAAGGAAGGGAAAAATGGCTTGTAAAGTGATAGAGAGGGAGGAAGAGGAGTGAAAGCTTTTAGGGGTTTTGATCTTCCAAATTATATACTAAGGATACATACAATATTTAGGGTGTAAGACTTTAATATGAGTTGGGCTTAAGTATATAGTATGATGGCTACAAAAATTAATTATATATATTCAAGACTAGCAAATTGGGCTAATGAAATCATCCCTTATATTTAATATAAGAATTAGAACAAGAAAGCCCATAAAAATGTCTTAGGAACATTATATATACATTATATAATATAAGATCAATAAGTTGGGCTTGTAGGAATATTTGATTACAATATTGTAAGGATCCAAATTGAATAAAAATCCCTTACAAGAATAATTCAATTAATTGGGCTCTTGATTAGAATAACTAAATTAGGCTCATGAATTCAATATATATATATCAAATTGAAGGAACTAGCCCAATTAAAATTAATTAAATTGCCCAAGGAATTAATTAACGAACGAAAGGCTTGAACGAATTTACGGGGTGTTACAAAACACCTCTCATATAGGTTGATCACCCCTACACAAGAGTCAAAGTGGATCACCACTCACACAATCAAACTCATAATCAAGCAATTGCAAAACCTAATTAATCCATTCAAAGCTCAAGAACATCCATACAACATTGCTCAATCCAAATCCACAAAGATCTACCTAATCATACTTTGAATTGAAATAGCAAAAGGTAAAAGTAATGACAAGAAATTAAAAGGAAGACTTAGCTAGGAATTGAACTTTGAACTTGAACTTGAATATTGATCTCAATCTTGCAACAATGGAATTCTTCTCTAATTCTAATCTAAACCTAAGAATTGCAATGTGGAGTGAATTGGGGGAGATTTCTCTAGGCTAATCCTAGAGAGAGAAATATTCTAAACTGATCTAAAATTGAAATGTGAAGGATCCGGAATGAAGAACCAGCAGAAAACTTCCTTTTTAACCCGAAATCGCGCCCGATAAGTGATATCTATGCAGGAGATGGAATGTATGTCTGACTCACTAGTGCTGCTATCATTTATTCCATCCAATGATAAATTATCTAAGAGTTTGTTTTTCTCCAAGGCTAAATTACTCAGAATTTAAGAATGAAGTTTTAACCTTGCCTTTCAAAAATCCAACTAATTTTCCTTTATGCTTATATGAAAATTGTCAAAAGTGTTTCTAGTGTTTGTGTATATCTATAAAATGACTTCAATAAAATTGGGGAGGTTTTCCCTAGTTAAAATCTCTTAAGTACACACCTGAGCATCAAAGCCAGACATTAAGAAACATGTATCCTAATAATTTCTTATTTGAATACAAAACAATCTGGCAGAGGGGATAAAATGCCAAAAAGGAGGGAATATCATATGATGATATGAAAATGAATATGCAACATAACCATTAGGTTCCACACTAGCCAAAAGATTCCTCTCTTAAACTTGGTTTGATATACCACATGCACAAAAGCAAACACATAGCCTGCAATTTCTGTTTGTCTTTCATCCCCAATAGCCTTGCCATTGAAGACAATTACAAATATTTCTTAATACCAAAATAAAATCCACTATTATTTTTTGAATAAATAAAAAAAATCTAAATATGGTCATTCAAATAAACCAACAACTTCATATCCATAAATCAAATAGCAATTCTGCGTAAAACTATACTTTCACCACAAATAAAAAAAATGCAATTCAAGAAAATTAATTTTTGTCACCAATCTTTTTTTTAAAGAAATAGAACAGGACATCGCAGCATAGATCCTACAGCATGGAACAGTACCTACAAGCTGCTAAAAGCATGTCATCATGAACGCGAACTGTGCCAGACATCACATAAGTTAGAATAATACAAGCAAAATAAAAAACTAATACCTTTCTAGATTTGCAGCGACAAATGGCCGGTGAACAACAAGGAGAGTAGCTATGGAAGCAATTAGGAGATGAATAGCTTCTGCGAACTGTCGCGAGTGGTGTCGCCGACGGTGATGGCGCCACCGTCACTGTCTTCCTCTCGGCGGCTCCTGTATTGCCGATCGCCGATCGCCGATCTAATTCTAGATATTCATGCTAAAAGCTTTCGAAAACTCCTCCTTGCTCTTCGATTGCTTCCTTGCTTAGGGTTTTGTCCGCCATGGTTCCGAGGATTGTCCTGCTCGGCTTCCTTTACAACTTTACATAAATTCATCACCTGTCATTTTTGTTTTAAGAACTTCTAATTAATATAAAAAAATAATTTTATTGATTTTTAGCGATGGCTACCACAAACGCCGCTAAAATACACATTTATTTAGTTAAGTTTTAGCAACGATTCTTTTAACCGCAGCTAAAATACATATTATATTAACAAAAATTAATGTTTCCTAAGTTTAATACAAAATTAGTGGCGATTTGTATAACCGTCGCAAAATACTCATTTAGCGGCGGTTGTATATAACCACCGCTAAATATGTGTGGTTAAAAAACTAATTTGTTGTAGTGATGGTGGTGCGGAGCGGTTTGGCGCGGCGGCGGTGCTGTGCGAAAAACAGTGAAGGGTGGTGGTGTTTGGTGGTGAATGGTGGAGGGTGGTGGTGTGCGATCGATGTTTGAATGGAGTAGGCAATCGCGACAGGGAAGTAGGAGTTGTCGAAGGGTTTTAGCTAGGTTTTTTGTGTTGAAGTCGCGACTGAAACAAATTAACATTATTTTATTTTATTTTATTTTTTTAATGCACCGTGACCAGCCTGTGATGCTGCGGAAGGTTGGGGTGATGCTGGCGATCACGACGTGACTGCCCAACTTCATATCAGAATCAGAACAGTGGTGTCACGTTGATGGTCACAACGTGACTGCTAGCGTGACACCCAATGATACCTTAATTTGTGAACAGTGAACCATGGTTTCGCCCCGGTAAGATCATATTTGTTCGCTTGAAGGTTGTACTTGCTATTTTCCCAACTGAAAACTTGATTAGCTCTGCGCACTCCTGCTTTTCTTTTTAAAACGAACTAAACACAAACAAAACAAATGCAACACCAATGGAAAATAAACAAGAATAAGAAATTAAATGGGTTTGGGGTGCCTCCCAAGAGCGCCACATTTAACGTCTTTAACCCGACGCAAAGTCAATTCAGATTTGAAGCTCAACCAACTTCATAGTGTCCACGAGACGATCAACACTCCCTCCATGGTACTTTTTCACTTGGTGCCCATTAACTTTAAAATTCCCTATTTCTGGATGTGCAACCTCAATGGTGTCATATGGGAACACCTTGGTGATAGTAAATGGACCTGACCATCTAGATTTAAGCTTTTCGAGGAATAACTTCAATCTAGCATTGAACAACAATACTTGATCACCTTTCTTGAACGCTTTGCCTTGTTTGATATGCATGTCATGAATCATGATTCATGATAAACTTTTGTTCTTTCTTTGGAGGCCTTAGAATTTTCATAGGCTAGAGTTCTCCACTCTTCCAATTCATCTAATTGCCAAAGCCTTTCTCTCCCTGCAAAATCACAATCACTATTAAGCTTTTTGATGGCCTAATAAGCCTTGTGTTCAACTTCAACCAGCAAGTGGCATGCCTTGCCATAAACCAACCGGAATGGAGTGGTTTCAATGGGGGTTTTATAAGCTATTCTAAATGCCCACAAGGCATCATCAAGCTTCTCAGGCCAATCTCTATTGTTCCTAGCAACAATCTTTTTCAAAATGGCCTTTATATCCGGGTTTACATTTTCAACTTGGCCACTAGTTTGAGGATGGTAAGGGACTCCCCCTCTATGTTGCACCCCATATTTTGCCAACACTTTTTCCAATGGTGCATTCCTAAAGTGAGTTCCCCTGTCACTAATAAGCACACGAGGCACCCCAAACCTATAAAACAGCTTTTTAAGAAAAACAATTACCAATCTAGCATCATTTGTTCTCAAGGCCTGTGCCTCTACCCACTTAGAGACGTAATCTATGGTCACAAGGATATATTTAAGCCCCTTAGCATAAGAAAATGGGCCCACAAAATCTAAACCCCAAATATCAAACACTTCACAAGCCAGGATGTAGGTTTGAGGCATCTCATCTCTCCCAAAAATATTACCTACTCGATGGCAATAATCACAATTTTTAACACAACATTAGGCTTCCCTAAACAGCGTAAGCCAATAGAAACCAGCTTCTAAAACCTTCCTAGCATGGCAATGGCCAAAGATTTCCAATCCCTCATTCTCCGACACACACCTCCGAATCATTTGGTCATCACAAACTCAGAAAAGAAACGGATCATCCCAGAAGTAGTGCCTAGCCTCGGCTAAGAACTTTCTTCTACCATGGGAATCTAAGTGAGTGGGCATGACGCCCCCCACAAGATAATTAGCTATATCAACATACCAAGGGACCTCATCCATACTTAACAACTTCTCATCAGGAAAACACTTATCAATCTTAGACCCCTCATCCCCACACTCTGGCTACTCAATTCTAGAAAGATGATCAACAGCCCCATTCTCAGAACCTCTTATCCCGAATCTCAAGGTCAAACTCTTATAGGAGTAGGACCCACCTTATTAATCTAGGCTTTGCCTCGGCTTTAGACATCATATATCTTAAAGTCGCATGGTCTGTGAACATAATAACTTTAGACAACAAAAGGTAGGACCTGAACTTATCAAGGGCAAAAACAATTGCCAACAACTCCTTCTCAGTAGTGGTATAATTTTGCTGAGTTTTGTCTAAAGTCTTAGGAGCAAAGGCAATTGGTTGACAATATTTATTTTTCCTTTGCCCCAAGACCACACCAACTAAATACCCACTAGCTTCATACATTAATTCAAATGGCAATGCCTAATCACGTCTTGCTAAGACTGGAGCACTTACTAACTTCTTTTTAAGAGTCCTAAAGGCAAGTATGCACTCCTGCCCAAACTCAAACTCAACATCATTCTCTAAAAGCATGGTCAAGGGTGTGGCTATCTTCGAAAAATCTTTAATGAACCTTCGGTAAAACCGTACATGACCTAAGAAACTTCTCAAACTAGAAACGGAATGGGGCAAGGGTAGGTTCTCAATAACAGAAGTTTTTGCTTTGTCAACTTCAATTCCCCTCTTTGTAACTTTGTACCCCAACATTATTCCCTCTTCAACCATATAATAACACTTTTTCCCAACACAATGCAAGCTTTACCTCCTAACACCTTACCATTACTTTTTCCATATTTTTAAGACATTGTTCAAAAGATTCTCCCAAATGGTAAAGTCATCCATAAAGACCTCCATGAAGTCTCCTATGTAATTGTAACACCCCGAAATTTCCTACTACTATTTTAAAGAAATAAATGAGGGGTTATTTTCTTATTAAAATAATTATAAGTATAAATTATTTTCGCCTGGGCTTGGAATAATGTATTTTGGACTACCTATTATTATTATTACTAGGATACTAAATATTCTTAGCCCGATATGCCTATGTGGGTACATATATATATATATATATATATATATATATATATATATATATATATATATATTAATACATGATCTTTTATTATGGGCTATAAAGGAGCCATTCTTATGGTTATTATCTTATTTAAAATACTATAGCCCATAGTTATGAATTGTATTCTAATTTATAAACTAAGATTATTCTTGAGCCCATATAATTTATATTTCTTAAGAACTATACTAAGCCCATAAATATGATTATATATATATGTATTATAAGCTATGGTTTTGACCCATCTTCTCTAATTTAGCCCATACTATATTATTATTTTCATTATAAGGCTATGGACCCAATGAATTATCTTAGGTTCAATTATAATGTGTATTATATCTACTCTTGACCCAACTACCATTGTCCAATTATATAATATTTCCATAAATGGCTTAGCCCAAAATAGTAGTTTGTGCCCTACTATTTATAGAAAATATATGTAGAGTATGATCAGCAGCCAATTTCACCTTTCCGATCCGTTACACCACTAGCTTCCCGTCTCCCCTTCGTCTCGCTCTCGATCACCTCCTCCAGCAGCAATGGAGGATTTCCGGCCAACAACCAAGACAACGTCGGCAAGCAACAACCGTCAGCCTCTTCCACCTCTCGCCTCTTGATCGGCGGCGGCACCGGCGAAGCAGAGCAGCGGCGAGATTTTTCTCCTCTGTTTCTGGCAATACGAAGGTGAACCGAAGCTCCCACATTCCTCTCGATCGACGGCGATAGGTGGAGATCAGCAAGCAGATCGTGCATGGGACGTAACCCTCTCCCGACGACGATGAAGCTAGGGCGGTTCAACGAGCAGTGTGTGGACTCCGGCGGCGACATGCGATCTCCCCCCCTTCTCGACGTTGTTATGCGGTGACGACGGCCGAGCTCACCAATGGCAAAGTCACGGCAACCGCAACCGTGGAGGCCCAATGGCAGCAGGTTTCGGCTTCATCGACGGGCGACAGCAGCTAGCGGCGGAGTCCAACGGTGGCTCCTCTTCCGTTCGGCTATGGCGGAGTATGTCGACGGCGTCAACCTCCCCGTTTCCCTTCTCCGTTCGGTGCAGGCAGCAACGGCTGGGGCGTCCTCTTCCGGTCTCTCCTCAGCAATCAATGTTGCTCCTTCCTCCAGCGGCAAAAGCCGCCTTCCTTCCATTTTTTTCCGGCGATGGCAGACGACGGTCGTTCAAGGAGATCGAGCAACGTAGCGAGGCTATGGCGGCGCGATGTCTCTCCCTCCCTTCTGTCGATGAGGGCCGGGAGTCCGTGTGAGGGGTGTTAAGTAGATGGTTGTGTATCGAAGCAACAAGGATGAAGCAGTTCAGTGGTATAGCTCTCAAGCTTGAGCGGGAGGGCGCTGGGTCGAACCTTGGTCTAGACATCTTGGTTAAGGTAACATTCCTTTAAGGTGGTGCAACAAGTTTATGTTTTAGGATATTTAATCTTTCGGGTATTAAGTAATTACTTGGATTAGTAGTATATTATTAGGCTAATATTATTAAGTGATCATGTTCCATGCTTAAATGTTAGAATTTAGGTGTTATAGTCCGTTAGTAAATAACTGTGAATTACCGGTGATATTTGTAATGGACCGAATAGGAATATTAGTATTGTTATTAATAGTTAGTGACGGCGTTAGGTTATATTAATTCTTCAGGTTCGTGGTTATGAACTAGCTTTGGGATGAGCTTTGAGTTGGTACGCTTTTGGGATTAAATTACGCTTCAAAGGTAACCACTATGTCCATCAAAATCTATTTTTACACTCACTCTATATGATATTAATTCGTGATTTGGAAATCCTGAAAATCCTTGATTATTAGCCTATTATTGATTGCGTTGGTTGGATTCTTGGACTTGTGTCTTGATCCTTTGCCTAGTGTTGTTATGATTACTTGATTGGTTGGATTTCCATGTTATTTGACCTCTGTTGGATGAAATGTTGGTGTATTGTGATCTGATCTTTGTATTCTGGAACATTTCTTTGTATTCTGAGCTGAGTCTGATTCGGTGTGTGGGAATTGCTCTTGCGGGGTTCTCTAGCGGGAAAATGTAACCGCTGGGGTCTTCCTTGAGAGTAAGGTGGTAGTGGAGGTGAGTGATCCGTTGTTTGTTTCCTCCTTTGTTCTGGAGTTTGTTGGAGTATTCTATTGGATATTTCACTTCGATTCTGAGTATTTATTCATACCTCTTAGTCCATGATATGAGTCTGTTATTTGATTGGTTGAATCCTTGAGTATATTGTTTGGGAGTTGGTTGGTGTTCATATCTGAGATGAACACTCTGAGTGATGGTTCTTGGGCTGAGTTGAGTATGAGTATGTGGTGGTGGATCTTTGAGTATCTCTTGGTGGTTGTTGGGTGATTTGACTGTGCTACTATTGGCTATTGACTTCTGACTTTGGGTTGATTACCCCTGTGATTGGGCTCTTGCCCCTGTGATTGGACTTAGGTCCCTGTGATTGGACTACGGTCCCTATGATTGGGTTCATTACCCATGTGATTGGGTTCATTACCCCTGTGATTGGACTACGGTCCCTGTGATTGGACTTAGGTCCCTGTGATTGGACTTCGGTCCCTGTGATTGGGCTCATCACCCCTGCGTACCGGTTTTCCGGGTTTGACTCTTGACTTCTGACTTCTGACTATGTGATTTGACTTGGTTCGTTGGTTGGTTTTGAGGGTTTGGAGGTTGGAGTTGGGGTTCTTTCTTAGTTGGTTGTCGTGAGTCCTTTGTGTTATTCGGTTGATACCTTGTTGTTCTCGTTGAGGTTGGTTGGTTCCTTTTGGAATGTTGTTCAGTTGGTATCTCGGTTATTGGTTCGTTATTGTATTATGCTTTCGTTGTTGGATATTGGCTTTGTTTGACTGAGTCTTGGTTTATGATTCGTTCAGCTTATTGTTGTTGAGTATCTGTTTTGAACTATTGAACAGTTCGTTGGTGTTTATATTCTATATGGGTGTGTAAACCTATTTACAGACTTATATATGTATATCTATACTTCCTTGCGGGTATGAATGGTGGTTACTTAGCAATCTTTTGCTAATGGTTCTTTGTGTGTTCTCCAGGTTTACCTTAAAGTCTATGCGTGAGCGCGATAGAGATACACCCGTATGAGGAGGCTTAGATAGTGGTTATGTTTTTAGATTTATGCTTTGGCCTGTGAGCCATTTGAGTTTTGTATATACTCTTGACTAGTTGATGAGATTTTTTGAAACAGATTGAGGATTCTTATCTATACAGTTCAGCATAGTTCATTTCTTATGGTTAGCCTGTGCATCTAGGCTGTGTTTATACCTAGATGTGGCATGACGCCCTTAAGTTTTAATTCGCTTCCGCTATGTTATGTTTGTTGGTTGAGATAGGCAGCTGTTGTGTTAAGTTTTATCTATCTCAGCCTGTGTGAGGTTGGGGTGTCACAGTAATCCTCAAATATGGCTATCATACACCTCATGAAAGTGGCAAGTGCATTACACAGGTCAAATGGCATGCGTCTATATGCAAAGGTTCCAAAAGGACAGGTGAAAGTGGTTTTTTCATGATCTTCTAAAGCCACAGGGATTTGAAAATATCTACTCATCCCATCTAGAAAGTAATAAAACCCATGGCCACTAACCCTTTCTACCATTTGGTCAATGAAAGGTAAAGGAAAATGGTCTTTACGGGTGGCATCATTCAATCTTCTGTAATCAATGCATACCCGCCAAACCGTGACCTTCCAAATGAGAATCAGTTCATTTTTTTCATTGGTCTCAACGGTGATCCCCCCTTTCTTTGGCATAACATGGGTTGGACTCACCCAAGCACTATTAGAAATGGGGTAAATCATCCTCACATCTAGGAGTCTGACTACCTCATTTTTCACAACCTCATTCATATTTGGGTTTAATCTTCTTTGGGGTTAGGCTACAGGCTTAGCTTCATTCTCTAAAAGGATCTTATGAGTACACAAAGTGGGACTAATCCTCTTTAGGTCACCTAATTTCAACCCAATTGCCGCTTTATTCTGTTTCAACACCCCACAAGTATATTCTTTTGATATTCCTCTAGTGACAATGAAATCACCACTGGAAGTGTAGAATCCTCTCCCAGAAAAACATATTCTAAGTACTTAGGTAAAGGTTTAAGTTCATTCTTACCACCACTTTCTTCCATTCTTCCCTCCCTCTTGTTTTGTGCTTTCAAATGCTCACAACTTGTATAATCTTGTGTTTTCTTGTTTCTATTGTTGGCTTTGAGCAATTGCTTGGCATTGAATTTTTTGCTTGTGGAATTATTAGCATTGCATATGAACCTTGGAATTTGGGAGAAACTAGGGGCTTTTGTATATATTGCAATTCCTTGTTCGTCGCCTTTGTTTACTAGATTTCGCTCTATTTCTTGTTATTTATGCATTCAGTTATAAACCAATACTCGAACAAAAAAAAAACCAAAAATTAAAAAAAATGCTTGTGCAAATTGAATATGCAATTTCCAAAATGTTGAATTGATTGTGATGCAATGTCGAATGCTTGTTGTTGAGGGGATGTGATTTCCTGTTTCTATTGTCGAATTGAGCGATTTTTTAGCTTCCAGGTTATGATTGCATTCTTCTTAGCATTGCCTATGAACCCTAGGTTTTGGGGGAAATTAGGCAACTTTGTTTATATTGCGCTTAATTTTTCCTATATTTTATTTGTTGAATTTTCGCTCTAATTCATGTTTTTTATTTGTTCCACCCTCATTAGCATCCTCATTACATTTTCCTAGCTTTTGGTGATTGAACTTGCCTTTACTCTATTGCGGATTGATTGATTCATTGTGCATTGTAGTTAAATTGATGGACGGAATTGTGTTTCTTGTTACAATTTGTGTACATTAAACTTTTGCTTCGCATTGAACTTGAAATTGTGCAAATTCTTAAGCTTTAAACATAAACCCTACAAGTTGGAGGAATTAGGGGTATTTTTACATATTGCTATTGCCTTCTTCGTAGTTCCTATTTGTTCACCCTTTTGCTTTCATTCTTATTCTCATTTTTAATATTTACTGTCAGCTCTAATTCTATGCTTATTCTGTTCTTATAAAAAAAACCGAAATCAAACCGTATTAATTCCAGCCTTTGTGCATTGTGTTTTTCACTCACCCTTGTCTTTTCGTATACCTTTTGCTTTTGTTTGGGTGTAGGAAAAGCTCTCGCAAGAAGGTCATGGCTGACGACACACACAAAGTCGCTCAAAAGCGCAAATCTCAACCGACTGGTGAGGGGTCAAGTTCCGGACATCAAGCGGTGCCGACCCGCCAAGTTGAATANNCCTCCCGCCCTCTTTCTATATCCCCCCCCCCCCCCCGATTTCATGGAAGATTTCACTTTTTATCAAAACAAGCTGATTGGGACTATGGTCGTGACCGATCTTCATGCAGTCAGTGTATCCATTGTGTCGCTCTGAGGGGCAATATTTGAGACAACAGATGGAGGTTTAGAGGTATACTATAGTGGTTATGTAATAGAATGAACTACATACATAAGAATAGAAACACGAATTGGGAAATGTTTGGTTTGAAAATCACGTAGTAGATGTAAGATGGGAACACAGATATGTAGTGTGCCAAAATTTTTAGAATTAAAGTAGCAGCAAGAATACTGCACTTCCCCAACAAGTATACGGCACATTTGGAGTTTTTGAAAAAATCATGGTTTAGGAATAATTTGAACTCGATTAATTAGCTAAACCATGTGGTTTTGGTCATAAGGTATTTGATGTTCCACATTAATGCCCAATGTCATATAGTAATCATAAAAAAAAAAAAAAAAAAAAAAAAAAAAAAAAAAAAAAAAAAAAAACTGATGAAGTTAATAGGATAATTTGAGAATTGGGCATTATCAATAAGGTACTACATCATAAGGACATTTGAGCTCAGTACGTTGTTTTCGTCATAAAAACCAATTGACTTATTGTCTAGTAAAGTGATGGCATAAAAAGTGATGCTCTATCGGAGCCTACAAAGGAAACTTTATCAATAATGGTAGGAAATCGTTAATTGTTTGGATATAAAGAGCATTTAAAAGTGGACTTAAGGAAAAATAAGTCATCAATATGATATAACCAACAAGAGCTTTTGCTTCAGGCAATGCAATGTAGTTGGATTCAACAGTGTGATGTTCATTTAGGTTTCAACAAAATGCTTCGGGGTATGGCACGCACGTGACCAACGCCTTTTAACCCACACTTGAAGCATAGTTGTTGATATGTGGTAATCCTCAACAAGTTGGATCCTCAACAGGAGTTATTGTTGTTGCCACTTCGGTCTTACCTCTTCCCCGTCTTCTTCCTCAGCCCCTCGTGGTGTTGCACAATTAAGTGACATTGTGTGCTTCGGGCACTGGTGCAAAGCCAGCTGGGCATGAATTATAGATTTGCACCAACAGGTTGTTGTGCTTCTATAATTATGGGAGGAGGGTGGTGTGAAAAGAAGAAAAGGTCTCAGCAATCAAATCCGTGCCAGAGACATTTTGCTTACACAACTTTAGTTGGGTCACAATTGTGCATATAGCTAATTCAGAATTACTTATTTGACTTAGAGTTTTGAAAGATCAAGGTAAGAGAGTCAAATTGTGATTTTAGAAAGGGCTATTAAAATATACTAGTCAAAATTATCCTTCGGAGATTTCTATAAGGCACAAAGGTCATTTGCAGGAATATATGCATTTGTTAGGGGTGGAGTAACAAAACTAAAGGGTTGGCTCTCTGGGTCTAATCGCTCGTGGATTTCTTAATGATCAAGTCTTTAGGATATGTAGGATTGAGATAAATCTCAGTATCAAGAGCCCATTTGAAGAAAAAAAAAAAGGTTCATCTTCATGCGTGGTAATAGTAGCTAGGATATATACCTTTCAAAAAAAATCTATGTATACTATGTCTAGCTAAATTTGAAGGTCCGCTTATAAAGAATAATGTATAACCAAAACTATAAATTATGCTAATATAACATAATATGCATAGGAATTCATAAAATCATATTATCCGAATAAATTGCACAAAGTAGCAATTTAATATATGAGCATATTCAATAATAGAATTCAAATAATTTGAATAACAATTTTAAAGTAACCCTGTTCAAGTCTAGAAAAGGTCAAATTGTAGGTCAAAAATAATACATATGTATATCATAAAAGATTTAAATAATCAGAGATCCCAAAAAAAAAAAAACACAATCAAGCCCAAAAATGATCCAATATCTTGTTCAATTAATTATGAGCACAAAAGGGAACCCAAGGGATTTTTTTTTTTTTTTTTGTTAAACGCTGATAAATATATCACAAAATTAGGCCAAAAAGTATCAGCAGCCCAAATAAACATATGAATAAATTATCATTAGAAGCTAAGAACGCATTAAATTTGATATTTTATAAAAAAAAAATTGAAACAAAAATAATAAAACAAACAAATTAAATGGAAAAAAAATAGTGGAAGAAGCAGCGTAAATCTGAAACCAAAAGGAAAAGAAAACAAAGAAAAGAAGAAGAAAATATAAATGGAGATTCCAGCTGGCCACTCTCAATCTCCCAGGACCCATTGCTCTGTTTTTTATTATTTTTCTTTTAAAACGTTTCTGACATTAACCCAACATTTGCAGGGAAACATTTTGACAAAAAACTAAGCACCACATCAGTTATGGATCATCACCTTGCAACAACACTATTCAAATATCCATCTTTGATCCATTGATGGTGATGCTGTAAGCCACCTTTACTCTTAATACACCGCCAGCCCAACCCAATTTTCTTAAAAGGCCCAAGTTGTAGCAACCTTATACCTCATCATTAAGACAACAAGGACCATACGGTCCATATCAATCTCCAGCCCATAATCAAAGAACCAAAATTAAACCTCAAGTAGACTAGGGTCAAACACAGATCGCCACATAGTGGGTTGAAGGAAGGGTTTGGCCCAAGAAAAAAAATCAAACCTAAGCCATGTAATAATCATATATTCATATGCACGGTTGCGAAATAGGACCGCCCTCCGTTGGAGTGTCCACCGCGTCCAGGGTCGAACACAGAACGCCACATCGCCTCTTCGCCCAAATCGCCACATTGCCGTCGTCGATCGTTGCACAGGCCGTTGTCACCGTCGCCCAGATTGCTATCGCCATTGTCGATCATCGCACATGTCGTTGTCACCATCGCCGCCCGTCGCACAGAACAAGGAATAGTAATAGATAGAGAGATTAGAGAAGAATTGCCAAAAACCATCAGCTTTCTAGTATTTCCATTCATCATGTATATAAGGCCATAAGGTTACACCCTTGTTTTTTAGGGAAAATGGCACTTTTTCCCTTATGTTGTGTGCATATAACACTTTTTCCTCTTGTGTTATTAAAGTGGTACTTTTCTCTCTTGAAATGTTAAATTGTCATTGTTACCCTTAAAAATTATTATTTCATTTATTTTTCTTCTCTAACAAATTATTATTTATATGTATGGATGATCACGATTCGGTTCGAACCTAACCAAACACTGTAGCAATCATATCGAAATAGTATGGACGGTTTTGGTTACGATTCAGAACCAAAAAATTTAAAATTTAAAATTAAATAATTGTTGAACCGTGAACCGGAACTTAACCACAGTCATATATAGTGAAAATAATCAAACACTTATTTTGATAAATCGGTACGGTTCGGTTCCAATTTCGATTTTAAACCTCAAATCAAAACTTATGTATTTATTTACTACGTATTTATTTTTATAATTTTATTCCTTATTTAAAAATAGTTTAAATTTAACAATTATTTTATTTTATTTTTTCGGTTCCGAATCGTAACCGTAATTGTCTATACTATTTAAGTTCAATTGCTACAGTGTTTGATTAGGTTCGTATCGAACCGTGATCTTCCATACATATTAGTAACAATTCATTGGAGAATAAAAATAAATGAAATAGTTATTTTAAGGACAAAAATGTCAATTTAACATTACAAGGGAGAAAACTACCACTTTTAAAATAACTGAGGGGTGAAAACTGCCACTTTAATAACACAGGGGGAAAAAAGTGCTATAAGCATATAACATAGGGGAAAAAATGTCATTTTCCTTTTTTTAAAAAAAAAATAAAGAAACTCATTCATTTAATCATAAGGTGAAGCGATTACAAATAGAATCGATGGAACGATATATCATTTCTTACCGTCAGATATAAAAACAACTCCCCTAGCAATGCTACAAAGAACTTGATTCGCAGTCTGTTTCACAAATTTGAAGTTAAATTCGTTGGATGAACTTAAAGCTTTTTTAATATCATTAAAAAGTCATCAAACGTAGTCAAGACTAACTTATATATGTTTTCCATATGTCGTTCATTAACAATATATCCATCGAGCTAAGCTGCAAATACTCTTTTTCATTGTCATCTTTGTCACCCAAAATTATAAATATTTTGTAACAAAATAGATATAAAATTCTAAATACATTAATAATTAATAATTTAATTACTAATTGTATTTGAAAATATATTAGTTTTCTATTTAATTATTTTGATAATGTAAATATACACTATCTTTTTAATATTAGATATTTATTTAGTTGTGCAACGTGCTTCATTTAAGTAGCAATTATAAAAACTAGTAAATTTGCTACCAAAACTTTGTGTAAAAATATTGCAG
>CM008339.1:7111577-7126978 GCA_002525835.2 Ipomoea batatas
CAACCAAATTCTCCTAGTAAATACTTTAAAATCCTGTAAAATAATCTAGGTTCTGTATTTGATATCCTTTCATGCAATAATTATTTTATGATCCTGTTAAATATTCTAGGCTCTGTATCTGATTTTCTTTTATGCAATAATTACTTTAATATCCTGTTAAATGTTCTAGGCTCTGTATCTGATTTCCTTTGATGCAAAGTATAAAATAGGTGTATACTTCCTAAGTTCTGCATTCACATTGAAAAATTCATGCACTCCCACTGGACATCATATATTTCAGGATATGGCAAGAGTCCCAACAGGTTACATCTTTGCTGCCTTCATTCCCGCTGTTATGATAGCAGGGCTATACTTTTTTGATCACAGTGTAGCTTCACAGATGGCCCAACAGAAGGAGTTCAATCTTAAGAACCCACCTGCATACCATTATGATATCTTTGTGCTTGGTGTCATGGTATGGTATAATGTATCCTACAGCTTATATTAAGCAGATTTGTAATACATTTGTTTCATAGCAAAACTCTTGAACTTTGTTCTGCAGACTTTGGTTTGTGGTTTACTCGGACTCCCTCCTTCAAATGGAGTTCTTCCTCAATCACCAATGCATACAAGGAGTCTTGCTACCCTTAAAAGGCTGGTAGGAAATGAGTTTAAGAATATTTCCTCTTTTTACCTCTTGTTCATATGGTGATGATACACATTAATCTCTTTGATACTTGACCTGTAGTTGCTTCGAAAGAAAATGGTGAAGAGTGCAAGAGAAGGAATGAAAATGCAAGCAAGCAAATCAGAGATTTATGGGAGAATGCATGCTGTATTCATTGAGATGGATGCATCTCCAGCAGTAAGTTATATGGGTCTAAGGCTATACTTGCATATCTTTGTCATAACTTGTTTATGTTTTGATAAGATTTATTTGATCCCCTGTAGCCTGTAGTGGACAAAGAGTTGGAAAATTTGAAGGAAGCTGTGCTGAAACAGGGTGATGGAGAAGATGATAAGAACTTTGACCCTGCCAAACACATTGATGCCCACTTGCCTGTGAGAGTTAATGAACAAAGAGTCAGTAACTTATTGCAATCCCTTCTCATAGGACTTGCTATATTTGCCATGCCTGTGATAAAGATGATACCAACATCAGTTCTTTGGGGATACTTTGCGTACATGGCAACTGATAGCCTCCCTGGTAATCAATTCTGGGAGAGAATATTACTGCTCTTTGTTCCTTCTAGTCGGCGATTCAAGTAAGTTATGAATACACAAATTAGCGCACATTGCTTATAGATATGGGATCCCAAACTACTCAATAACCCTTTCTTTTTGCAGAGTCTTGCAGAGTCTCCATGCCTCATTTGTGGAGCTAGTACCATTTAAGTATATTGCAGCTTTCACGGCCTTCCAGTTTGTGTATCTCTTGATTTGCTTTGGAGTAACATGGATACCAATTGCTGGGATACTATTCCCCTTGCCATTCTTCTTTATGATATCCATAAGAGAACACATTCTTCCAAGGTTTTTTCCACTTGAGTACCTTCAGGAATTAGACGCCGCTGAGTATGAAGAAATTGCTGGGCGTTCAATTCACTCGAGGGATACGCCTCCCAAGGTACACATTTACATGGTCGCGCTCTTTATTAGTTGGAGTAGGTTAAATATTGGTTTATGTTCTCCCATGCACATAGAGATTGCTTTGAACTATTTTTGTCTCCATTCCCATGACAAATGGCCTTGCTTATTCCTTCAAAGATTAAGGAACTACATAGACGATATACTATTGATCCACAATACATTCCATGTGATTTTGATATTGAATTCAATGTTTATATGAAACTCGCGACAATGTCGAATAAAACATCCTCTTTGTAAACTCTTAACATGAATTTGATATAGTTGTAAAACTGAATTTCTTTTACCATGTTAATGCTTCTTAACATTAAGAAAAGATACAATATACTCTCAAACATAAACAACTTTGGTTTCAGGAGGGAGATGATGATGACGACGACGATTACTCTGCTGCTGAAATATTGGATGAGATGACCACTCACAGAGGCGAATTGAAGCACAGGTCTACCAGCGTCAATGAAAGGCACCATCAGGTGGTTTGTAACTCTGAAAACCAATATAATCATTCTTTCTTAGATTAGTTTCATTTTCGGAGAACATTAACATATTATCATATCGAATTCCAGGTTCACCCAGATGATCAATCTAGGCCATAAGAACAACCTGATTTGATTCAACGACACAAATTCACCATCATCTCCTCACGAAAGTGGCATCTTTGCGAAGGTTTATCTTTTCGTATACTCTCTGTACTGTTTATAGAACATGAGATGTAGCAAAAGGATATTGAAAAGCAAAGAAGAATAAAGGGAGATATAGAAGAATGAGAGGAGATTCAGAAAATAGAAGCCACACTGAAGAGAATTGTTTGACAATAAATTCTGGTTGTATAGTTATTGTCGGCTCTTGCCGACTAGGAAATTATATAAAGCAGCCAGCAGATATTGACATTACTTATTGATTATGGTTATATTTTTTAAACTTGGCCTTTGTTGTTTCTCTTTGGTTTGGCTAAAAGAATTTGCTTTACAATAGTTCTAAAGTGGCGTAAGCCTCAACTTTATATAATTGGTGGATTCAGTCTCCATTTTTTAAACTTATACCAACACGTTTATTTACTTTTGTATTGGTCTTCACTAGTCTTGTGTGATCACCTAGCCATGTAGGTGGATGGATGGTGTTCTTTCTCTGTGCACTTTAAAGTTACTGCGGATGCATAATTTTGTAAACTTTATTTTATTAATAATATAACTATTTGTTTAGAAATTATAAAATAGGTTGAATTAAGATACTAAAACAAATGTGATATTTCAAATTGCACAAATTAGAAGCTCACAACTAATCCTTATAGACAATGTGCATATCTTAGAAGAATTTTTTTAAGAAAAAAAAAATTAAAGAAAAGAAAAAAAATTCTATTTGATAAGAAAATATAATAGCTAAGTTGATTGTTAATTTTTAAAAACCTTTTGACTCAGCACTCTTTGGGTGAAAAATTACATTGATCCAGCTAAGATTTGATATAATATTGTCTAAACCTAGCTAAAATGTAAAATTTCACCACTGGGCTGTATAAAAAGTAGGATTGAAGCTACTATTATTACAAAGTTTTATATTATATAAATATCAAAAATAGAGTTAATTCCATTTTTGTCCTAAATTTATAAGTGATTGTCCACTTTTAATATTTTTTTTAATCAAAACATCCACATTTGATCCTAATATTATTGTGATAGGATCATTTTTTATCCTCCATCAATAAAAACGTTGAAATATCGTGAAATACAACGACATTTTGTTCATTTTTTATAAAGTGAGTTGACTCCGCTATATTTTTATGTTTATTTTATTTTTAAATATCCATGACTAAAGATCAAAATACCTTTGTATTTAACTGCATTAAAACTATTTTGTTGATAGAAGACTAAAAGTGGTCATGCCACAATAATACTAGGACCAATGTAAATGTTCTAATAAAAAAGAACTAAAAATAGACGGCCACCTATAAATTTAGGACAAAAAATAGAATTAACTCAAAAAAATCTACAATCTATATCTATACAATCTTAATAAGAGTCAATAAAGTTAGGGTTCTAACGGGAAGACAAAAATGTTGGTGTTAATTATTTACCTACCGAATGGTTCATATTATTTTGATTTTAGTAATTTTTTATGATTTTCCTTTTTACCCTCTATTATATTATTTTCTTTCCCTAAATAACCTCACATTCCGTTAGTATAAACTTTAGTAATGGAATATTCCGAACTTTTAACTTACCAATTAATTTTTCTATAAGGGAGGCCTTAGGTTAACCTCATCACAATCAAAGTTGCATAATTGTTAAACATATACTACAAATATGTTAGAGTATATTATTGAAAAGTGAGTAACCCACTTTATTACTCTTATTAAATTATTAATTAGTAACTACAACAACAAAATACTCCATTGTCTCATTTTATCTGTTCTACTTACTATTCATTGGTTAAACCAACTTTTTCTTCTTTGTTTATTTTCTTTAGTGTTTTTTACTTATTTTTAAATTTGATTTTTTGTGTTTAATAGTACTTTTTGTGTAGCTTCTAAATATATAAATTTTGTATATTAATACTAAATTTAATATTATAAAAAATTGGATTAAAAATAACTTCAGTCAAGTCTCGTTATGTAACACCCCAATTTTCAACTCTTACATTTATTACAAATCAGTATTCATATGCTGCGGAAGCTTACATCTTATCAGCAGAAAACTGGGTGCTACCGCCACACCTAGAGTGAATTCTATCACCTCTTTGACAAACTCCACTCTAAGTGCACAGGCTAAACTTACAACATTAACAACAATCCCTGTCTACATCAAAGAGTAGACCCCAACCTCAACTTCCATCCTATTCAGAGCTCATCGGGCTACAGGAACCAACCCTATACAACATCTGTTAACAGAAAACACATTGAAGTGTAGTTAGCACGACGGCTAAGTAAGGATATCCATGGGTCATTCAAAACTAAATAAAGGTTTTGTAAAAATGGTTACATGGGAACCCTATACCTTACTCATCAGCAGAGGTTCTACCTGCAACAGTTATAAATGGCAACTTGCACACACTATGAGCAAAATCCAATATCATTTCGAATCATTTCCCTTCTAGACGAGGTCATTTAATAATTATTTACTTACCCAAAGAATGTATTGCTAAACATTTAAGCATGCAAGTAAGTAATGGGAAAAAAAAAACACAAATCCCACATTTTTACTCTCAATCACTTTATTTGTAAAACCTTTCCCTTATAAGGTAATTCTCATCACTTTTCACTTTTCAAAGAGAGATCACCCACAACCTTTGGGTATTTAAATACTTGTCACATATCTCTTTCCCGTAGCTACAGCGTAACTACATTCATATTTCAAAATCCACTTGGTTCTAGATAGAAAGTGTGAGGCCTTTGGAGTCCTTTCTCCACTTTTGACCACTTGGATCGTTGAACTCGCGTTCAGTGGTCATCGCCCGGTCTAATACTGATCCCCTGGACTTATAGGAGCGTTGGAATGATTCCTAGCTAGCCTCACTAGGTTCATAAGAACGACACCTACCCGAACATAAAGTGACTATACTTAAGTGTGCACACCCCCGTAGGAGTACCTTTTCCTTCCGGGTGATATAGTATCGGCGAATAGACTTCGCCCACAGTATGATTGATCATACACATAATTACCATGCGGAATAGGCACTTTAAGCTCATCTTTATTCCGTGGTTAACAAGATCCTTCACCACTTTACTAGAACTAAGGTTTGAAAACATTTTTCTACTCTTTCCTCTTTTTCTTGCATTGAAAATAATTTGAACATACTTGGGTCCATTCCAATACTCGGAAATTAATTCTCCTTTTAACTCAATTCAAAAATTCTCCTTTTCTTTTACAAAACATTTGGATAATCCACTAACAACATTTCACCATAGTAATTCAAGTGTAACAATTCTACACTTTCAACCCCACACTTTTCACATAATTCTCATATTTGACACATACATCTCATTGCATATAACATATACATTTCCCAACTTCAACATAGGCATAACACATAACATATATTTATTCTTTACAAGCACATAATGCCACTTCCTTATACTATTTATAAGTTCACCCATATGTAACACAACCTACATAACACATATACCTAACTACATAGTATTACTCTTCTTACTAACAACATATATAATTATGGTTTATACATACCATATACTATACACAAAAGGTGACATTTTATTAATACATACATACCCATATAGGTACATATATATATACGATTTTCATAAACATATACATAATACACCTATATAAATTATACATATATATATATACTATACTACACGTATATAATATATATATATGCCTAATTCACGTACATGCCTAATTCACATATAATATATATATATTTATATATACTATACCACACGTACATACACATAACTAGGTACATACTACATAATAATAATAATAATATATATATATATATATATATATATATATATATATTACACCATACTTACGTATACACAAGTATGTACACAATACATATATATACATTATCATGTACACAAAAGTTCTACCTAGAACTCATCATATTTCAACCAAGCTATCAATTATCTAGTTTCGAACAACCTCAACCAATTAAAGGGATTCCTTACCTCAACCGGGTTTCTGAGTCCGTAGAAAATCCTTGTAGTTGATTTTCCCCAATTCACCTTAAAACCCTAGAATTCCATCAACAACATAACACATGATTTTAAGAAATCTTAACTTAGATTCATGTTCTAGGATAAAAAATAAAGCTATCTACCGAATAAAATTGGAGATTTACCGAATGTTTGGAGACTTTGTTGAAGAAATTTAGCTATGGAATACTAAGCTTCAATGAGGAAGATGATGGAAATTTTTGTCTTCTCTCCCTTGTGATATTTCGGCAATGAGGCAAGGAAAATGAAGTTGAAGACTTAATTGTTATCTTGCTTCATAAGCTAGAGTAATACATGGTGAAAATTAGTGACATGTGTCACTTTCTAGTGGTAAGTAGAATAAATATCTTAGCTTAGACTGATCGGGATTAAAACAGATGAATTCTCGGTAGAAAATAATTTAATTCCAATAATTTTCGAAACCAAAAATTTATCCCAGACTGAAACTTAAAATTGGGCTAGGTTCGGTACACCGCGAAATTTCGCGATGTACGATCAAAAATAAATTTTTGCTGCTACGGGCTAATTTAATTAAATAGGAAATTCCAGAATAATAGTATGGTGTCTAAAAATCCATTTCCTAGGACAAACGGGTCCGAATACTAGTTCCTAAAATTTTTACGGTTCGTGACCGGGACGTACGATCGCAGCTTAATAACAACTATACTCACTTATAAAAATTCTTTTGAAATATCTGAAGATCATAACTTATGAATGTCAACGCCTTAGGATAAAATAATAATGTTAGGAAAATACGGGGTATTACACGTTAACCGAATCAGACACATAAAATGGGACGGAGGGAGTAATACATATGCATTTTTTTAATTTAGAATTTGATGTTTACAATGCCTTTATTAAAAAAATATTCATTATCAAAAAATTTAAAAAGAGATATAATTCCATTAGTTATATTATCTTTATTTTCTACAATAAATATTATTCATTATCAAAAAAATTTAAAAAAAGATATAATTTCATTAGTTATATGTCTTTATTTTCTACAATAAAAATTATTCATTATCAAAAAATTTAAAAAGAGATATAATTTCATTGTTATATTGTCTTTATTTTCTACGATGCAAAGATTTTTTACCTTCAAATCATATTAACTACTTTGAGAGGATTTGTTGACAAAGAAGAAATTTAAATAACCCTATAAATTGAAACGAGAAACTACCCCGTAACATTTTTAGAAATTAACAAAAACTAGTATTTCTTTATTAATATGATTTAAAATGTATAAATATTTATTACCAAAAGTAGTATTTATTTAGACTATCGTTTTTACAAAATTGCAAACATTTATTTTATTGACAATTATAATCAACCTGTCATATATTATCTTGCATTCATATACTTTGAATTACTAATTTAAATAAACAAATTAAACATTCAATTACATATGCATGAACATCTCATATATAATCTTGTATTTATATACTTTGAAGTACTTATTTAAAAATAAACATTAGGCATTATCCTATTCGCGCAATACGCGTGAAAAAAACTAGTATTATATATAGAGCTCAATCCATTTTTGGTCCTACATTTATTGCGCGTTGGAGACATTTAGTCTGTCTTTATTAGTTTTGTCACATTTTGCCCAGACTTAATAAAAGTTGGACACTTTTAGTCCAACGTCACAATTAGCATTACGTGATAAGACTTGAATTAGCCCTTAATTATGCTTCATTTGTACTATATGAGTAAATGCTAGGTGATTGTGCCAGAGTGAAGTATATTTCAGATGTAGCTTGAGGAATGGAAACTAGAACTTAGGCATCTAGGAGCTTCAAATGTGGATAAATCGAAATGATATTGAGGTAAATTGGTTCACAAATGGAAGGGCAAATTCACGGCAAGGATCAACGGTGAATCGGAGCGAAGGAAAAGCCAGAAAGTGCCACCGCCCACCGGGAGGGTGTCACGCTAGAGGTCACGCCGTGACCATCAGCGTGACACTCTGGCCAGCCTTCAGATGGTCAAGTGTCACGCTGCTAGTCACGCCATGATCTGTAGCGTGACAAGTCTTCCATCTGAAGGTGGCCTTTGTGTCACGACCTCCATCGTGACCTACAGGCCACTTTGTAGATCCTAGGCATCACGTTGCAGGTCACGCCGTGACTTGCAGCGTGATGTCTTGGACCTGCGGTGCTTAAGCCAGGTCACGATGAAGGTCACACCATGACCTCCATCGTGACCAGGCATCCTGGAGGCAATTTTTTTTTTCTTTGTGCAAATGCAATAGTACGTATAAATAGGAGTAGACATTATTTTGAATCTATCCTTTGCAATTCCATTACTTTTGAAGAAGATTTAGGAAGAATTCTCCATTGTAATTACACATTAAACTTCAATTTCAGATTTACTTTGTACAAATTCAATCAAGTAAGATTTTCTATTTCTTTTTCTTGAAATTCTCAAATTCCTTTTGTATTTAAAATTCATTGCTTATTATTCCAATTGTTTTAATCTTCAATTCCATTATGAGTAGTTACATTCTTTAGGGATTTAAATTGAATTGCCTTGTATGAATGCTTACATGAATTAAATTGTTTAATCTAGGTTTTGCATTGCTTTTAGTATGAATGTGATTGTGACTTAGGGAATTATTTGACATTTGTTTGGTTAGGATCCAACCTTTCAAGAGCTGTATGGAATTGACGTTTCACCTATGAGAATCCGTTCCACATTTCTAACTTGCCCTTGAGAAATGAGAGTTGGAAGGGATTATGCACACAATGTGCTTGATTAAAATACATCACCTAATCTAATTGCTATGAGAATGAGATTAGAACTTTGGTGGTAATCAATGTCCACGAGAGTGGTATTGTCATTGACTTAATTCCCTTACTTCATTGTTAGCATTGTCTAGCCTTGTCATTGACTTAATTCCCTTACTTCATTGTTTAGCATTGTTTAGCCTAGAACCTTAGAACATTATATATAGAAGCATTTGTGCATTGCTATTTGATTTAAATCCTCCTCTTTATCATTGTTATTACTCAATTACTTGTTTTGTCTTTATCTAATGCAATCAAATACATAATTTTGGTTAGCTTTCAAACACTTGATGAACTCGTGTTTAATCTCTTGCTACTCGAATCCTTCATAGTCATTCCCAAAGGACGACACTCACTAATCAAACCACTAAAAATATAACTTTCATTAAGCTGCCGTGAAGTAGAAGGGCAATTCTGTCCTTTCATGTGCAATTCTTCATCAGCCTTCAATTTGTATGTTCACCCGCGATGTTCTTCACCATTTGCAGACCCAAGACAAATACGAAACACCACACAAAGCAAAGATCTAATTTTGTTACCCAATTCTGTGGACAGTAGCACAAATTCTAACCAAAAGTACATAACATTATGTCCACAGTAGCACAAATACTGACAAAAAATACATAACAACATTTTGTCCAAATTAGCACTAATTCTGATGAAGAATTGCACATGAAAGGGCATAATTACCCTTCTACTTCACGGTAGCTTAACGCCAATTGTGATGTTGGACTAAAAGTGTCCAACTTTTTTTAAGTCTGTCAAAATGTGACAAAATTAATAAATGCGGACTAAATGTGTCCAACGCGCAATAAATGTAGGACCAAAAATGGATTTAACTCTTATACGTACATACAGATGAGAATTACAAATTGTAACCACTATCTAAGAAAAAAAAAGTAATTATTAATCTGTATGATTAGAAGCAAGAGCGAGAACATCTCCATCCCTGATGACAGCAATGTCATCAATCAAAGCTCCCTCAGTGTTTAAAACTTTGGTGGGAGTAAACCCAAATTTCTGTGCTCCAATTTCCAACAGCTCTTTGATGGACTGAGGCAATGCCACCATCCTCCCACTTTTTTCACCCTTTTCTGGACAAGTAATGGTTACTCTGGCTGCAATCTGCTGATCTCGCAAACTGAATGCTCCCTTTCCCTCTGCAAATGTTTCTGAAACATCTATCATAGTTAAGAAAGGGGGGTTTCACATAAATGGTTAGTGCAACATTCTTATTATGCATTTTGTTGGGCGGAGGCCGGTAAAGGCCAAGTCTAGTACCCAGTCACTGGAGATTGTCGGGCTGAGATTGGTAAAGAGCCGGTAAAGGGTTTAAATGGCTAAGTCCAGTCCCTAGCATCTCGAAAATGTGTGGCCGTATAAGGAAATAAATTTACGCATTCGCTACTAGCTATAGCTTTTAGCGTATAGTGGTAGCTGAGATGGGGAACTGTTGGGCAGAGGCCGGTAAATGCAAAGTCTAGCATCTGGTGGTGACTGGGGATTGTTGGACGAATGTCGATAAAGGACTTAAAAGATCAAATTTTGTGTTTTCGCTACTAGCTATAGCTTGGTGTAAGTGGTAAGCGCTTGATCTTAACAAATTCTCACCTAAATTTACACAAGTGGGAACAGACATGAAACCGATGAGTGATTTGCGATGGGTAGAAGCCAACCTTGTCCTCCATTTAGGATGATTATTATTGGATACACTGCTGCCTCCTCTGACATATGCTGGCAATGATGTTGGGGACTGAGACGACGAGAAGCGCGTTGGTTGTTGTGTATCTCTTGAGTGCAACTGGGGAATTGCAGACTCACTCTGGTACTTCTTGAGGCTATAATGTCCCTTTGGCTGCTCAGGGTAAATTACAGATGGGGGCGGCTTAGATGTATCAGTGAAGAAGACTTCCTTTATCTCCTCATTGGCTTGGTGATCAGCAAGTGCCCGTGGTGACCAGCCGTGGACATCTGGCTTATCAATATCAGCTCCTTGTTCTACCAGGAACTTAACAATCTCCACATTCTCTTCAGAAACCGCCATGTGAAGTGCTGTGGTTCCTAAGCTGTTAAGAAGCGTAACGTCTCCTCCATATTTAACAAAGTCCTTGAGCAGTTCTAAGTTGGCTTGCTCGACTGCAGAGCACGCGAACTGGGCAACGTCCCCTGACGATAAGGTTGCACCATTGTCTATTAGTAGTTTTATAACAGCTTCATGCTTCCCAGTTATTGCATCCCATAAGGGGACAAAGCCTTCTGAATCTGCATTGCATTGCAATGAAATGAAAAAATGTGAATTTTTACATCCTCTCTTCATTTTGGTTTCTGACATAAACAACTTTTACCTCTTTTATTTGGATCTGCTCCATAATCCAGGAGTAAAAGTACACATTCTAGGCTTCCTTTTGATGCTGCAATGTGCTGCAAACCCGCAATATATATATAAATCAATCAAGTTTATGTGACTAACTAAAAGTTTAAGCTAGGTAGCTAAGACGTACGAGAGCTGTACGTCCATTGGTATCGGACTCATCAGGATACATGCCCCGTTTCAGCATTTGGTTCAACAACAGATCATCCCCTCTATTAGCTGCAAAGCATAAACTGAGAGGCATATCCATTCTTCCCTGAGCCAACATGTGCTCAGTCTCTGCCCAGATCGATTCCATCATCGGGTCTCTTCTGTCTTTCAAATGCTGCATTGCATCCATCCCCCAAAGATTCAATATAAGGTTTTGTTTCGAAAACTCAAGAATGGACAGATAGAAATTATATATTAAGCAGTACCTGAAGGAGATTGTTCATTATAATTGTGCCAACCCCTACATTTGCTTTAACAGTATTGAAGAATGAAGTTCGGTCCAAGCGTAGCAGCTGGCTAAGTCTTTTTGTGCGAATCGTAAACAGTTGTGGCCGGTAGCACAACACCCCTATTTCTCCACACACATCTCCTGCCTTCAACTCTCCAACCACCTGTTGTACTCCATTCCTTTGAGATATTACTTCCTGCATGCCACAAACATTGAAACCTTAATTCAATCAAACCAACTAATTGAAGTATGTACAAATCTGTTATGTTGGTGCTTACCAGTGAGCCGGTTACAAGTATGTACAAATCTGTTGGTGCTTCGTTTTGCAATATCACATCTTCTCTTGGAGCGAAATACTCTGCTTTCATCAAAGACACCTTCGAACAACGTAACATTGAGTAAGAGCAGAATGAAAGGTATGTGGAATTGAAATGAGATAGATTAGTTTACCAATTGAAAGAGCAAGTCGTCTGAGACTCCGTGGAACAAATAGACCTTATCAACAAGGGAATAGAAAAGATAATGAGAAATGCTGGATCTAATGGCTTTTGGCAGTGCATCAAGAGTTTCTTGCTGCTGCAGCCCTTCTGCATCTGTTCTATACCTCAAACTCAAGTGGGCTAACATCTGTTCCTGTAGCCGAACTGGCAATTGGTTTCTTAGACCGAAACTTGTTGCAGCTTCAATAGTATCCCTCTGTACCATATATCCAGAACAAAAAGACATGTCAGGAGGATTAGGATTAAGCTAGATTGGTCATAAATTATTAATACTCACAAATTTCCTGGTTCTACTGGTTACATGAACAACCAAGTTGGTCATGTTCCCAATCAGATAAGATGTCAACCCGAGATCAAACAGCATGTAAACCATCACAAATATCTTTTCTGATGTTGTTACCGCGTGCAAATCCCCATAACCAGTTGTTGTAAGGGTTGTAATGGACCAGTATATTGATGTCACGTAATTGCCCCAAATGTTATCCTTATCATCATCGTTCATGGTTAACGAAAGCCACGTTTCTTTTGGATTCGGGTTCAGCAAAGCAATATCATAGTAAAAGCACCCTGCACAGTGAACTGTAAACAGAGTAACCTGCAAAACCAAATCCCCCCCTTATCAATTTCTACTCTGCTCTTTCCAAAACACCCTAAATTAATCAAACATGTTAGGATCAAAGGGCATTCACTATGTAAAAACGCAACTTTATTTCCTTATACTGTCACACATTTTCAAGACGCAAGCCGGGTGTTGAATTTGGCCTTTACCAGCCTCCGCCCAACATCCCTTAGCCACCAGTTGTTTAGACTTGGCATTTACCAGCCTCCGCCCAGCAATATACAATCTTAGATACAATATATAAAACACTCACACATATAAGCTTTGCAACCCGAACCCAAAAATAACTTAAGTTCTTATCTTTCTCCAACCTGCAATACCAGACAGACAGACAGAGTAGAGTATATGGTGAGGTGAAATCACTTTCATATATAAAATCAAATCAAAAAATGGCCGGATTGGAGTTGAGTATCTATCTATCTTAGGAGCAAAGCAAAGCAAATTAAATTACCTTGCAAACATGGAACTGACCCTCCTAAGACGCCAGAGGCGAAGCATAGTAAAGTAGCCATAGGGTTGAAGGAAGCATAATGGCCAAAGATGGCGTACAGCTTCTGAAGGGATTGTGGAAATCACATCCAAAATAAACCCGTTTCTAATGTATCTCCAAGCAATCTTTTTTGGGTCATCAATGAGAAGATAAGTACTCTTATCAAGGTACGCAACAAAGAATGTCAACACAATATCTATGGCAAAAAATGCATTCACAACATTGTCAGAGATGGCAAGAGGTCCACTTGGCGTTTCTAGGAACCCAAATTCAAAAGGAGATACCCATGCTGTGTAGAACACAAGTAGTATTAGAAATGTCTCCCAGTTCCTGCATGCATTTATATATATATATATTAGTTACAAACTCTCTCTCAATATATCAGAAAAACAAATATATACACTCTTCATCACATATTACAAAAACAATATAGGCAACAAATTAAACTCTGGCCTGGCACAAATTATACGTGGACCAGGATCTACCTTGCATTGTAAACGACTCATTCTGTACCTGCAGTTGACAGTTTCTGTATCTATAGTTATCATATTATGTGTCAGCAATTATCAAGTTATTTACTTACATTTACCTAAATGGCTAAACTGTTAACTGTAGGTTCACAATGCAATATGAACCCTAGTCCATGGTATAACAATTGCTGGTCTGGTCTCCTGGCCGGAACCCACCCTTTCCCTTAAAATCATTTAAAGCATATCTCACATACCCAGAATATATAAGAAATATGGGAGCTTGGGTAATATAATAATAATGCCTTTTCCTCCAATATGATGTTTTTGTCAAGAAAGGAAATAAGAGGCATTTCTGTATGTATCACCAGGGTCGGATTTTAGGGCGTGCAAGACGTGCGACCGCACAGGGCCCCAAAATTTTGGGGGCCCCTAGTCCAGCCCTGGCCTAACAGTTAGTATATGTATTTGTGAATATATTGGTTCAAAATTAGATTTTTTTGCATTTTTCTCTTTGTAATTTTTCTTCAATTCGCAATTTATTTATACTTTGATAGGGCCTCACTTAGTTATTAGCACAGGGGCCTCACTTAGTTATTAGCACAGGGCCCCGCAAATCAAAAAACCGGCCCTGTGTATCACTCTTAGCTTTTTTCCAATCATTTAATTTGATAAAAGCAAAATACATTCCTAATAAAATTATAACATGCATATATTATATACAAACAGATTGTTGTATGTATTCAAATTTCTACCTTGATCAAGATTATATTTTCAAAATCTTGTCAAATATATATATGTATATATAAACAAGATCAGACATTCATAATTCCATATGGAATAGAGGGAGGGGGTGGCATATATAAATATATATATATAAATACCTATAATAGGGATGAAAGGGGGAGATGATGGAGCTGCGCAGACTAGCTTTGCGGTTGCTAAGAGCTCCAAGGGAAGGAAGAATGTTGTTGTTTAAGCTATATTGAGAGCTCATATCATCCTTTGTGGAGAGTCTCTCTATCTCGCGCTCCATTTCTCTCATCCCACACATTAGCTTCCCCTTCCAATATACCCTCTTCTTTGTATTCGCTTCACTATACATGATTATTCTAATTGCCACACACAACCATATATTATATTATATTATATTATATATATATGAATATATGCAAGTGTGTGGCCTTCTTCCCTCGTCTGCACGGCATGCAGCGGTTCGGCCACCGGAACCGCCGGCCGCCGACCACTACCGCCTCCTCAGAATGTGTCCCTTCAATTCCCTTCTGATCTGATCTCTAGGCCGGTGTTGAAAATTTTTCTGTTCAATTCGTTTTTTCCTGTTGCTTCCAACACAATTATATATTTATTGCGATTGTCATGAAAAATCACAGGCCAATGATTTTGTCGCTATGGTAATATTTGTTA
>CM008339.1:7128151-7142277 GCA_002525835.2 Ipomoea batatas
GTGGTGTATATTTGCATACCTGGTGGTGTGTTTTTTGGTGATACGTACCTAATGATGCATATTTGTGTGGTGCATTTTTTAACATTGAGTGGTGTATATTTGTATACATAGTGGTGCGGCCGCACTGACCGCACGTTAAGGGGCAGCCACACCTTATTATGACCATATATATAGGGTAGAGTTCAAGTGTGGCCGCGTCTTAACGTGTGAATAGTGCGGCCTCACCACTATGTATACAGATATACACCACTCAGTGTTAGAAAATGCACCACACAAATATGCACTGTTAGGTACACATCACCAAAAAAACACACCACTAGGCATGCAAATATACACCACACAGTGTTAGCAAATGCACCATTAGGGGCAGGGAAGTTATGGTGCATTATTTTGGGTGTGTGGTGTGTTTTTTGTATTTTCATTGTGGTGCGTTTTATAACATTGAGTGGTGCATTTTCTAACATTGAGTGGTGTGAACCGCATATCTTTTGAAAATTTTAAAATTAATATTGAGTAGTTTGAGTCATAAGGGTGGTTAGATTAATGTGTTTAGTTAGCTTATTTTGTGTTCTTCTCTCCATATATTTATCTCCGGTAAACTCCTCTTTTCAATCACTGAATACAAATTCATTTCCTACGTATTCACTCATCTGGTATCAACCTTCTACGATCCTATGGGCAGACCAAAATGACCTACCCCTACCACCAGCTAATAATGAAGCATCAATGGACTCTTCAAGCCAAACAGTCACCACTGTCTCAGTTCTTGACTTGCGTACCCCAAACATGCTTCACCAAGCGCACCATTATGTTTCCATAAACTTGACTGCTACAAATTACTTATTTTGGAGAGCACAACTTGTACCTTTTTTTACGTGGACAGAACCTTTATGGTTTTGTTAATAGTTTCATGCTCATCGGAGCTTGTCGCAACAACCACTTCTACACTTCCTGTCGTTAATCCACTTCATGCTCAATGGATTCAGCAGGATCAAACCATACTCAGCATGCTCATTTCGTCACTGGCTAAAGAGGTGCTCTGATCTATCTAGCTGTAACATCCCCAAATTCTAATAATTGAGCCTAGTATAATAATATACTTAAAGATAAATAATAATGCCTAATTTTAGAATATTAAATCCGAAGTTAACATCTTAAACATAATTGGGGATGTTATCGCCATAGCTACCCACACTAGGATAACTACTCGGCCAAAAGTTAACAAAAATATACTACATCATCCAATCAAAAGGGTTCATAACCCGGGTGTCCACGCACCAACCAAAACATCAAGTAGTCAAGCAACATAACACTAGAGTCAAAAACTCCAAAGTACTACGCATAAAATCCAATAAGATAAGGGGAGGGGCTAATCGAGTCTACTAGGCTAGCTAAGGAAACACTACAACTAGTGAATCCATCTATAAGAATGTGATCGTCATACATCAAGCTGAACCTGAAAAGGGTATTAAAAGATTACAAGGAAAATAACTCGTTAGCATAAACATGCTATGTATAAACCATCAACCCATGTAAAATATTAGTATATATAAGTTATGGAAAATAGATAATTTAATCAAGGAAAATACACATAACACTTATATTTATAATAGAGCAAATTTAACAAATATAGGGTATATATAACGAATACTCACATAGCTATAAGTATACATTTATATAAAGAAAAAGTATAGACCAACTCACACCCACATATCATATGGAATTGCTAAACATGCTCTATTCAGTGGCAGGAAACTATGGGGAACACAAGAGGTCATCATTTATCTACTTTTGATTCGGATCATTGCCCAATTTCTATTGACACTAGCTACTCGCTTGGGATTAGACACAAGTAGTTCAAATTCCAAGGCGCTTGGGTGAGACACCCAGACTTCCTTTAACTTGTTCGTGACTCGTGGATAACGTCTGAGAATGCATGGAATAACATTGAGAATATGGCCAGAAGATTGAATGATTGGAACAAATACACTTTTGGCAATATTTATCACAAGAAAAGAAGGTTGGAGAATAGACTTGAGGCAATACAAAAGAGCCTGGACAGAACCAACCACTCTGGTATCCTTAAGCTTGAAAAGAAAATTAGACAAGAATTGGATGATGTTCTCTACTAATACCAAGAAGAAAGATTGTGGTTTTAACAAGCAAGGGAGAATTGGATTACCTAGAGCGATAGAAACACGAAATACTACCATGCGACCACTATAGCTAAAAAGGCCAAAAGTAGACATTCCCAGCTGAAGGACGACGAGGGTAACCCTATCATTGGTGAGAAGCAAGGGGAATTAATGGTGCACAACTTCTTTACCAGCTGTGTTCAAAGGATGGCGAGGCCGACCTCAACATGGCGGTCCCCGCTGGTAAATTACCCTGCTTAGATTCTGAAATGTGGGCTAATTTTAATGTTGATTTTACTATGGAAGAAATAAATATCGCACTTTTCGATATGGCCCACTCAAAGCCTCAAGACGAGATGGGTTCCATGCTTATTTTTACCAGAAAACGTGGCCTATTGTTGGTGAATCAGTTTTCAAACATGTGGATAGCTTTCTCAAAAGTGGGAACCTTGCGGATGGAATGAATGACATGTTGATTGCCTTGGTTCCTAAAAATAATTATCCTGAGAATACTAGTCAGTTCAGACTCTTTAGCCTCTATAATGTATTGTACAAAATCATTACTAAGGCTATGACTAACAGAATCAAGCCAATTCTAAAGGATTTAATAGGGGTGGAGCAAAGTTCTTTTGTATCGGGCCGCCAGATTACCGATAACATACTTGTTTATTAGGAAGTTTTGCATTCTATGCGCACCAAACAGGGCAATAGAGGTTATATGGTCTTGAAAATCGATTTGGAAAAAGCATATGATCGCTTGGATTAAAAGTTTATTAGAAACACCCTTCAAGAAGCTAGCAGACATGAATGTGACGTGGATCCGGAACATCATGACTTGCGTGGAAACTCCAAGGTTAAGTATTCTTTGGAACGGTAACAAATTAGATTGGATAAAACCTACTAAGGGGATTAGACAAGGTAATGCGATCTCGCCCTACTTTTTTGTCCTTTGCATGGAGCGACTCAGTCATGTTATTAAAGAAGAGGTTGCAACGATCTTCAGTGTAGAAATAGGAAATTGGGGGAAAATAGAAGAAAATCTAGGGTTTGGGAAAGAGAAAGGTGAAGAATAAGTAGAAAATTGAGTGTATTATCAGGCATAATCCAACCCAAGCAATCCACAGGGTATAAAACCTGGTACAACGAGCTCAATTCAGCTCCTAATTTGCAGGAAGCATAACAGAAAAATACAGTTGTTTGAAAAGGAAAAACGCCCCAAAATGACAACGTCTGATGCGGATATCAACTGCCTTCCAACCGCTACTCCGGAACGATGTCGTTGGACTATACTCCGCCAACGACTCTAACTGAGGCTTCAAACGACGCCGTTTCCAATCTTTCTTATATCTGACTTTCAGTTCCCTTTTGTTTTCCCTCTCTCAGCCAATCTTCCTTTCTTCCACCTTCCACACCATTAATGGTTCTCTCTTGGGCTGTTACATCACCCACCCCACCAGGTAATCCTTGTCCCAAGGATCAAAAGATGGAAATTGGCTACGTATGTAATAGTAGTCTTCCCAGGTAGCCTCCTCACTAGGCATATTTGCCCACTGCACCAAGATCTGAGTTACTTCTCTATTATTCCATTTGACCAACCTCTTTTTTAGTACTGCCACTGGTTCAGTCTGAACTTAACCCTCGTGCCCTAGGGTTGGGGGATCAATCTGAGCCACTAACCCATCTCCAATTCTTCTTTTGAGCTGGGAGACATGAAAGACTGGATGCAAAAGAGATGCAGTGGGTAATAGTAGTTTGTAGGCCACTTCTCCAATTCTTTCCACCACCCTGTAAGGTCCATAGTATTTAGAGGTCTATTTTATGTTGCTTCTGATGGCCAGGGATGTCTGTCTATAGGGCTGGATTTTGAGATAAACCCAATCCCAGTGTTAAATGGCCCCTCACTTCTTCCCTTATTTGCTTGAACCTTCATCCTATTTTGTGCTTGGCTGAGGTTTTCTTTTAGAGTTGCTAAGACAGCATCCCTCTCTGTTAACCAGCTGAAACTTTCATCCTTGGCAATAGAATTAGAGACCAGCAATGGAGGGGAGTAACCATACAAAGCCTGGAATGGAGTGCATTTAAGGGCAAAATGATAGTAGGTATTATACCACCATTCTGCAAAATGTAACCACCTTCCCTAGCTCTTAGGCTTCTGAAATATCATGCATCTTAGGTAACCCTCCACACACTTGTTCACCCTTTCAGTTTGTCCATCTGTCTAAGGATGATAGGCAGTAGAAAGGTTCAATTTTACCTGCATATTTTTAAACAGTGCTTGCCATAATCTGTTAGTAAAAACCTTGTCCTTGTATGATACAATGCTCCTTAGCAACCCATGTAGCCTATACACACCCTCCATGAATAATTCAACAATAGTTTCAGCAGTATAGGGATGTGTTAAGGCAATAAAGTGAGCATACTTTGTTTGTCTATCCACCACTACCAGAATGGCATCCTTGTTCTTAGATTTTTGTAGGCCTTCAATAAAATCCATGGAAATACATTGCCAAGCTTCCTCTGGTATACTAAGTAGTTGAAAAAGACCAGAACTTACCACATTTTCATGTTTACATCTCTGACAGATATCACAGGCTTGCACCAGCTTCACCACATCTCTCTCCATGCCCTTCCAGTATAATAGGGTTTTCAATATGTGATAAGTGTCTACTTGTCGCGAGTGACCACCAATGGCTGACTCATGTAGTTTTAACATCAATTCCCTTCTAAGATCTCCTGCTGACCCCACATATAATCTATTTTTGTACCTTAAGAGGCTCGCAACCACTGAAATGTTGGGATCCACAACAGGGACTAATCAATGCTGCAGTCAGGTGATCAGTTGCCCAGTCATCTCCCAGGTAGCTTTTAGCTATTTCATCCATCCACTGGGGTTGCACCATTGTAATGGTATTGACAGATGCACCCCTTTCTAAATCCATATTAGGCTCCCTTCTAGATAAAGCATCTGCTGCACTGTTTTCAGAGCCCTTCTTGTACTCGATTGAATAGTCTAACCCTAGTAGTTTGGTCAACCCTTTCTGTTGGAGTGCTGTGGTAATTTTCTGTTCATCGAGGAACTGTGAGCTATGGTGATCTGTCTTAGTGGTAAAGTGTCTCCCTAAGAGATATGACCTCCATTTATCTACTGCATTAATCACTGACAAATACTCCTCATAAATAGACATTCCTAGGTGCTTCCCACCAAATGCTTTGCTAAAGAAGGCAATTGGCCTTCCTTCTTGCAGTAGAACAGCTTCTATTCCTTTGTAGCTGGCATCAGCTTTAATCACAAACTCTTTTTGGAAGTCAGGTAGGGCCAGTACAGGTGAGTGGCATAAGGCTCTCTTCAAATGTTCAAAAGCCTGCTCAGCCTGTGTAGTCCAGTGAAATGAATTATTTTTTAACAGCTCTGTCAGTGGCTTGTTGATGATTCCATAGCCCTTAATGAATCTTCTATAATAGCTTGTAAGCCCCAAAAACCCTCTCAATGCTTTAACAGAATTAGGCTTAGGCCAAGCAGCCACAACCTCCAGTTTGCTTGGATCAGTTTGTAGGCCTTCTTTAGAAATGATGTGCCCCAAGTAGTTCACTTGTTCTTGGGCAAAAGAGCACTTACTAAGCTTCGTCAATAACTGATGTTGTCTCATGACTGACAGGACTTCTCTTAGGTGTCTGTAATGTTCCTCCCAACTAGGGCTATAGACCAGGATGTCATAAAAGAAAACCAAAACAGATTTCCTTAATAAGTGTTTGAAAACCTAGTTCATGAGGGCCTGGAAAGTGGCTGGTGCATTGGTAAGCCCAAAAGGCATTACTTTGAATTCATACAGGCATTGATGAGTCCTAAAGCCAATCTTGAATCCCCACCCCCCCCCTCCTTCATCCTAACTTGGTGATAACCAGCTCTTAGATCTGGTTTAGAAAAGCAAGCAGCCCCAGCCAGTTCTGAAAAGAGGTCATCCACCAAGGGTATAGGGAACCTGTTTTTGATAGTGATATTATTAAGTGCTCTGTAATAAATGCAAAACCTCCAAGAATTGTCTTTCTTAGGTATAAGCAACACTAGGAGAAGAAAAACAGGAGGCACTAGGGGTAATGACTCCTGCTGTTAACATCTCAGCCACCATTCTCTCAATGGTGTTCTTTTGATCAAAGGAGTACCTATAGGGTCCAACATTAACATGCTTAGCTCCAGGTATTAAAGGAATGGTGTGGTCTAGTGTTCTTTGAGGGGGTAGGGTGGTGGATTCCAGGAACAAGTCATGGAATTCCTGTAACATGTGGGATAATTCTGGGGGTAGATTCTGTGTGGAGGTCAGGTTGAAGTGAGGTTCCCCTTCCATCTCAGAGGGTATCATAGCATTGCATTGGACTAGAAAACCTTGCACCCACCTTTATGCCACCTTTTAACTTCTTTCTTAGCGTCTGCTTTCAGCAAAACCTATTTAGTGAGGATTTTCAACAACACCTTTATGCCTTCTTTATTGAAAGAAATCCCAAGGGGTCTTGTGTGTAGTTGGATGGGAGCAAACAAATCCACCCAATCCATACCAAGTACCATGTCACGCTCTCCCAATCTTAACAATTTGAAAGTCTTAGTGAAGTGTTCTTGTTGAATATGCCAACTGAAATCTTTACAAATGGAATCACTGATCACCTTCTCCCCATTAGCTACTATCACCATCAGTGGTGTAGTTTTTTCAGGTTCCTTCCTTAATTGAGTCAGTAATTTAGGGTCTAGGAAGCTATGAGTACTTCAACTATTAACAAGAATGACAACAGGCTGCCTCTAGATAGACCCCATCAACTTAATGGTGTTTAAACCTTCACCCCCTACTACAACACACAGAGATATCTCAGCTTCATCAGTATCTATACCCTCTGCTTCCTGTTCCAATGACTTAGGTAAATCAGGCGCAGTGTGTTCCTCAATGATGTTAAAAGTAAGGTCATTGCACTTATGCCCAGGTTGCCAAGGGTTGAAACATTTAAAACACCTCCTTTGCTCTCTCAGTTGATTCTTAAATTGGTTTATATCTGGGATTTTTGATGCAGTTCTTTGTGTAGATGAGATGGGTTTTTGGTTAAGGATGGTTGTGGGATTAGGGAAATTGGGGTTATTGGAGTTGGAGCTAAAGGTTTTAGTGGGCTGTATTGGTTTGGAATTCCAAGATAGAGCCCTAGGTCTCTCAGTACCCTTCAACCATTTCTCAAACTATCTTGCAAACTATATTGCATCTTCCAGACTTCTTGGTCTGGTAGTTTTAAGAAAGCATCTCAAATTCTGCTTAAGCCTAGCAACATAGTTTTCCATAAAATACTGTTCAGGTATGTAAGGGTGAGCTTGCAATAACAACATACTTTTGAATCCTTCAAAACCATCAGTAAATTCCTCTACCCCACCCCATTGCTTGAAGGCAGTAAAATCCTTTATCAAGGACTGTCCACTTTCTCCAAACCTCTTACACAAGGCCTCCGCAAATCGAGCCCATTGGAACTCCTCCCTCAACCCTCTTACATACCCTTCATACCATAAGCCAACCTTCCAGTGAGGTTAACATATAGGAGATTCATGATCTCATGCCTAGGAACATGAGATAATACAAAAAACTGTTCGCACCTAATGATCCATTGTCTAGGATGTGTATAATTGAATACTAGAAATTCACCTTTGTACCTTGGAGTAATGTTATGGTTGTAACTCGCATTTTGACTGACCGCATCCAGACCACCCCTCTTGGGTGCCCAATTTGCATTCAACCTTTATGGCATATCCCGGTCCCTGGGAGTCTCCACCTCCTCCTCTTCTGCAATTAGAGATTTAGAGCTAAACCATGACACGAGCCTTCCCCCTAAGAATTGACATGTCCTAGAGGTTTTTTTTCAGTCTATCTTACATCCAGCAAAATTCGCCTCAGAATTGCTTATCAACTCGAATGGTCCACCCTTCGAGTACCAAAGTCCAACACTTTGCGTTCTCTTTAGGTATCTTAGGATGTTCTTAGCTACACTAAGATGACTCTCATTTGGACTAGCTTGAAAACGAGCACAAACCCCAACTGCAAATGAAATGGTTGGTCGGCTCACTGTCAAATATAATAGAGAGCCAATAATACCTCGGTATTTAGCTTGCTCTACTTCATTCCCTTCGTTGTCGACGTCCATTCGTAACTAGGTGTTCATTGGAATATTCACAGAGGACTTCCCATAGACTCCAAATTTCTTGATAACATCCTTAGTATACTTGGCCTGATTGATGAAGATTCCTTCATTGTCTTGCTTGACCTGTAGACCTAGGAAATAATTGTGTTCTCCCATAATCTTTATCCCAAATTTACCTTGCATGAGTTTTTAGAACTTCTCACACAAAGATAGATCAGTGATGCAAAAAAATAATGTCTTCCACATATATTTTCACCAATTGAATGTGTTCTCCATCTTTGATTCGAAATAAGATTTTATCAACTTGTCCTTTCGTGAATTTATAATTGATAAGGAAACACGAAAGGGTGTCATAACAAGCCCTCAGCGCTTGTTCCAATCCATACAAGACCTTCTTTAGCTTGTAGACTTTATCCATTCCCAATTCCGGTTGAAAACCTGGAGGTTGCTCCACATACACTTCTTCTTCCAATAAACCATTAAGAAATGCACTATTGGCATCCATTTGGAAGTCTTTGAAGTCTTTATATTCACCATATGCTAGAAAAATCTGAATCGCCTCCAGTCTGGCTACGGGTGCAAAGGTTTCATAAAAATCGATGCATTCTTCTTGACAATAACCCTTAGCTACGAGACGAGCCTTGTTCTTAATAATGACTCCTCATTCGTCCATCTTGTTCTTAAAGACCCATTTTGTCCCAATAACATTTTGGTGTGAAGGTCTTGGAACTAGCTCCCTTACCTCGTTCCTTTCGAACTAATGGAGCTCTTCTTGCATGGTTGTGACCCAATTTGTTATCATGCACTCACGAATAGATGTACGAGTCCTTACACCTTCTCGAACATCTCTAATGACTTGATCTTGAGGGTAATTCCTTAACCACCTCAAATTAGGTTGAAAAGTTGTAGGAGGTGCTTCTTCATCTACTTCATGGATATTCGATGTAGGTACCGCTTTGGACGACTCAACTAGTATAGGCTAGGTTGACTCGACAGGTAATGGCCTAGGTAGATGAACCTGACTAGGCGAGCGAATAGAAAATTCTTCCGTCTCGAATTCGATGTCTCGATTCCTTTCGGCTTCATTTACCATTCGTTATGCCTCTTCTGGAATTTTTCTTGGCTCCAATTGATCCTTTGTATGCATAGTTGTCTATACTCTCGGAGAATTTCTAACATCTCGGTTGATTGTCTCTTCGTCGAACGCTACATGGATGGATTCCTCTACCACCATGGTTCATTTGATGAGTACACAAAAGGCTTTACTAACTACTGAATATCCCATGAAGAGTTGATAAATGTTATTTGTAGTGTTATTTTAAATAATCTTTTTATAGTTAATTTTCAATAGTTAATGTATTTTTATTTATTTATTGTTATAAGTAGCTTTATTAATATTGTTAAATTTTGGGGTTGTTTTTGTTATTAAATTAGTTTTGTTAATAAAATTTGTTGGCTAATAAGTTCCTAAAGCAATTATTATTATTATTATTATTATTATTATTATTATTATGAAAGAAGCGAGCTTGCGAATGGACTCCCGGATGCGAACGAGAGAGCGCGAAGCGTTAATGAACTAAGTCTCCGGACGACGTGAATGGAGGAGCTTTGGTCTTGCGAAGATTCAATCGAATAGCTGAAGGTGTGGTTTACATCGATTGTCTTGGATTGAGGCCATCTGCGAACTGGTTCGGAAGAGGTCGGAGACTGAATACTATAAAAAGGAATGCTGATTGGAGGAAGAGACATGCGTTTTTGGACAGGATTC
Organism: Ipomoea batatas; assembly: GCA_002525835.2. Lineage (NCBI taxonomy): Eukaryota > Viridiplantae > Streptophyta > Magnoliopsida > Solanales > Convolvulaceae > Ipomoea > Ipomoea batatas. The sequence continues at coordinate 7,138,217 of CM008339.1, forward strand.
TGTTCGGCGATCTCAGTTCGGTTGGCAATTTCTCCAAGAATTGTTTATCACAGTGTCTCACAATTAATTTTGTTCGGCGGCGTCGACGTTCTGAGCAGCGAATTCTGGTGACCATAAGAAATCCTGAGTCGCAGCAGTTGGCGTCTACTTCTATTTTGTCTTCAATTTTGCAACGCCTCATTCTTCTCTCCAATTCTCAATTTGCATTTTTGATTGTTTAGTATAGCTTTGATTTTAGTGTGTAATTGGCAGTAGCTGTTTTCATTCATTCTTGTCTTCAATTCTCAATTTGCATTTTTTTATTGTTTAGTGTAGCTTTGATTTTAGTGTCTAATTGGCAGTAGCTGTTTTCATTTCCTTTATTATGTTTTTAATTTGAGCTTAGAAATATTAGTCTTTATTATTTCAATTCATTATGTTAATTAGCATGAAGTACACTGTTATTGTTTCATTATATTCGTATGAATTACAAGGCTATGTTAGTATAAACTACACTGCTACTGTTTGATGTCTACGGTCTTAATGCCTACGGTATGAATTACAATGCTAAACACAATCTTTAAGTGCTCAATTAATTGTTAGTCGAAATTCCCTTACTATAATAGTAGTTTATTCATGATCTTAGAGTTTCTTTTCTCTTGTTATCTCTTACTTATTTGCGATCTTATTGTCAAGGTTTTCAATTGCTTATTTCGTTTCTTGTTTTTTTTCCCACATAGAATTTGATTTAGTTATCACTATTGATACCGCACTTATTGCACTTTAAATCATTAAGTCGATTATTTTTCAAGTATTTAAATTGCATAGTATTAATATTATTTTCTTATTTGAATATTTAATTTCTATTTATTTTAACTTTCTTTTAAATATATTCAAATTTCCCTTTTTTTTGTCTGTAAAAGAGTTATGTTTTTTATTTCTATCTTATTTGATGTGGATATATGCATTGTTGGCTTATTATCAACAAATTATTTATGTGTCATTTTTTATGTTATTGATATTAAAATCTAATTGTAAAAAAAAAAATTTACATTAAAAAAAACTAATTACAGTTGCTAAAAGTTAAATCTAATTACATAAAAAAATCTAATTTTACTAACTTTTTCTTGTTCATTTACATTATTCAATTATAGATCTTAACGCAGGAGGTTATTCACACCATGAATAACAAGCGGGGCAGAAAAGGGTGTATGATTGTCAAAGTGGACCTTCACAAAGCCTACGATAGTGTCTCGTGGGCCTTCTTAAAGGAAACCTTGGAGAGTTTTGGTTTCCCGACAGCTTTGATTGATCTTCTGCTCTACTCTTTACAGGAAAGCGATATCTCCATTCTCTGGAACGAGGGTCGGCTGCCTGCGTTTAGACCTGGGAGAGGCCTTCGTCAAGGAGACCCTCTGGCTCCCTATCTTTTCAATCTGGTCATGGAAAGGCTTGCTTACACTATCCAGAGTAAAGTCAATTCAGGCAGTTGGAAACCAGTCCATATCTCTAGAGGGGGAGTGGGCATCTCCCACCTCTTCTTTGCGGATGACCTTATGTTTTTCGGAGAAGCTTCGGAGCGGCAGGCCATAATAATTATGATTGACTGTCTCAACGATTTCAGTTATACCTCAAGTCTCAAGGTTAACCTTTCGAAATCCCTTATTTTTTGTTCCCCTAACTTAAATGCAGGTCTCAGAACTCGGATTAGAGACACGATGGGGATTCCGGTATCCCTCCATTTGGGGACCTACTTAGGGATTCCCATGCTTCAGCTAAGGGTTTCGAAGAACACTTTCTCGGCAGTTATTGATAAAATGCGGAGGAAGTTGACTTCCTAGAAAGCCAGATCGCTGAGTATTGCAGGAAGAAGGATTCTAGTCCAATCCTCGCTAGCTACTGTCCCTACATATTCCATGCAAGCTATAGCTTTTCCGGTAAGTACATGTGTAATGAGATAGATAGAATTTGCATGAACTTCTTGTGGGGTCATGCCGACAATGAAAAGAAAATTCACTCGGTCAACTGGTCTGTAAACCCCGGGACCTAGGAGGCTTGGGACTCCGAAAGGCATGGGACTTTAACCTCGCCTTCCTTACAAAGCTGGCTTGACAAGTGCATTCAAATCAAAATAAATTATGAGTTAAAGCCCTCCGAGACAAGTATGTCAAAGATCAGGACTTTCTTCACATCCCAACTTGTATGAACTGTTCGTGGGGTTGGCGGAGCATCATGAAGGGCAGGAACACTTTGTCCGAAGGGCTCAAGTGGAGACTTGGAAACGGCAAACATATCAGGTTCTGGCAAGATTGGTGGACGAAGGACATGCTTCTTATTGCGAACAACAACATTACCACCCTGAGCGACACAACGAACCTCAAAGTTGAGGAATTTATCACTGACAACAGACATTGGAATACATTAGCTCTAAAGCAAACTCTTCCGCTTGATATGGTCAACAACGTCAGAGCCGTTCCCATCCCCATCGATAGGTCTCAGGCTGATACAATCACCTGGCCGCACTCCAACTCAGGCATGGTCACGGTAGCTTCTACCTTTTCTTTCCTTGTAGGTAACGCGAACATGGAGGCAGATCTTGGGTGGATTTGGCGTGCCAATTGTGTGGAAAGAGTCCAGCTATTCCTTTGGAAGATTTACAGGAACGGACTGCTGGTCAATGCCGAGAGAAAAAGACGTGGCCTAGTTGAGGATACGACCTGTGCGATGTGCGGTGAGGAGGAAGAATCTCTAGATCGACCATCTCTTTAGGCGTTGTGCTCTTACGCAGGACTGTTGGAGCCTGGCTGCGCCACCTCACGTCTTTCACACGACCTTTCACCTACCTTTAAAGAACTGGATGGAGCAAGCTTGCACGAGTAACCTACAGAGTAATCACGGCATCAGCTGGAGGATCCTCTTTCCCTATACTCCTTGGAACCTTTGGAAGGCGAGGAACCATGTCTGTTTCAACAACGCTCATCTACCGGCATCTGAAATTGTGAAAAAAACCGTGAGTGACTCGAAGGAGGCCCAATGATTGCTGATCAGACGAAATGACCCTCTTGCTACGAGACAGTTGTGGATTTGCTGGACGCCTCCGTCGCTTGGGTTTGTCAAACTAAACTGCGATGAAGCTAGGAAAAATATCACAGGGCTAGCTAGCGCCGGTGGGCTCATCCGCGATCATGAAGGCAAATGACTTATCGGCTTCACGACCAACATTGGTATCACAAATAGTTTCTTAGCCGAGTTGTGGGGCCTTAGGGAAAGGCTCTTAGTTGCGAAGAATTTTGGTTTTAACAACGTTCTAACAGAGACCAATTCAGAGGCAATGGCTCAACTCTTCAGCAATGAGCCGGACTCCACTTCCACGACACACACGTTGATCTTGGATTGTAAAGAACTGATGAAGGTCTTCCAAGTTATAAGAATTGTTCATATTCTCCGCGATGGGAACCAGTGTGCGGACTACCTCGCAAATCTTGGTCAGGAGTCAACGTGGGGAACCACTGTTTTAGATAATCCACCGGTTGGGCTTCTTGAGCTGTTGAACCAGGATGCTCATAGTATTGCTACTAGTAGACTTTGTTAATCCTTTGGGACCTTAGGGTCCCTTTCCTCACCAAAAAAAAAGAAGGTAATAGGTCATTATCTAGAATTTTATTTTTAAGTATAAAAGATAAAATAAATAAATATATAAATATATAAATAATAAAATAAGTATATTATCTGAAATAATATTTTATTCCCGACTTATTTTATAAACCAAACAAGTTATTTTACAATACTTATCATGGATTGTGAACATATTGAATGTTCAAATCACAATATTTTATATCACATTGCATACTGAATATTTATAATTTGAATCGTAAATATTCAATATGTAAATTGTGTATTTTGGAAGACCTAGAATAATTTGTCGTTATTTTATAACTTCCTAATGGACCAGAAAGTCAATCCTCTGACTTGTAAATTTGAGCCCAAAATAAAAACAGAAGCCCACTAGTATATTCTGCCGGTCGTTCCAAACGACGTCGTTTGAATATCCATTCGCATCAAATTCACCTGTAGTCCGGAAG
>CM008339.1:7190688-7200709 GCA_002525835.2 Ipomoea batatas
TCATTCTTATAAATAAATGAAACCGTACCAAAAGTATAAACACACAATCTTTAAACTACTTTTCCTGCCTATTTTAGCAATTATAAAGTATTGAGTATGTTTGAAAAGAAGAAGAAGAAAGTATTGAGTACAATTATTTAGGAGGAGGTGCAATTGGTCCAGGCCTGTAATAGTTGCTTTTTATCTAGTAAATTATTATTATTCTGTCCAAAAAAAAAAAAGTAAATTATTATTATTTAATTATTAAAAAATAAAAGGAAAACATGTTAATGACTTTTGAGGTTAAAGACTGATTAAATGTGTAATGTATGCTATAAACTCTTTCTTGATGGCTTGATGCATGTGGGGTAGTCTTACAGGGGATGCGCACGCGCGCACACACACACATATATATATATATATATATATATATATATATATATATACACACACACACACACGACATATGTAAATATAATAAAAATATCGCATTCAAATTGTGGAAGATTCGATAGTTTGAAATTTAAATGTAGAAGATTTTGATAGAACAACAACATCAGTATAATTTGTTTTGTCGAGTTTAATGTGAACGTGAAATGCCAGCCCGTGACCAATCAAAGGCAACTTTGAATGGAGTTCTTATTGATGAGGTGGGAAAGAAGGATTTCTTGTTTTTTTAGCTTATAGAGAGATGATGACTCATAGCTTGATTGCTGAGTTTTGGATAATATATGGTGAATTGAAACTATGTTTGGTTTGGAGTTTTCAGAAAGTGCAATGAGAGATTCCTTAGTGGTCCTGTATAAAACCCTACTTATATATACCACATTGATAGCATAAAGTCCATCATGAATCATGACAATCATTATTGCATGGACCATGGTCCACACAGCTGTGTGGACCAAAAATAAAAAGTACTTTATTTTTGTACTGAAGATACATTATTTTTATACTGTAGGTACATTATTTTAGGGTACATTATTTTTGTACTGAAGGTACATTATTTGATATATACTGTCAAATAATGTACCTACAATACAAAAATAATGTACCTTCAATATAAAAATAATGTACTTTTTATTTTTGGTCCACACAGCTGTGTGGATCATGGTCCATGCAATAATTTGTCGAATCATGATACATGTTTACCATCAAAATTAAGATCTTTTCATATATATATGTTAGATCATGGATGGCCCTCCTATATACGCATTTTCGATTAACCTATAAATCTGATTGTACTAGATTTTTCTAGTACAGTTCAATTTTTATGTGTGATTTGAAAGTTATTATATATACATAGCACAGTAAAAAATAAAAGTAAAAAACTCTATCAAATTTTAGTATCGCTTCCATTAGAACTCAAACTTATGACTTCCCATATAGGAGAGCTACTATTCTGCTATCTGAGTATAAGTTGCTTGGTTAAAATTAAACATGCCCAAAATTATTGTACTTTGGTTAGACATAGAAGTTTCTTCAAAAAGGAAATGGAGATGGGCCACCTCCATTAATGAAGGGGAACAAGTATTCAGACATTAACCGTACGATAAAATGGGAGAACAGTGGCGTTCCCATTGGGCTGTCAGTGAATGGATGCAATTATGCAAATGATACTTTCTTTATTCGCCGCACCTCACGCGGCATCATGACGCATTTTCAAGATAAATTTATCCACTTGCCTATTCACCGTGGGCCCCCTCACCTACCTGCTACCAACTACGTACGACATTAACAAGTGTTGCAAATTATTGAGGGAAATAAAATTTATTTTGCCCTTAGGACATTAGTGTCCCATGAGACTTGTTTCTGGATTCTGATTCCTGTCACGAACATAAGCAACTTTTACGAATTTTGATAGTTTGTGTTTAAATGTACATTTTAGTGTAGTTAGATTGGTTTTATTTACTGAATAATTTGATGAGATCGATCGAAATACTCGGATAGATAGAAAGATATTTTATTGATGGGCCCCATATTGTACAAACCACATGCTAGGCCAACTCAAAAGTACAAAGGGGAAACAGACACACATAAGGAAAGCGAGGGATAAATTATTGGACGGTACGCCAGAAAACAGTTTCGACGGATTTCTAAAAACAGAAACTTTCTCGCTCCCTCTAAGAACCGTAGACGATCTTGATGTTCTCGACGGTGACGACGCCGCCGCCGACCTTTGGTGCCAAAGTCACCAGGACCGCATCATCATCCTCCGCGCCCAAATCCTCCAAGGGCTCGTTCAGACCCAAGCTCAGACTGGTCCTAATCTTCTTCGACCCAGTGTGCTTGTGCGGCAAATGCGCGAAACTTCCCGCGTACTCCGCCTTCTCTTTCCCGGCCTCCGGCTCGTCCTCGTCGTTCAGGTAGACATCAAACTTCGCGTACTGGTCAATCGCCACCTCAATCCCTTCTATCTCCAAGATCTCCTCCTCGGCCTCCTTCTCCTCCTTGCTCCTCGACTTCTTCGGCCGGGGCACCTTAACTTGCACCACCTTGTCTAACGTCAACGGGAACACGTCCGTGACGAACGGCGCCTTAGACCGCGCGGCCAGCCCGGTCTTCTTCTTGGTCGGGAGAGGCTTACTGTTGAGCCATGGAAGGTTCGTGAACTCGTACTTGTACCCGAGTTTTTGGTTGTCTAACGCGTCTCCCACGCGCACACGCACGGCCTGTTTGTTTTCATCGTAGAAGATGAAGGTCGCGTCGAGCCAATCCGAGTCGGTGAAGTCGCGTCTCCGGCCTTTCCCGCCGAGCTGTTGCCAGATGGTCCACATCCGGTCAACGTTGGAATGGTGACAGTAAAACAAAATATCCCGCCCGGCCGAGTAAAAGTTCCCCATATCCTCCCCATTTTGTGTTCTCGGCTTAACGTCGCCGACCCAGCGGTGGACCGGGGTATGCGGGATATTCTCGATCGACCCGCCGCCTTTGTTGACCGGGTCGTCGCCGGCCTTGTACGGTTTCCCGAGGAAAAGCTCGGCGGTTCCGGCGTTAGTCACCATACTCTTGTACATCAAGGCCAGGTTGTTAGAGATTCTCTCCTGATCCGTGACGTCAGTGTCGGTCCCGGCGTAGCCGAGGTCCATAACGAGTGGGAGATGGGATTGGTTACGATTCTCATCGTACAACGGCGAGTTTTGGTTTCGGAAATACTGAGGAATCAGCATTCCCGCGGGGGTATCCCAGTTCCAGAAGGGTAATCCGAAGGTGGGGTCCCCAATCAATTTCCCCAAGATTCTCTCGTAGAAATATAAGTACCATCTGTGGAAAGGGAAAAACAGCCATGAATTGTGGACTTGGATTTCCTTGTCGGGGTAATCGGTCTGAACATACCCGCCATTGCAGTAAGCGCAATGGACGAGGGCTTGTTGGTAAAAGTTCCGTGGGTCGTCCGCCGGGAGCTCCTTCATTAGCCGGATCGCCTTCTCGAACTTAGCAATGTATTCCTTATCCATCCGGTGGATCGCCGGGCGGATTTTCATGGCGGAGGGGGAGGTTTTCGGGACCTTATAGGGGATAACATTGGTCGCCAACGGGGGACAACAGTTATCCACGATAGCATCGGGGGGCAAATCCTTGGGAGGGACGACGCACTTGGAGATCTCCGGCGCGTGGATGGGCTCGGCGAAGGCCAGCGGGTTGTTGACTAGGCTTGCGGCCCCGGCGAGGCCGCCCAGGCCGAGAAGGACGTCTCTTCGGTCGAGCTTGGGCTGGGAGTCCCCATTGGGGGCGTTGCATGAGACCTTGAAATGGTGGGTGCGCTTGGCGGTGGCGATGTGGATCTGAGAGGGTTTTGGGAGGGGAGAAGAGATGGTGGCGGAGGAGGATAAGGACTTGGGGGTTTTAGGGGCGGCGGAAGTACATGGAGAAGTAGTGAAAGAAGCCATTTTTCAATGCTGGGTGATTTTGATGGGTTTACGTTGCTGTTGTTATATAGGAGAAATGGAGGTCGTTTTGGTCAATTTCTAGAACACAACTTGATTCACGTGGTTTTTTAAGTGAATACTAATATAATATTCCACAACTTTATTGATTCAATAATATTCTAGATAATCCCGATGTGAACGAGGATTAGTCTAAGCATATTACGGATTTAAATGTGCGGTTAAATTCTGCTCATGACTCTTTATGACCTAACAAAAAAAATATTCGAAAAGTAATTCTTTTTTAATACATTAGGTTTTCCAATCTACCATTACACTTTGCGCAAAAAAGAATCATCATTATCTCCGATTAATTTTTTGGGCTAGAGCAAGACTTATGGGGTGAGAAACTCGTAGTCACTATATAAAAATGTGGTACATGTACTGAATAAACTTCTATTATGTGTAATAGCTCACGAAATAAAAATAGTTTCTTAACATTGTCTTTTGTGTTAAATTTTGTTTTATGTTTGATTGTTATTTAAATTCTTTACTAACCCTTGGTGGGACTACCAATTGGTAGCGAATAATAATGAACTATAGTTTTTACAAAAAAAAATAATGAACTATAGTACTCCGTATTTAACTATTTATATAGTGATTGCAGTGAGAGCTAGAATAATGATTTTCTTCTTAAAAGCTAGTTCCAAATTTAGTGCCGACTATGTTACATTTTCAAATTTAATTTAACTGTTTAAATAGATAAAATACACTGCATTAATGACAACTTTAATTGGATATAGCATAGTTTGGTGGGTTAGATTCTTATAGGATCGGTAATTTAACGCTCAATTACCTAACACAAAGGACACTTCATAATATATTTCTGATTAATTTAATACAAAGTTACTGGTTGTATACTATTTTTTCTGATTAAACTAATATAAAATTATTGAATTTGCATTAATTAATCCTCTCGAGATTCACTCTACCACTCCATTCTGCAATTTCTATACATCATTTAAAGCTATCCAACAAGTGGATATATAAGTGGGTTAAGTGTACGATTTATTCCATTTGTAAGTTGTTAATTTCCCTTTTAAAACTTATCTTGTAATTAATTTCAGAGATATAGTGAATGAGATGACTCGAGTCTTTTCCGGCCTAACTAGACGGCTTCGATGCTTTGCAATCTTTGAGATCTTATACGGCATAAATTGGATTAGTCTCATTAATTTACTTATTATTATATCATGAATTAAAAAGAAATATATTTAGCCAAGCACCTTGTGCTCAATTGGCATGTAGTGGCCACCCTCAGATGGGAGGTCATGAGTTCGAGTCTCAGTGGTGGAGATCTCGAAATTGACTCTTTGTGCTTCAACAGGTTGAGAAAAGTATGTATGAACAGATACTACAATGTAATAAGGGTCAGTTGTATTCAAAAAAAAGAAATATATTTATATACCCAGGACGGACATGTAAACTAAGGTGATGCACATCTCGAAATTTGTTTAGATGGCAACATATCGTTAACTAGTCAAAAAACATAAAATTACAAATATTTGTGCATACTAGATGGCAACATATCATTCTTTACCTTGGAGATTTAACCATTACTTTTTGTTAATATGGTAAGAATTGTTCAATCGAAATTTCTTTCTTTTTTTTTTTTTTTGAAAAAAGAATTCGAAGTTTCTTTAATTTGGTATAATATTTTTCTTAAATGTCATTTTTATGAGGCATGGAGCATTAAAGTTTTACCCATTCATCACGCGTCCCTATGACACAATTATTTCATATTGTAGTGTGGGACCCAGCGAAAATTATTTTGGCGCATTTAATTGATTGCATATGATTTAGCATATTAAATTCTCATACTTTTTTGATAGCCCTCGCATGTCCGCTAATTACATACGAAAAATAAGAATTAATTTTTTTTAAAAATACAGTAATTATGTTTCAGCTATTCACACATTTTTTTGGACATTAATAAAATATTATTGACTTTGTGGAGAAGTGAAAACACAAGATGTGATATATAAAAAAACAGTGAAACAACAGTCAACGCAATTCACCATGTTTACTTACATTAAAAATTGATAGCACACAGTATGTTTTAGGGAAGTAATACTATGTACTGATCGAGAATATGTGAAGTATTCTATTTTTAATCGAGGTTGCAAATAATAATATAATCACCATATCTAATATAAACAAGATAATCAAAAAAAGAAAAAGGAAAGAAAAGAAATATGCTACCTACCATATAAAAGAGATACTAATAAATATGTGCATGAAAGGGGTGGACAAGTGGGTAGAGTTGGTATGATTTGCACATCTAAAGACAAGAGGGTCAGCTCTTGCCAACATTTTATTGGTCGAGTCTACCTCGCGTGGTCTTTATAGTGCAATTTAGTTTTCATGTATGATTTACAGGCTATAACGCAAGAACAAAATTTTACCCAGTATATATACATTCTGCCCTCGAGTGATGATTGCGAACAAAAAAAAGATAATCAATATGCTCTACCAGTGTACCTGCCATATAAACATGCTAATAAATGTATTATATATCACCGAAAAAAAAAAAAGAAAAAAAAAAGAGAAGAAGATAAGATAATAAATATGCTACCTATCACATAACCAAGATAATAAATATATTATGCCAAAAGTGGGTAGATGTCTTATGCGCATTGACATTTGGTCCTGTATACTAAGCCACTAAGTTACTGTGATTACATCACCCAAATGCTCTGTCGGGCCAGGTCGGGGTGTGGAGGTCCTTGGGATTGGAGATTAAACCATTTGGGCGAAGAAGATAATAATTATATTTTTGATCGAACCGCCACATATAGTTTTTTGTTGTCATGTGTGATTTATAAGCTATTATACATAAGTAAGATTTTCTCAGTTTTAATTATTGGGTAGTCGTTGCGAATTTCGTTTGTAATAGAGAAAATAAAAAATAATAAATATATTACATCCTCCACGGCTCCACTTGTCAAGTTAAAAACGTTGACAAATTCTTAAGTTTGTGATATAAAACTTGTAATAAGTTCATTTTTTTTTAATAAATATATAAGCGTTGTAAAAAATAAACAAAACTAAATGCATATTCTAATAGATACGAGTATTTTATTAATATCTTAATATTCTTTATTAAGGTGACACGTTTACAGCATTATTGAATTATTATGCATTAGGACTTACAGATCATAGTAGATTCAAAATTTAAAAAGCATGTTCACATATCTCTTAATATTCTTTTTATATTCAAGATGATCTGTAGGATAATGTAGATTTTTTTATTTTTGTTTAGATTTAATTTTTTTTTTATCAAAATACACTTTTACACTAAAAAACAAAAAACTTTATCAAATTTTGTTTGGCTTATTCCCTATGTGAGAGATAATAATGTTGATCAATATTGTAAACTTTTGCTTATTGTGAAAATTATTGTAAAAAGACAAGCTAGCACCCAGCCGAGCACATTAATGACGCTATTCCTAATCATATTTACAAAAATTTCTAAAAAATTATAACAAAAACTCAATTGATGTATATGTTCTTACGTTGTTTCTTTATTAACTTTTGTTGAAATCATAAGTTCCAAAATTCCAAATAGTCAATAAAAATAAATTAAAATAATATATATTATTTTTTTGAATAGGATTTGAAAATTGTCTTTTGGTACAGTATTGAAATCAATCAAAGGGAGACAGCAGGAGACAAATCAAAACACGAGTACGAAATAATCGATAAATGTCACATACGTGTTTCATTTCTATTGGTCGAAGGCTTGCCTTAATTATTATTAGAAGAGAGTCGTTTACACACTGACTTTTGCACGACAAGTAAATGTAAAAGCAATTCTAACAACTCGCATTTTCTTTTTGTTTAGCTTGCTCTACTCCATAAGAAAAGGAAGATTTTTATTTTTATTTTTTAAATTTCTTTTGGTAAATACACATGGTATTTCTCCGTCCGTTTAACGGTCCGGGTCCACTGACATTCTTTTTCACAGAAAGAACTCACTTGTCACTTGAGCTACCCCACTGAGTTAATTTTTTTTTTTTTAGAAGACGAGGAAACACGTAACCACTTTTTAAGAGTGTACATGAGATAAATTTCGATTATGTGCTTGAATATGGCAAATTTTGCTATGGACATGGGTCCACATTGTAAGGTGGACCCATGTCCATGTTTACAATTTTAAAACTCTTTATTCACAACTGTAGATCTCAATATACAAAATTGCATTACTCAATATTCAATATTTTTGAACTCTATATTTACAATTTTGTCATATAGATTCAAAAATTATGTTATATTGTTGAATATTGAGTTTTAAAAAGTGGACTTGTATCCATGGCATAACAACCGCTCAAATATGACTTGAACCAAATTTGTAATATTTGTATAGGAGAATCATGCTCCATGTACTCGGTCACTATTTTCATATTTAATTATTTAAAAAAATATTGTATTATAGAAACCCAGTCAATGACTTTGAGATGGAGGTCATGTAGAATATTTACATGCAATATATAGGAATTGTTACTATAAAGATATTACTTTATTAAGAAATCTTGTAATAATAGTATGTGACATGATATTTTATGCTATATTATCATATATTTTGTAAAGGTTTTCGCTATATAGCATTTTTGTTTCGAATTAATTAGGACGTGGCATAATTTTTTGTTATCAAGAATTATGGCATGAAAAAGTTTTAATCAAGATGCTCTCTATATATCATTTTTGGTTCGGAATTAATTAAAGTGTAATGTGATTATTGATCTGTTGTCGAGAATTATGGCACGAAAAAGTTTAATGAATCAATGTGTGAAGATCAGAGTTACATTTTTAAACAAACATATATGTATATGGATGATAGATACATATTTATTTAAATAATAGTTTCCAAATTGAACGTACAGCATGCAAGGCCAACTGTACACGTGAAAGCAAGCACACAGCAAGCAGTGGATGGGATTTGGACAGATTTCTAAAAATAGAAACCTTGCCGCTCTAAGAAATTAAAGCTAGGTGAAAGCACCATGTAGACTTCTTCATTCATTCAAATCTCTAGGTAGAAAAGCATTGTTAATGTCAAGTTGTTGAATGTGCCATCCCGGCCCCTTGCCACTCTATTGATAGGAAAGTTGTAATAATGGTTCGTTGTTATCCTTGCCACGGCTAAAAATGTTTTAATGTAGTGCACACTCAACTGCTGAGTGTAGCCTTTGGCTACCAACTTTGCTTTGTGTCTCTCTACCAAGCCATCTACCCTATACTTAACCTTGTACATCCATTTGCAACAAATTAGTGTCTTCCCAGTAGGTAATTCAGTAAGAATTCAAGTTTGATAAATCTCAACTCTCGTAGCCTCTTTCCAACAGTCATGCTTTACTGAGGTCTTGTACTAAAAGCTAGAGGATATAGCAACGGATGAAACTTTGTGTGAAGGAGACATTGTACACCCGTACACTCACATCACATCAATTTGCTACATCAACTAGATTTATAGTTAATATTTGTTCACAATTATCACTTGAAGCATGGGTCTCATGTAAATCGGACTCTAACAAACATGTGTTGCACTGCTCATATATAGATGATAGATGGATATACCTCTCAATTTCCCCTCATTTTGTGACATCATTTAATTAGATTATTTAATTATTAGTTAAAGGTGTGTTGGGTTAGCCAATTCATAGCACCCATTAAATATAAAGCACAACATGGCCAGAGAAAAATATTAGGGAAAATTTATGTGGGTAAATAGCATTTTGCTTTATTTATTTATTTAGATAGATAGATTGGTTGCAAATTTTACGTACAACATGCAAGCTTGAAAATGAAACAAGCACACCCAGAAAGCAATGGTAGTTTGGACAGATTTTATGCAAATAGATCTAAGAATGGTAGATGATCCTAATGTTCTGGATGGTGGTGGTGCCACTGAAGAGCATGGGGACCAAAGTCACCACGACGGCGTCATCATCCTCACAATCAAAGTCTTCCAAGACCTCATTAAGTCCCATACACAGGCTGGTCCTGATCTTCCCGGACCCGTGGTGATTCTGCGGCAAGTTGACGAAACTTCCGGCGTACTCCGCCGCCAATTTCTCCAGCGTCGGCTCCTCGTCCTCGTCGTTCACGTACACGTCGAA
>CM008339.1:7210554-7222377 GCA_002525835.2 Ipomoea batatas
TATTATAAAGCTTTTATATTAGATTTAGATTTATAGATTAAATATAAACAAGGATTAATAATTTTATGGAAAATGTGAACGTGAATGTTGAATATTCTGATCTGGTCCCCTATTAAATTATTTTTCTTTATGGACTACACTACAAATTGGCTTGTGGGGATGTTTTATTGCAACTTTATTAATATTAAATAATAAAAATTAAAATCCCCCGTGTTGCCTCGAGAATTAAATATTAAATATATAAATTAAAATTTGAAATCTGACAATCACACACAGAAGAGAACGTGCAGGCATGCTAGTGGAGACTGGTGAACAACAACCGATACGATAAGATTTAATTAATTAATTAATTACATAATGATCAAATAAAGAAGAAATTATAATCCTCTCTCAAATATTAAACACTTATAGCACCCTAAGATTTTTTATTTTATATATATAATGATTATATACGACATATGTAAATATAATAAAAATATCGCATTCAAATTGTGGAAGATTCGATAGTTTGAAATTTAAATGTAGAAGATTTTGATAGAACAACAACATCAGTATAATTTGTTTTGTCGAGTTTAATGTGAACGTGAAATGCCAGCCCGTGACCAATCAAAGGCAACTTTGAATGGAGTTCTTATTGATGAGGTGGGAAAGAAGGATTTCTTGTTTTTTAGCTTATAGAGAGATGATGACTCATAGCTTGATTGCTGAGTTTTGGATAATATATGGTGAATTGAAACTATGTTAGGGTTGGAGTTTTCAGAAAGTGCAATGAGAGATTCCTTAGTGGTCCTGTATAAAGCCCTACTTATACATCATTGATAGCATAAAGTCCATCATGAATCATGATACATGTTTACCATCAAAATTAAGATCTTTTCATATACTCCCTCCGTCCCGAAATGGATGTCTCATTTGCTTTTTGCACGCTTTTTAAGAAATTAAAGTAAATGTGATGTGCTTTCCAATTATGCCCCCAACTTTTTCACTTTTGGAAATAAAAGCAATAAAGAAATGAAAAGTCATAAGGGTAAAGTGGGAAAAGTAGAATGATAGTGATGTTCAATTTTAGAAAGATGACAACATTTTGGGACAAACTAAAAAGGAAAGTAAGACACATAAAATGGGACAGAGGGAGTATATGTTAGATCATGGATGACCCTCCTATATACGCATTTTCGATTAACCTATAAATCTGATTGTACAG
The DNA here is from genome assembly GCA_002525835.2 of Ipomoea batatas. Classification (NCBI taxonomy): domain Eukaryota; kingdom Viridiplantae; phylum Streptophyta; class Magnoliopsida; order Solanales; family Convolvulaceae; genus Ipomoea; species Ipomoea batatas. Next base: position 7,211,759 of record CM008339.1, read on the forward strand.
TTCAATTTTTATGTGTGATTTGAAAGTTATTATATATACACAGTACAGTAAAAAATAGAAGTAAAAAACTCTATCAAATTTTAGTATCGCTTCCACTAGAACTCAAATTTATGACTTCCCATATAGGAGAGCTACTACTTTGCCATCTGAGTACAATGTGCTTGGCTAAATTTAAAGATGCCCAAAATTATTGTACTTTGGTTAGACATAGAAGTTTCTTCAAAAAGGAAATGGAGATGGGCCACCTCCATTAATGAAGGGGAACAAGTATTCAGACATTAACCGTACGATAAAATGGGAGAATAGTGGTGTTCCCATTGGGCTGTCAGTGAATGGATGCAATTATGCAAATGATACTTTCTTTATTCGCCGCACCTCACGCGGCATCATGACGCATTTTCAAGATAAATTTATCCACTTGCCTATTCACCGTGGGCCCCCTCACCTACCTGCTACCAACTACGTACGACATTTTAACAAGTGTTGCAAATTATTGAGGAAATAAAATTTATTTTGCCCTTAGGACATTAGTTTCCCATGAGACTTGTTTCTGGATTCTGATTCTTGTTACTAACATAAACAATTTTTACGAATTTTGATAGTTTGTGTTTGAATGTACGTTTTAGTGTAGTTAGATTGGTTCTATTTACTAAATAATTTGATGAGATCGAGATCGAGATCAAGACACTCGGATAGAAAGATATTTTATTGATGGGCCCCATATTGTACAAACCACATGCTAGGCCAACTCAAAAGTACAAAGGGGAAACAGACACACATATGGAAAGCGAGGGATAAATTATTGGACGGTACGCCAGAAAACAGTTTCGACGGATTTCTAAAAACAGAAACTTTCTCGCTCGCTCTAAGAACCGTAGACGATCTTGATGTTCTCGACGGTGACGACGCCACCGCCGACCTTTGGTGCCAAAGTCACCAGGACGGCATCGTCGTCCTCGGCGCCCAAATCCTCCAAGGGCTCGTTCAGACCCAAGCTCAGACTGGTCCTAATCTTCTTCGACCCCGTGTGCTTGTGCGGCAAATGCGCGAAACTCCCGGCGTACTCCGCCTTCTCCTTCCCGGCCTCCGGCTCGTCCTCGTCGTTCAGGTAGACATCAAACTTCGCGTACTGGTCAATCGCCACCTCGATCCCTTGTATCTCCAAGATCTCCTCCTCGGCCTCCTTCTCCTCCTTGCTCCTCGACTTTTTCGGCCGGGGCACCTTAACTTGCACCACCTTGTCTAACGTCAACGGGAACACGTCCGTGACGAACGGCGCCTTAGACCGCGCGGCCAGCCCGGTCTTCTTCTTGGTCGGGAGAGGCTTACTGTTGAGCCATGGAAGGTTCGTGAACTCGTACTTGTACCCGAGTTTTTGGTTGTCTAACGCGTCTCCCACGCGCACACGCACGGCCTGTTTGTTTTCATCGTAGAAGATGAAGGTGGCGTCGAGCCAATCCGAGTCGGTGAAGTCGCGTCTCCGGCCTTTCCCGCCGAGCTGTTGCCAGATGGTCCACATCCGGTCAACGTTCGAGTGGTGACAGTAAAACAAAATATCTCGCCCGGCCGAGTAAAAGTTCCCCATATCCTCCCCGTTTTGTGTTCTCGGCTTAACATCGCCGACCCAGCGGTGAACCGGGGTGTGCGGGATATTCTCGATCGACCCGCCGCCTTTGTTGACCGGGTCGTCGCCCGCCTTGTACGGTTTTCCGAGGAAAAGCTCGGCGGTGCCGGCGTTTGTCACCATGCTCTTGTACATCAAGGCCAGGTTGTTAGAGATTCTCTCCTGATCCGTGACGTCATTGTCGGTCCCGGCGTAGCCGAGGTCCATAACGAGCGGGAGATGGGATTGGTTACGATTCTCGTCGTACAACGGCGAGTTTTGGTTTCGGAAATACTGAGGAATCAGCATTCCCGCGGGGGTATCCCAGTTCCAGAACGGAAGCCCGAAGGTGGGGTCCCCGATAAGTTTCCCCAAGATTCTCTCGTAGAAATATAAGTACCATCTGTGGAAAGGGAAGAACAGCCATGAATTGTGGACTTGGATTTCCTTGTCGGGGTAATCGGTCTGAACATACCCGCCATTGCAGTAAGCGCAATGGACGAGGGCTTGTTGGTAAAAGTTCCGTGGATCATCCGCCGGGAGCTCCTTCATTAGCCTAATCGCTTTCTCGAACTTAGCAATGTATTCCTTATCCATCCGGTGAATGGCCGGGCGGATTTTCATGGCGGAGGGGGAGGTCCGCGGGACCTTATAGGGGATAACATTGGTCGCCAACGGGGGACAACAGTTATCCACGATAGCGTCGGGGGGCAAATCCTTGGGAGGGACGACGCACTTGGAGATCTCCGGCGCGTGGATGGGCTCGGCGAAGGCCAGCGGGTTGTTAACTAGGCTGGCGGCCCCGGCGAGGCCGCCCAGGCCGAGGAGGACGTCTCTTCGGTCGAGCTTGGGCTGGGAGTCCCCATTGGGGGCGTTGCATGAGACCTTGAATTGGTGGGTGCGCTTGGCGGTGGCGATGTGGATCTGAGAGGGTTTTGGGAGGGGAGAAGAGATGGTGGCGGAGGAGGACAAGGATTTGGGGGTTTTAGGGGCGGCGGAAGTGCATGGAGAAGTAGTAAAAGAAGCCATTTTTCAATGCTGGGTGATTTGGATGTGTTTACGTTGCTCTCGTTATATAGGAGGAAATGGAGGTCGTTTTGGTCAATTTCTAGAACACAACTTGATTCTCGTTATTAAGTGAATACTAATATAATATTCCACAACTTTATTGATTCAATAATATTCTAGATTATTTCAAAAAAAATAAAATAATATTCTAGATAATCCCGATGTGAACGAAGATTAGTCTAAGCATATTACGGATTTAAATGTGCCGTTAAATTCTGCTCAGGACTCTTTGTGACCTAACAAAAAAAATATTCGAAAAGTAATTTTTTTTTAATACATTAGGTTTTCCAATCTACCGGTACACTTTGTGCAAAAAAAAAAAATCATCATTATCTCCGATTAATTTTTTGGGCTAGAGCAAGACTTATGGGGTGAGAAACTCGTAGTCACTATATAAAAATGTGTTACATGTACTGAATAAACTTCTATCATGTGTAATAGCTCACGAAATAAAAATAGTTTCTTAACATTGTCTTTTGTGTTAAATTTTGTTTTATGTTTGATTGTTATTTAAATTCTTTACTAACCCTTGGTGGGACTACCAATTGGTAGCGAATAATAATGAAGTATAGTATTTAACTATGTATATGGTGATTGCAGTGAGAGTAATGTTTTTCTTCTTAAAAGCTAGTTCCAAATCTAGTCCCGACTATGTTACATTTTCAAATTTAATTTAACATTTTAAATAGATAAAATACACTGCATTAATGACAACTTTAATTGGATATAGCATAGTTTGGTGGGTTAGATTCTTATAGGTTCGGTAATTTAACGCTCAATTACCCAACACAAAGGACACTTCTGCACTTCATAATATTTTTATATAATATTTTTCTGATTACATTAATACAAACTTACTGGTTGCATACTATTTTTCTGATTAAACTAATATAAAGTTATTGGATTTGTATTAATTAATTCTCTCGAGATTCACTCTACCACCCCATTCTGCAATTTCTATACATCATTCAAAGCTATCCCACAAGTTGCTATATAAGTGTGGATATATAGGTGGGTTCAATGTACCCATTTGTAAGTTGTTAATTTCCCTTTTTAAACTTATCTTGTAGTTAATTTAAGAGGTATAGTGAATGAGATGATTCGAGTTTATTCTTGTCTAACCAGATGTCTTAAATGCTTTGCAGTCTTTGAGATCTTATATGGCACAAATTGGATTAGTTTCATTAATTTACCTATTATAGAAATATTTGGTACAGTTAACTGATTGAGTTATAAGGTATAATTAATTAATAATATTAGCTGATGGTAGAAAAGTGTTTAGTAAATTAGCTGTTATCTAATAGCTGTTTGGCGTAATGTCTTTTCTCAAAAGGCTAATTTCTTTTAATCATTACCTTTTGTTGATATGGTAAGAGTTGTTCAATCGAAATTTCTTTAATTTGGTATAATATTTTTCTTAAATGTCATTTTTATGAGGCATGGAGCATTAAAGTTTTACCCATTCATCACGCGTCCCTATGACACAATTATTTTATATTATAGTGTGGGACCCAGCGAAAATAATTTTGGCGCATTTAATTGATTACATCTGATTTAGCATATTAAATTCTCATACTTTTTTTATAGCCCTCGCATGTCCGCTAATTACATACGAAAAATAAGAATTAATTTTTTAAAAAAATACAGTAATTATGTTTCAGCTATTCACACATTTTTTGGACATTAATAAAATATTATTGACTTTGTGGAGAAGTGAAAACACAAGATGTGATATATATATAAAAAACAGTGAAACAACAGTCAACGCAATTAACCATGTTTACTTACATTATATTAAAAATTGATAGCACACAGTATGTTTTAGGGAAGTAATACTATGTACTGATCGAGAATATGTGAAGTATTCTATTTTTAATCGAGGTTGCAAATAATAATATAATATAATCACCATATCTAATATAAACAAGATAATAAAAAAAATAAATAAATAAAAATATGCTACCTACCATATAAAAGAGATACTAATAAAGATGTGCATGAAAGGGGTGGGCAAGTGAGTGAAATCGGTATGATTTGTGCATCTAAAGATAAGAGGGTAAGCCAGTGGCAATATTTTATTGGTCGAGTCTACCTCACGTATTTTTTATAATGCAATTACTTTTCGTGTATGGTTTACAGGCTATTACACAGAAACAAAATTTTACTCAGTATATATACACTCGCCCCTCGAGTGATGATTGCGAACAAAAAAAGATAATCAATATGCTCTACCAGTGTACCTGCCATATAAACATGCTAATAAATGTATTATATATCACCAAAAAAAAAAAAGAAAAAAAAAAGAGAAGAAGATAAGAATATAAGATAATAAATATGCTACCTATACCTAGCACATAACCAAGATAATAAATATATTATACCAAAAGTGGGTAGATGTCTTATGCGCATTGACATTAGGTACTGTATACTGAGCCACTGAGTTACTGTGATTACATCACCCAAATGCTTTGTCAGGCCAGGCGGGGGTGTGGAGGCCTTTAAGGTTCGAGATTTAACCATTTGGGCGAAGAAGATAATAAATATATTTTTGATCGAGACCGCCACATATAATTTTTGTAGTCATGTGTGATTTGTAGGCTATTATACATACGTAAGATTTTCGCAGTTTTAATTATTGGGTAGTGGTTGCGAATTTCGTTTGTAATAGAAAAAATAAAAAATAAAAAATATATTACATCCTCCACGGCGCCACTTGTCAAGGTAAAAACGTTGACAAATTCTTAAGTTTGTGATGTAAAACTTGTAATAAGTTTTTTTTTTTTAAATAAATATATAAGCATTGTAAAAAATAAACAAAACTAAATATGCATATTCTAATAGATACGAGTATTTTATTAATATCTTAATATTCTTTATTAAGGTGACGCGTTTACATCATTATTGAATTATTATGCATTAGGACTTACAGATCATAATAGATTCAAAATTTAAAAAGCATGTTCACATATCTCTTAATATTCTTTTTATATTCAAGATGATCTGTAGGATAATGTAGATTTTTTATTTTTGTTTAGATTTAATTTTTTTTTTACCCCAGCCAGGAAAAGGTTGCCACGCATGGCAGCCTTTCGACTTTTTTTTTTTTTTTTTTTAATAATATTATTTTATTATTATATTTATAACATAATAGGAAAGTTGGATCACTTTTAAAAGTAATTGAGTGTTATAGGATGTAAAAAAAATAATAAAAGAATTGTAAATTTAATGATGCAAAAGTGTGACCCATTTTTGAAAATTGGGTGACTGATAAATAGGGCAATTATTAAGTAGTAAAATTATAGTATTCTTTATTTATACTCTCACTTAAAAAAAAAAAAAAACTTTCTCAAATTTTGTTTGGCTTATTCCCTATGTGAGAGATAATAATGTTGATCAATGTTGTAAACTTTTTCTTATTGTGAAAATTATTGTAAAAAGGCAAGCTAACACCCAGCCGAGCACATTAATGACGCTATTCCTAATCATATTTACAAAAATTCCTAAAAAATTATAACAAAAACTCAATTGATGTATATGTTCTTACGTTGTTTCTTTATTAACTTTTGTTGAAATCATAAGTTCCAAAATTCCAAATAGTCAATAAAAATAAATTAAAATAATATATATTATTTTTTTGAATAGGATTTGAAAATTGTCTTTTGGTACAGTATTGAAATCAATCAAAGGGAGACAGCAGGAGACAAACATCAAAACACGAGTACAAAATAATCGATAAATGTCACATACGTGTTTCATTTCTATTGGTCGGAGGCTTGCCTTAATTATTGGAAGAGAGTCGTTTACACACTGACTTTTGCACGACAAGTAAATGTAAAAGCAATTCTAACAACTCGCATTTTCTTAAAAAAAAAAAAAATACAACTCGCATTTTCTTTTTGTTTACTCCATAAGAAAAGGATTTTTTTTTTTTTATTTCTTTTGGTAAATCTACTGGTATTTCTCAGTCCGTTTAACGGTCTGGGTCCACCAACATTCTTTTCTACAGAAAGAACTCACTTGCCACTTGAGCTACCCTATTGAGTTAATTTTTATTTTTTTCTTTAGAAGACGAGGAAACACGTAACCACTTTTTAAGAGTGTACATGGGATAAATTTTGATTATGTGCTTGAATATGGCAAATTATGCTATGGACAGGGGTCCACATTGTAAGGTGAACCCATGTCCATGTTTATAATTTTTGAACTTTATATTCACAGTTTTAGATCTCATTATACAAAATTACAACACTCAATATTAACAATTTTGTTATATAGATTCAAAAATTATGTTATACTGTTGAATATAGAGTTATGAAATTGTGAAAATATAAAGTTTTAAAATTGTGATCATGGACCCGTGTCCATGGCAAAACAACCGCTCAAATATGACTTGAATCAAACTTGTAATATTTGTATAGGAGAATCATGCTCCATTTACTCGGTCACTATTTTCAGGTTTAATTTTTTTTAAAAAAATTTGTATTATAATAGAAACCCAGTCAATGACTTTGAGATGGAGGCCATGTAGAATATTTACATGCAATATATAGGAATTGTTGCTATAAAGATATTACTTTATTAAGAAATCTTGAAATAGTATGTAACATGATATTTTATGGTATATTATCATATCTTTTGTAAAAGTTTTCGCTATATAGCATTTTTGTTTCGAATTAATTAGGACGTGGTATAATTTTTTGTTATCTAGATTTATGGCATGAAAAAGTTTTAATCAAGATGCTCTCTATATATCATTTTTGGTTCGGAATTAATTAAAGTGTAATTTGATTATCGAGAATTATGGCACGAAAAAGTTTAATGAATCAATGTGTGAAGATCAGAGTTACATTTTTAAACAAACATATATGTATATGGATGATAGATAAATATTTATTTAAATAATAGTTTCCAAATTGAACGTACAACATGCAAGGCCAACTGTACACGTGAAAGCAAGCAGTGGGTGGGATTTGGACAGATTTCTAAAAATAGAAACCTTGCCGCTCTAAGAAATTAAAGCTAGGTGAAAGCACCATGTAGACTTCTTCATTCATTCAAATCTCTAGGTAGAAAAGCATTGTTAATGTCAAGTTGTTGAATGTGCCATCCCGGCCCCTTGCCACTCTATTGATAGGAAAGTTGTAAGGGTTGTTATCCTTAGCATAGGTGAAAATGTTTTAATGTAGTGCACACCCAACTGCTGAGTGTAGCCTTTAGATACCAACTTTGCTTTGTGTACACCTATTTGCAGCCAATTAGTGTCTTTCCAATAGGTAATGTAGTGCCCTATACTTAATCTTGTACACCTATTTGCAGCCAATTAGTGTCTTTCCAATAGGCAATAGGTAATTCAGTAAGAATTGAAGTTTGATTATCTTGGAGTGCTTGAATCTCAACTCTCATAGCCTCTTTCCAACCGTCATGCTTTACTGCCTCAGTGTGTCTTGTGCTAAAAGTTAGAAGATATAGCAATGGATAAAACTTTGTGTGCAGGGGACATTGTACACCCGTACACTCACATCACATCTTTACCACATCAACTAGATTTATGGTTAAGATTTGTCCACAATTCTCACCTGAAGCATGGGTCTCATGTAAATCGGACTCTAACAAACATGCGTTGCACTGCTCATATATAGATGATAGATGGACATGCCTCCCAATTTCCCCTCCTTTTGTGACATGATTTCATTTGTAATTAAAAATATGTGGGATTAGCCTATTTATGTCACCTAATAAATATAAACCACATCATAGAAGAAAATATATACTAGGAAAAACTTAGGAGGGGTAAATACCATTTTCCTTTATTTACTTATTTAGATAGGTAGATTGGTTGCAAATTTTACGTACAACATGCAAGCTTGAAAATAAAACAAGCACACCCAGAAAGCAATGGTAGTTTGGACAGATTTTATGCAAATAGATTTAAGAATGGTAGATGATCCTAATGTTCTGGATGGTGGTGGTGCCACTGAAGAGCATGGGGACCAAAGTCACCACGACGGCGTCATCATCCTCACAATCAAAGTCTTCCAAGACCTCATTCAGCCCCATGCACAAGCTGGTCCTGATCTTCCCGGACCCGTGGTGATTCTGCGGCAAGTTGACGAAACTTCCGGCGTACTCCGCCGCCAATTTCTCCAGCGTCGGCTCCTCGTCCTCGTCGTTCAGGTACACGTCAAACTTGGCGAACTGGTCGGCGGAGACCTCAATCCCTTCGATCCGCAGGATTTCTTCTTCCGCGGCTTTCTCCTCCTTGGTCCGGGACTTCCTCGGCCGGGGGACCTTCACTTTCACCACCTTGTCCAGTTTCAGCGGGAACACGCTCTCCACGGACGGCGCGTCGGACGCGTCGGCGAATCCGCGCTTCGTCTTGGCCGGGACGGGCTTGGAGTCGAGCCAGGGGAGATTTTCGAAGGCGTACTTGTAGCCCATTTTTTGATTGTCTAAACAGTCGCCGACCCGGACCCGCACGGCTGTGGCGTTCTCGTCGTAGAAGATGAAGGAGGCGTCTAGCCAGTCCGGGTCGGTGAAGTCGCATCTCCGGCCGGCGCCGCCGAGCTGTTGCCATATGGTCCACATGCGGTCGACGTTGGAGTGGTGGCAGTAGAACAAGGGGTCGCGAGCGGCGGAGTAGAAGTTTCCCATGTCCTCTCCGTTCGGCGTTCTGGCTAAGTCGCCCGTCCACCTGTTGGTGTTCATTATCCCGTTAATTCGGTTAATAACATAACCAAATTACCCCAATCAAACTTACTTACCTGTGATGAATAAATACTACAATCTAACAGAGTCGGTTGTATTCACCATTATTTTTACCTGTAATAGATACCCCTAACAGGGTACCGAATCTGGAGAGCCTCCAGTATTAGAATTCGATGAGTCGGGTACGAACAACCCACCTAATGTAGGTAGTCAGGTCACAATAACCGAGTGCGACATCATGAGGTGCTGAGACAAGGGATTCACAGAGAATCTTAACAGATTTGAGTGGATTCTTTCTTAATCCATATTAGGTAACCTTTATGGGGGTTTGGGCCGTTTTAACCTATTAATCTTGTATAAATATTCTGAGCTCACATTGTAAAAGGTTCTGATTTTGTTTAATTTTAACTCACGGACAATTACACTGTCAAATTGTTTTGTGTTTCTACTTTCTACTTTACCATTTCTCTAATTTTATGATAGTCTTGGTCGAATGGCTATCTCATTTGTTAATTTTTTTTCTCTATTTCCTTTTCCATGCCTATTAATCTTGTATAAATACCCCTGAATTCGCATTGTCTGATTTTAATGCAAGGACAATTACTCTATCAAATTGTTTTTGTACTTCTACTTTACTATTTCATAATATCGACCCGCTGAACAGTTACCCCGACCTTAAAACCAACAACCTGTGAAATTAAATTAACGGTTAATTATGCACAGCCCTACCTGTGAACTGTTCCGTGTGGAATATTCTCAACAGAACCAGCCCCGAGAAGGAAGAGCCCCGGGTCGTCGCCGGCGCGATAAGGTTGTCCATGGAAGAGTATGGCGGCTCCGCCGTTACTGACCATGGTTTTGTACATCAAGAAAAGGTTGATTTCAACCCTGAGTGCGTCAGGTAAAGGAATGTCCAGGCCGAAGAAAGCAAGGTCCATGAGGCGAGTGAGAAAAGACTGGTTGCGGTTCTGATCGTAGAGCGGCGAGAATATGTTGTTTACATACGAGGGCATGTACATTCCGGCCGGCGAATCCCAGTTCCAGAACGGCAAGGCGAAGGTGGGATCTCCCAGCAATTTCCCCATGATTCTCTCGAAGAAGTACATGTACCTGTAACAATTTACCATGTAATATTATAATATTATTTAAGTATTTGTTTTGTTTAAAGCAAAATAGTGTTTGCCCTCTAATCCGATTAATTAAAGATTTGACCCATTAATCAAACATATGATACTAGATTGAG